>JANBXA010000398.1:54520000-55092500 GCA_030556225.1 Cricetiscus sungorus | reverse complement strand
GTTTATTTTCTGTAGCCTCCTGAACTGCAGGTGTTCGCCAGCTTGACAGATGTGAAATCTTCGTTCCAGAGCATTTCAATAAATTGCCAAGGTGATGTAGCAGAAGAATCAAGACCGGGACCTAAATTTCCAAGCCCCAGTCCTTCCCACCGACTCTTTCTGGGCAGTATGTTAGGAACACAAACAACATTAGAACAACCGCTGGTTAATTGTAGTGTGTCTGCCTGCTTCTAAGCAGGGATAACATGTGCTTTTTATTTGTTTTTTATATGTAAGTGAAGACAAACTTCTATAAGACTCACAGAAAAGAAATTGTCTTTTTTTTTTTTGTTTTGTTTTAAACCTTGATTCTTTCTTTTTATTTTTTTGTCTTGGTTTTAATTTTTGGTTACTTACTTAGTTGGATTAGAGACTGGGTCTCACTCCATAGCCACCACACCAGGCTGAAAAGAAGGTTTCTTGAGAATCACAGCAGTGTTTTATGCAAAGGCCTTCGTATATTCAGAGGCTCTGCAGTCCTATTACCCGCCAGCTCCTGCCATCCCCATGTACTCCGGAAGTCTGAGCCTTTATTCTAAGCAGCCTCCTGCTGCATTTCTCTACCATTGAGCATCTGTAATCTTGGTGGGTCTGGGGAAGGGGGCACTCTCCTTTGCTTTGCCTTGCTAAGTCTAGGAAAATAAAATGTTTGTTCTGGTTGCTGTGGCAACTATGTTGTCAGGCTTAAAAAGTAGTGTTGCTTCTGTGTGGTAAGAGACTCAGCATGGCCCAGACATGGCCTGTTCATTATATTCCACAGGTGTAGTCTTGGGGCCATGCTGGGTTACACAGGTGCATAAAAGAACAAGATGAATAAGGCTAGGGCTATTCAGGCAGAAAAGCATTGTTCCAGTGTACACACTGTACACGTGTGAGTTCTCACATAGCGTGGTGTAGCTCACATTAGATGTATTAGGGCGGATTCACCCATGTGTTTACTAATTAAGGCGTCGACGTTAGCTCTACCACTGTCTTCGTAGGGTCACTGCCAATGACAGAGCAAAACACTATTGAACTGTACTTTTCAAAGGGCTGTTAAATACCCCAGCAGCCACTGTCATTTTCTCCAGGATCAAAGGACAAAGGAAGACAGCCAGCTGTCATTTGTGTGGATGATTGACACCGGCATCTAACTTTAAACAATGCTTATTGTAATCATGCCTAGGGCAAGATGAATTTCCTGAAATTTAATCGTGGGAATGATATGACAGGAATCGTGGATTTATGTGGTCTGAACTCACAAAGTATATAAAAAATTCTCTCTAAAATAATGAAGTAATTCTTGAAGCTGTAGAGCATTTGCTGCTCTTATAGAAGGAAGACCAAGGTTCGGTTTTCAGCACCCACATTGTAACTCACAACGCAGTAACTCCAGTTCCAGAGGATTCTCTCCTGGACCTCCAACACCAGGGATGTACCTGGTGTACAAACGGGTGAAACACTCAGGCACACGTAAAATTAAATTCATCTTTTTTTAAAGTTAGTAATTCTCAGGACATTTTTTCCTTATGTTCAGGAAGCAATAAACCCAAAGAGAGTTCAGATGGGCTTTTACCAATATTTTCACTTTAAAACTATTTTTATGGCAGTACAGTTAGATGTTGTGCTGTGTGCACTCTTAGGAGGAAAGGAAGATTCATGGCTTGCTTTTGTCTTAGGCTGGACTGGTAGTCTTTTGGGGTGCAGGCGTTCTCATTACTGGGGTGTTCTTGGGAGATAGCTGCCTGGGATCTGGGGTCCTTCCAAACATGGATGGGCTGTTTGCCTCTTGTCAGGTCCCCTATCAAAGCTGCCGGGTTTCCAAGCGATCAAAGCTCAAACTGACTTCATCGGTGGCCTTGACTTTTGGAACTGGGCCTGACAGAACTGCTTACCTCACCAGCTGTGTCAAGGTGAAGCCCGGGCGTCAGGCATGCCAGTGGAGTACATTCACCCCTCCTGCCTGATACCTCTAACCTTGCATGAGCCTTCTGCCACCCAGTCCTGTAGACAGTGCCTGCTGTGGTATGGGCTGCGGGCAGTCTCCAGCTACAGTATGACCGGATGCCTTCCAAGTGGGCCAAGTGAACCAGCGACCCAGCCTTCACTGCTGGAGCCTTTGCTTCATCTGGCCCTGTCTTTCTTACGACTCTTCTGCCGCTCTGCCCTCCTGGTGTGTGTCTAGGTAGAGCACAGCTCTTCAGGACACAGACCTGGGTTTGTGTCTCCTCAATCTGTGCTTTCTTCTGATGAGATAAATGGATGTGGGTGAAATGTCCATGTGCACTCCAAGTGTACAGTGTACAGACACTTCTCTGACTTCCAGATGTGTGTGGTCGTGAACTCACCCTTCTTGTTATGCGTGACATATTTTAGACCTTTGTGACCTCCTCTAACCCTCCCCTGCGTCACAAAATGACAAAGTTGGTATGTTCTGTGTACCTTGTATTGCAGGGAGGCAGTTATGTGTTCACACATGTGTGCTTGCATGTGGAGTCCAAGGGAAACCTTGGGTGTTGCTCCTCAGGTGCTGCCCAGCTTTTATTATTATTATTATTAATAATATTAATAATTATTATTATTATTATTATTATTATTATTTCTAAAGCACAGGTTATGTGGCCTGGGACTTGCCAAGTATGCTATACTTTTGGCCAGCCAGCCCCAGGGATTATCCCATCTCAGCCTTACTGGCAGTGGGGTTACAAGTGCATATTGCAATGCCTGGCTTCTTAACATGGGTT
Source organism: Cricetiscus sungorus (assembly GCA_030556225.1). NCBI lineage: Eukaryota > Metazoa > Chordata > Mammalia > Rodentia > Cricetidae > Cricetiscus > Cricetiscus sungorus. Next base: position 55,089,738 of record JANBXA010000398.1, on the reverse strand, counting down.
TTAGGGATCAAACTCAGGTTTGAATGCTTGCAAAGCAAGCACTGTACTGACTGAGCTGTCTCCCCTACCCTTTTCTATGTCGCCTTCATCCATCCACTGAGCCTCACAGCCTGGGAGTCAGCACTGCAGTTTGTCCTGCGTCCTCTCTAAGCAGGCAGCAACCTCCACATGTGACCAATCATGGTCCCCACCTTTTGTGTGACTTTAAAGGTTCACACGGTCTGGTCCTTGTCTCAGTCACCTGCTTCATCTCAGCTGCCTCCAACCCTCCTGGAGACTTCGAACAAGCTGCCTCCAACCCTCCCAGGGAGAACCTTCTCATCTGGAGACTTCGAACAAGCCCTCCAGGCTCAGTGCCTTCTCCCAGGCCACTGCCCACATTCTCCTGCTGTTAGAGAAGCCTTCCCTTGATGCTCAGAGGAAGCCACTGGGGCATAAGGTCATAGGGTCTGTGTGGAGCCTTCAGTAGACTACAGTTCCTTAGGAACAACAGTCGTGTCCTGACATCCTACACTCAGTGTCTACAACAGGAACACACCAGATAAGCCCGCGAGAGGACTCTGGTGGGTGAGTATGTACGGGTGAGAGAGTAGACGTGTGGTGCCGTGCCACATGGTTACATGTACCATCTCATTCGATCCTGAAACAGTGCTCAGATTGCTGAAGGAGCTTGCAAAGGTCACTTATGGGGAAAGCACAGCGACAGTCCACTCGTGGGGGGGCTCTTGCCCATAGCCAGGCTCCTTCTGCTGTCTGGCTTCCCTCAGGGAGAAATAGTTGCTGCTGTTTGAGTTATTTGGTACAAAGCTGTGATGTCAGAAGGAAAAAGGTAATGTGGATAAATAAGAATCTGGGAAAATGAATACGCTGATGGATGTTTATTCGGGGTGAAATCACTTACACCGGAAACAGACGCCCACCAGCAGGTTCCCATCCCAAGGATGCCTCCAGATGCTATCTGTCTCTGACCAGGAAGCTAGAGAGCAAGCTGGGGTCCGGGACCCCAGACCTAGTCCTCCCAGGTCACGCCCACACCTGTCCCCACCTGTCCCCACAACAGGTGCGGGGAGGGTGGACATCTCACTACAGAAAGGGGCGAGGTGTCCCTGACATTAAGGAGATGGTAAACCTCTGGACTGTGAAACAGTTTGCCCGGCACCTACAAAGCCTTGAGTTCAATCATTAGCTCCATGAAGAAAGGAACTCGTGTTTTATAAATGCCAATTTTCTTGGTTAACCTCTCTACAAATAATCTTGCAGGTAGACAGCATGAGCTGCAGCACTAGCTCAACAACTTTGTTACCAGACCCCGAAGTGGCAGGCAGAGTCCTAATCCTTGAGGTAGGCTGGTCAGCAGAGCCACACAAATGCATTCACGATCCCCAGTTTTCAGTTTTATCCCAACTGCTTCAGCACTTTTCCGTCTATCATTTTAGCTGGACTTGGTTTAGAGCTCCAAGATGTTTTTAAAGTCATGTCCCAGCCATCTCTTGTCGATAGTCTCCACCATTGGAGAGCTCTGCTCATCACCTCCAAGGTTTTAAAGGGACTACTGTTAATTATTAGTTCAACATGTAGGGGGCACTTGCTGTGTACCTGGCACTGTGTGAGAGTTGGTACTGAAGAAGAGATACACACGTTCAGTGCCTCATGACCTGTGCACATCACCGTCAACCAGGCAGGGATAGGCAGGTGATCTCTCTCGAAGTCAGGAAGCGTCTACAGTGTTCTGGAAGACACCAAAGGACTGCAGGGTTTCAAGCTTCTGTACAGATCTGATGCCTGGTCATTCTTAGATTTACAACTCTACAAAAGTGGCTCAAGGAACCTAGTGTGAAGAAAGACGTGGTTTGTTTTCCTCTCTGACCTCCTCACCCTATACCCAACCTATTCCAAGCATATCCAGTTCACTATTAGGAGACATTCTGTGTACAGAGCAGTGGCTTTATCTTGTAGTTGAATTTAATAGGAAAATGTTGGCCACTGGGCACAAATCAGTTCATCCAAATTGAATCTGGCCTAGTAATTATGACAACAGGACTCTAAAATATACAAAAACAGTATTCTCCAGAGCAGAAAGTAGAAAAAAGATGTTAGGACATTTATTCTTTTACTCATATTTCTCCTTTTTTCTTTTATACAGAGGCATGAAAATATTTTTATAACTAAGAAGCAATTATAGCAAAATTGTGGCATAACATTAATATTTAAGTCAATTGCCTTCTTGCGTGCCAGCAAGGAACAAATAGAATTTGGAATTGCAATCACAATACCATCTACATTAGCACATCCAAAATGAAATGTTTTCTATAAATCTGACAAAATACATATAAGATATGAGACTTTGACAAAAGAAATCAAAGAGGGACTAAATCAATAGCTAGGATCCCATGTTCACAAATAAGTGATTCAGTGTTGTTAAGATGCCAGCTCTTGGGGGCTAGAGGGATGGCTCAGCAGTTAACAGCATTTGTCACTCTTGCAGAGGATCTATCTGGGTTTGGTTCTCAGTATCCACATAGTGGTTTACAACCATCTGTAACTCCAGGATCTGATACTCCCCTCTAACCTCTGCAGAATCCAGGCACATACATGATGTGCACATATGCATGCAGGCAAAGACTCGTACAGGTAAATAAATAGATAGATAGATAAATAGATAGATAGATAGATAGATAGATAGATAGATAGATAGATAGATAGATAGATAAATAAATATTTCTAAGAAGATTGAGCTCTTCCTAGACTGAGTTATATAGATCACACATGACACTGCTTAGATGCCTTGTAGATGTTGACAAACTGCTTAAAAGTTTAAATACAGAGGCAAAGATCACTAAATGGAGGAATAAAACAGAGTTTAAGGGCTGGTACTATTTGATGTTTAAGACTTGCTGCGAAGTTATGATACCTATGGTACTGTAGTGATGGGGTAAAGAGACTAGGCTATCAGTGTGGCAGCATCACCGAATACAGTGAACTCATCTCTGACAAAGGAGTGATGAATACAGTGGAGGGAAAGATTGTTGTCTTCAACAATAGTTCTGGAACAACAGGAATTCCTCATTGTAGAAAAATGAACCCATGACAGAGGTTACAAAAGTAACACCAGAAACTTCTAGAAGGTAAGTTTGGTCATGACCTTCCACGCAATGCCTTCCTGTTCTGTGCCACAAGACAGCGAGAAGACGAGTCACATGCAGGGGGAAAACTTTTTGGAAGTATTTGGTAGAGGACAATTCTGCAAAATGTACAAAAATTCTTAAAAATAAAGCAGCCAACTTAAAAAATAGGCTAAATATTTGAGCAGGCAGATAGTAAGGGAAAGAAATAGCAAAAGACAAATACGTACATGAAAAGGTTTTCTGCACTGTTAGCACTGGGGAAATGTAAAGTAAAACCACAGTGAGGCATCACTAAACATCTATTAGAAAGCTGAAGTCTAGGACATGGATGCCAGCAAATAAATAAATAAATGGAAGGGTATGGAACAATAGGAACGCTCTCTCTCTCTCTCTCTCTCTCTCTCTCTCTCTCTCTCTCTCTCTCTCTCTCTCTCTCTCTCTCGGCTATTGAGAATATCAGATAGTAAGAGCATGTTGGAAAACAATTTGACAGTTGCTTACTAAATTTGATGTGTTTTTACTGAATAATTCAGCAATCATACTTCTTGGTATCTACACCAACCTAAAAACCTGCACACAGGTGTTTAAAGTGATTTTGTTCATTATTGCAAACCTAAAGGCAACCAAAATGTCCCTCAAAAGGAATGGACAAATACAGTGTGGATATACAAGTGAGGGAATATTAGGCAGCACTGAAAAAGAAATGCACCATTAAGCCTTGCAAAGAGGTGGCAAGCAAAACAAATACATTCTATCTAGTGAAAGAAGGCAGCTTGAGAAGACACAAATAATTGTAACTACACAGTGTTATAGAAAAGATTAAGGGATAGCAACCGTGGTTTGCCCAGGGCTGGGGTTAGGAGGCATGAATAGGAGGAAGGTGAAAATTTACAAGATTCAAAAATACCTTTGTGGGACCTAACAGTAGAAACTTGACAATGTACAGATGTACAAACCCACAGACTTGAGAACTACTATGTTGAGTTCCTGGTGTCAAGTGGGGGCTGTGGGCTGTAATGGTAAATGTAACTTTACTGGTGGTGGAAAGATGGGGTTGCTGAGGGTGGAGGAAGTTACACATTGTGGGGAGGGGGTTGTGAGAAATCTGCACCTTCTACTCAACTTTGCTACTAAACTGTGCCCAAAAGAAAAGCAGTTTGTAAGAATGTAGCCAGCATTAATATATAGAAGCAGAAGCAGTCCTAACACAGTTCTTTCTATATATCAGGCCCTGTTCTAAGTGTCTTACAGATTTCAACCATCAGGAGAAAATTATGAACAGTGACTTGTCCTCATTTACAGATATGGAAATGGTCTTGTGAACATGTGCACAGTGTGTGCACGCATGTGTGTATCCATGCACGTGTGCGCATGCACGGGCATAACAACTTGCTGATGCAGCTGATAGCAGTAGGCTGCCACACCCTGGGAGACCAGGACCAGAGCTTTGTTATAGCCTCTCATCTAAGATTTGTAAATAAACCCACATATGTTTAGAATATTTTTGCTAGTTGGGGGTATGCGATCAAGAAAGTTTAGAGACTGTCGCTGAGGAAGGCCAGATGTGGAATCTGTCCGGGCACTTATCCCTGTCGGCATCTGCTTCACACAGTAAGGTGGGGTCTGCTCTAGAAGACTTGGGGAGAGTGTGGGCACTTTTCTTTTAAGAGAACGGTTTTTAGCTACAGTTGGGCGAGATTCCCATCAGGAAACAAGGAAGAGATAGGGAGTAAAACGAAGAGTTCAGGTTCTGTTTGTTAAAGGCCGTGAGTACATCTGGAGGTGCAGACTGCCTGGGCGGGGAGAAAAGGAAGGAGGGCATGATGCACAATGGCAGGGCACCCTCACCACCAAGCCACAAAAGAACAGAGGCAGACACTGGAGAAGGGGAAACCTTTCTGATGTGCTGGCATGGAGTGTGTTTTCAGGGCCTCCAGCATGTTCCAGAGAGACTAGGTTCTTTGTAATTTCTTCATCTGTCTGAATTGAACCATTTGAAGGCAGAACTTCTAGTCCTACCTAACATAGGATTACTTATAAAGAAGAGAATTGTGAATCCTGTGCCAAGATCACCTTTGGGCCATGCAAACACAAAGTTTTAAGACAAGTGAACTGGGAAGCTTGCACACTGAGAAAGGCTTTTGTGTCCTTGGAAGAACTTAGGAACTCCTAGGAACCTGCAGTCCTCACGCCTTTATGAACTTCCTCTGTGCTGAGTCCATGCGTGTCAAACCTTCAGTTCCATGAAATTGAAACCTCTTCATTGTGCTCTTTGCTGGTGACCATTAGGAGGTAGCTTGTTCTTATTCGTGTCCATCTCTAAGGGAACCCTGCTCTGAGGTGTGATATAATCCACTGACCTGGCTAGCTAGAAAGGGCCGGTGATACTAGAATGCTTTTAGATATTTCCTAGTATGTTCAGACAAGGATATGCATGGACTCATAGGTTTCTTGAGTTACTACTATGAGGCTATATATCCTAGCAATTGTACTGTTTTGCTTTTAAACAATGATTAAATATTGCACTTGACTTGGCTAGATTTAATGCGTCTTCATTGACAGAAAGTTTACTGGGATCGTGAAACATTAGTAGCTTGTAGAACATTCCACGCATATTGTTTCATTCCTGGCAGAGCTCCTTTGAGGTTTAGGGTCCTTTCCCCAAAATACATTAGGAACCCCTGAGATAGATGCCAAGACTAGAAGAGAAATCGCTGAGATTGAGCCAGGCCTGCCATCATAACGCCACACATAACAAGGATAATATTCCTGTGAAGTGCTTAGCTAGCATCATCAAACACTTAATACTAGTTTGTGTGTGGACCTTAATTTCTCAGAATTCCATATAAAGTTCTTTTGGCTCTGACTTACTTCTTAGCTTTCAGGCAAGCCACAAATGCTCCCGTCTGACACAGTAAGAGAGTTAGCGGAAGCTCTTGGGCCAGCAGGCCATCTAAACAGTTAAGTCTCCAAGAGCTCCCTGTAGTACCGTTCCAACTACCTTCGGGAAAGATAAAGCTGGGCACACAATAGACAGGTGATTGCCTTGATCACAGGGGAGGAGGCTCGAAGAGTGGAACACCAGGATTGTGTTCTTTATGCACCGCATGCGCGCACGCCATTTGTCAAAACCGTAGAAGGTGTAACACAGAATGGAACCTTCGTGGAAATGAGGGACTTCAGTTAATAATAGTGTGGCTCTGACTCATCCCTGTAACAAGTGGACCACACTAATGAATGATGGAGGAAACTTGTGGCCAGAGGTAGAAGATATACTAGAACTATGTGCTTTCCCCCTGATCTTTCTATAAATCCCAAACTACAACAAATAACACCCCCCCAAAAAAAAACCCACTGAGGATTTCTTCAGTTTTGTTGTTTCTGACTCCAGCTAGATATGTTTAAAATTCTTCCTGGAAGCTGGGCAGTGGTGGAGCACACCTTTAATCTCAGCACGGAAGGGGCAGAGGCAGGTGGGTCTCTGTGAGTCTGAGGCAAGCCTGTTATACACATTGAGTTCTAGAATAGCCAGGGCTACACAGAGAAACCGTGCCTTGAAAAACCAAAACAATAAAAATTCTTCCAGCTCTCTTCTCACCCCTGATTTTCCGTTCCCTCTGTGGGTGAGCCTGTCCTTATCTATTCTCTTTTTCCAGCTGTCAGAACACAGGCTGCTGGCATGTGATCTGCCCACTCCCAGCCTGTCCTGCAGGCTGCTGTCAGATGAGTCCTCTACAGCTCAGCCCCCGTTGGATCAATCTCCAGTCCAAATACATTGTCCTGTCTGTTCATGTCGCATTTTACCCACCAGCTTAGACAGCATGACGAGAAGCAATTTTTTTCCTGACATTAGAATTATTTTAGCCATACCATATTACAGTAACTTTGTTGACAGTGGTTCTAATGATCTTTCATTGATTTCTTTTTTTAATTGTTCTTGCCTTCTCCTCTCACCAATTGGACTGCAAGTTATCTGATGGTTAAGGTCAAGCTTTCCCTCCACCTTAGGGTCTGAGTCACCCATAGTGCTCAGAACACAGTAGGCCCTTAAGCAATGCTCTTGTATGCTCCCACCTCTTTGGCCAGAGCTTCTCCATTGGAGAAAAGGAAGAGGAACGTACTCGGCAGTGGTCAGTGTGAGTCGCAGTTCCTGACGTGGGGCCAGTGGGAGGGTGCTAATAGATCAGTAGCACATTTACTGGGGCGTTTATCCCTCCTTTGGCTGTTCTGTGTCCTGAGTTCATAGTTTCCATTGGTATTCATCTTTAACCAGAACATTTTGAGTCACTCAAATGTCCATCCATGTGTTCTTCCAAAATAAATTCTTAGTCTGTAATGACCTGATGCCTTTTTCTGTCTGTCCTTTTAGATTCCTGCTGAAATTTGTTGTCAATGTTTTGTTGTTAAGCTGCTCATGGCTAAATTCTACTAAAGACTTTCCACCCAGAAAGAGCATGAGTACGATAGAGATGCTTAGTGCCACAGCTCTCCCCTTTGATGGGACAGTTTCACTTAAGGAAAAGTAGTCCACTTTTAGAATAGGGCTTCATCCGGGCATTGGTAGCGCACACACACCTTTAATCCCAGCACTTGGGAGGCAGAAGCAGGTGGATCTTTGTGAGTTCAAGGCCAGCCTGGTCTACACAGCTAGTTCCAAAACAGGCTCAGGCTCCAAAGCCACAGAGAAACCATGTCTCAAAAAACCAAAAAAAAGAAAGAAAGAAAGAAAGAAAGAAAGAAAGAAAGAAAGAAGAAGAAGAAGAAGAAGAAGAAGAAGAAGAGGAGAAGAAGAAGAAGAAGGCTTCATCTCTTTCTTACCCCTGTCTCCATGAAACATGCATCCATAGGAACAAATTTGTTTCTTGGATGCTTCACAAATTGCCTAAGCAAAGCACATTTCACCAAGCCGAATTTCAACTTGAGAGATGTCCAGATGTTAATGGCAGCGCTCCAAATGCTAAATGTGCTGTTCTTTGAGAAGAAGAAAGTAGTTTTTGTTTTGTTTTGTTTCTTTAACAATAGAGGCCAGAGTAGATACCAGCAGGAAAATCTGAACAGAAGTTGATTTAGAACCTTCAGAGTCTTCAAAGAGAAACAGAACTAATCTTTATAAAAGGTGCTGGCATTTCTTGGCAATGTACAGAAAACAGGCTTGGGATTTTAATCGACTGTAAAATGACTCTGAATCCATAAGGCAGTGTTCTTGGATCCAGTCATTTTAATATGTTCCATTGTTTTGAGGGGAAATAAAACATCTTCTGAGGGTATCTGGTGGTACAGATTTTCAAGCTGATGAGAACCCCAAATCCGTGGCACTGTAACCTGTGGTATTTGTCTTCTAACAATGTGGCAGATAGAATTAGTTCAGCTCCATGTTGGGTTATATCTCAGTGAAAAGTTATTAATTTTCCAGGCTAATAGAAACATATTCAGCAAAGGTTCATGGTGAGCTCCACAGAAACGGAGTTGCGTGTCAGGGGATTGTGGGAGATGGAAGGTTGAGCAAAGCAGTCCTACTGCTTTAAGATCGGGGAGCAGGACAGGCAGTGAAGTCTTTGAATGTTTGCAGATAGATTCCCACCCCCCTCTGCCCCCTGAAATGGAGAAGAAAACACTGTGTGGGGTGCTTGGGATGTGACTGCTCACTGAAGGAGTGCTGCCATCCTAAAATGCTGTTCCCAGCATTGGAAAGCAGTGTATTTTAAAACATACTTTAAAAATTGAAAAAGACATTTCTGTTTGGAGGGGAGGAGGGAGAGGGAATGGAGGGGGAGAAGAGAATGGCGGGGAGGGGAAGGGAAAGGAGGGAGGAGATAAGAAAGAAAAGGAGAGGAGAGTGGTGGAGAGGAGGGAGGGGGGGAGGAGAGAGGAAAAGAAAGGAGAGGGAAGGAGAGGAGAGTGGTAGGAAGGGGAGGGGAAGGGAGGGAGGGAAGAGAAAAGAGGGGAGGAAAGAGAAGGAGAGGAGGGGAGGGGAGGGAAGGAGAGGAGAGAGGAGGGGAGGGGAGGAGATGAGAGGGGAGGGGAGGGGAGGAGAGAAGAGGAGAGATTCTGTGGGCCCTTCTCTGTCTGTATGACAGACATATATTAAGGAAACAAGTAATGATGGTCAGAAATGACTCTGGCAACTTCATAATTCACCAAGGAAAATGGAAGACGTTTTCCCCCGAGGCAGGTTGATGCATTAAGAGCATTGCTGACTTTGTGTGTGTGTCACTAGATGTACAGACACAATGCACATACCTGTGTGTGATAGGACTTCGGGGAAGTGGTTATAAACTCAGACTCCTAATGAACTGGCTCTTGGGTACTGTGAACTCTGTTCCTTCCTAACTGTATTCACCTGCTTCATCCACGACTAGACAGACAATGCAGCATGTGAGGAATACATACATTGCTTTGAGTAACTGATGGTTTGGTTTCACATTCTAATGTGTTATGTTTTGGGAATTACTGAATCTGATAGACAAGGAGAAGCAGAGGTCTCTCATTCCTTCTGTTTACTGGAGATGTTGGCATCTGAAGAGAGAATCCTTGGATGGCAGAAACTAGAAGTTAGGTGCACACAATTGAATTGGGGAATTGCAATTTCCTCAGCTAGAAACTAAGATGTGCTAGAGGTCAAGTGAAAGATGCCATCTTCCAGACACTGCCTGGAAAGGAGGACCAGTGGGAGGAGGGAGGAGGGTGGCGTGATGCAACATATGTTATTCAATTAGTACACTAATTAGAAAGATGTTATAAAAACTGATCTCCTCAGTATACAGAGAGGAGAAGGTGCTGAGTTGATGGGAATCTTATTCCATTTTCTTGAGTCTTTCTAGAATGTATACTTCAAAGATTACCTTGTATCTCACATTCATATGTATGCATATGTATATATAATTATCATTTGTTAATTAAAAATAAATTTTAAAATTTCAAAGCCTTATCGAATGCTCCAGTTTTATAGTAGGACTCGTTAAAATCTTAATGTAACTATTTTCAGAAGACAACAGAGAAGAAGGTGCATAAGGAGGGCAAATTTAGACATCATCCTTGACATACATCAGTGTATGGCAACTCTACTGCCAATGTTTGGTGGCAACTAGACAGGTTGCCCAGGTCCCTGTACAATTATTCTCTCTCTCTCTCTCTCTCTCTCTCTCTCTCTCTCTCTCTCTCTCTCTCTCTCTCTCTCTCTTCTCTCTCTCTCTCATAAACCACTGATGGAGTGAGTGGAATCGCAGCAGAGAGTCATTGCAAATTTTCACTTCAGAATATTTAGGGGAATATTAAAAATTTATTAGGGAAGCGTCATAAATTTAGCTAAAAAATGACTTTGTAAGCCATTGTAAAGCAACTTTGGGTGGCTTTAATTTTGTGTTTTATACGTATTTAAATCTGTATGAATCAGAAACTTGCGATTGGAAATGTATCATTTTAAAAGTAAGATCCACTTCTGTAGCAGAGAAAGCAGGACATGAGTGTGATGTCCCAGGAAATCCAGCACAGCCCTGAGTTTCAAGTATCTTTTTATTATTGTTAGGTTTATATTCATTAACTCACTCATTGGTATCAGATTTACAAGTTTTAACATTTACATTTATTGGTACTCAGAACTGTTACATCATTCCTCAAATCTCCTTTTGTGTCAAACACAACTCTATACCACCCTAACCCATGTCAGCTACTGGTCTATAGTCTCCCCCCACACACACACCTCTCTCTCTCTTGGGATTTCAAATGAATGTGATTATGAAACACAAACTTGTAAGACTGGTTTCTTTACTCATCGCACTTCACTGGAAACACCCATATTGTGTGGGTGATTCTGTATTTCCTTTTATACTACTGTATGATATTCCATAGGAGGAAGCTACTATAGTGTGTTGGGAAAGCCATGGGGTAGTTTTAGCTGATGATGGTTAGAAATTGAGCTACTCCATACATTCATATGCAATTTTTTAATGAATGTTGCTTTCTATTTTTACAGAATAACTATGTAGACCTGTCTTCTGGGTCATGGGAAAAGTGTAGAGTTAATGTTGATAGGAACTTGTCAATCCCTTTCCTGTGATGGCTACCTCCTGGCTGTTGGACACTTCTCAGCTCTCACTGTCTACAGGTGTTCTCCGTGTGTTTGTCTGGTGGTTCTGGTAGATGGGTGGTCACAGCTATGAGGATTTGTTAGTGCATTTTCTCCATGGCAGGTGCGCATTGAGTAAGGATCTACTGAAATACTTTGCTCATCTTTTTATAGCTTAGCTTCAATATCGTCACGTGTTGTGTTTCTCCCGCTCTTTGGATATGGGTCCTGTGTTGTGAAGTCCGATTTGTTAAGTGTTTCGCTGTTATGGTTTGGCTTTTGGTGTCATATCTAAAACCCCTTTACCTGATCCAAGGTCAGGAAGATTCCATCATCATTTCCCTTGGAAAGCTTTTGTGGTTTTATGTTTCACACTTACAGCAGTCTGAGTCATTTTATCTTGGAGACAGGGTTTTTCTGTGCAGCTTTGGTGGGACTTGAACTCCCAGTTCTCTTGCCTCAGCCACCTCCCCCCACCCCACCCCCTCGAGCACTAGATCATTCACTGGTGTACACTGTCACAGCTGGCAAGTTAATTTCTGGATGAAAATTAAAAACAATCTTATTTTACATACAAATCCTAGTTCTCTCTCCCTGCCCTCCTGTTCCCACCCCCATCCACTCCTCAGAGAGGATGAGGCTTCCCATGGGTATTATCAAAGTCTGTTACATCACTTGGGGCAGGACCGAGGCCCTCCACAGTGTATCTAGGCTGAGAGATTATCCCTCCATAGGGAATGGGCTCCATTCATGCACTCAGGATAAATACAGGTTCTGCTGCCAGTGGCCCCATAGACTGCCCAAGCCCCCCAATTGACACCCACGTTCAGGGGGTCTAGTTTAGTCTTATGCAGGTTTCTCAGCTGTCAGTCTGGAGTTCATAAGCTCCCACTTGCTCAGGTCAGCTGTTTGTGTGGTCTTGACCCCTGTGCTTATCACTCCTCCCTCTCTACAACTGGACTCCATGAGTTTGGGTCAGTGCTTAGCTGTGAATCTCTGCTTCTGCTTCCAGTCAGCTACTGGATGAGAGCTCTATGATTGTAATTAAGGTAGTCATCAATCTCGTTATAGGGGAAGGACATTTAAGGTACCCTCTCCCCTATTGCTTAGATTCTTAGTTGGGGTCATCCATGTGGCTTCGTGTATCAAGAGGGCTGATCTCCAAAATATACAAAGAACTTAAGAAGCTAGTCACCAAAACACCAAATGATCCAATTAAAAAATGGGATACAGATCTAAATAGAGAATTCTCAACAGAGAAGCCTCAAATGGCTGAAAGGCATTTATAGAAATGCTCAACATCCGTAGCTATCAGGGAAATACAAATCAAAACAACTCTGAAATACCATCTTACACCTGTCAGAATGGCTAAAATCAAAAACACCAGTGACAGCTTATGATGGAGAGAATGTGGAGAAGGGGGAACACTATTCTATTGCTGGTAGGAATGCAAACTTGTATAGCCACTTTGGAAATCGGTATAGTGGTTTCTCAGGAAAATGGAAATCAATCTATCTCAAGACCCAGCAATTCCACTCTTAAGCATATACCCAAAGGATGCACATTCGTACAACAAGGACATCTGTTCAACTATGTTCATAGCAGCATTATTTGTAATAGCCAGAACTGGAAGCAACCTAGATGCCCCTCAACCAAATAATGGATAAAGAAAATGTGGCATATTTACACAATGGAGACTACATCTTGGTAAAAACACAATGACATCTTGAAATTCATAGGCAAATGGATGGAACTAGAAGAAACCATCCTGAGTGAAGTAACCCAGACACAGAAAGAAGATCATGTATGTGCTCATAATATCCACTAATAAATGGATATTAGACATAGAACAAAGGCCAACCAGCCTACAATCCACAACCCCAGAGAAGCCGGGAATCAAGGAGGACCCTAAGAGAGACATGCATGGACCCCTGAGAAGAGGAAAGGACAAGATCTCCTTAGTAAATTGGGAGCATGGCGGAGGAAGGAGGGAGGGAGGAAAAAGAAAAGAGGAGAGGGGGAGGAGAACACGAAGGATTGGGAAAGTTGAGTTGAGGGAAAAATAGAGGAGAGCAAGGAAAGAGATAACTTGGTACTGGATATGACTTAAGATATCAATTGAGTTTTGCAAGTTGAATTCTATCTGCACCATTGTGGGAAAGGCTGGACTTTCTTTCTGGAGTTGCCTTAATACCTTTCTCAAAACTCCCTTTGAGCTAGGTTCCTGCCTTCTCACCAATGCTATACTAAGTCTTAAAATTAGGTCATGTGTCCTTTAACTAAAAAAATAATAATAATAATAATAATAATTTAATTTTGTTTGTTTTTTGTTTTTCGAGACAGGGTTTCTCAGTGGCTTTGTAAGCTGTCCTGGAACTAGCTCTTGTAGACCGGGCTGGTCTCGACTCACAAACATCTGACTGCCCCTGCCTCCCGAGTGTGAGGACTGAAGGTGTCCTTGATTTTTTAAATTGACTTGTCTTTCTATGACACCTCTAATGGCTTACCTTTGCCCTCTAAAGAATTCTTCTGGGTTTTTTTTTTTTTTTTTTTTTTTTTTTTTTACTGCTATCATGCTAAATCCACAGTCAGTGCGAGGGAACCTGATGCCTTAACTGTGGTTAAGTCCTGCAGTCCATGAACATGATGGGTCTGTCACTGAGAAAAAATGTTTGGAAAGAGCTGATGTGAGGGCTTCTTTCTCTCTTCTCATTTTCCACCATGGCAGGGTCACTAGGGATGTCAAACATCCCTTGTCCAGGACCTTAGTGACCATGAGTGCCACTTCCATTGATGAAACCAGCTTTCCATAAGACACAGCTCACATCCCTGTTTCCTATTTTCCTCCTCCTCATTTTCAGCTATGGATTCTATGTTTGGTGAAAGGCAGGCAAAATCTGATTTGTGAAGGCTAGAACTAGCTGTCCACTTAAACAATAGAGAACTGAGTCACAAATTCTGTCTTCATAAAACTCCTCCATGCTTTGGAAAATGACTCATTTTTAGGCAGCGTCTGCTGTTGCTGCTTGCCAGGAAGTGATCTAACTCGGATAAGGTTGATGGTTTGTAGAAGTTTTTTTTTTTTTTTTCTTCAGCCCCTGTAGAGAAGGCACTCTGAGCTGGCAGCCATCGTGTGGTCATGTGTTTGCCAGGCTTATCAGTCCATCGCCACGCAGCACGCGTAGCATTTTGGAATGTTCTAGTTCGGTTGTTCTCAAATGTTAGCTGCTTTAAAAGTCACCTGGAAAGCTGATGGAACACGAGCTGCCATGGACTCTTTCCAGAACTGCTGGTTCCTTGGGTGGTCTGAAACTATATTTCTAGCAGTTCAAAGGTGCTGGTAGTTGGAGGCTCCTTGAAGACCCCTTCTTATATAATTTGTCAGTGTATGTCACAAGTGAAGATCAATAGTATTAAAAACATGTCAGTAAACCCATCCTTGCAGGTAAGGAGATGGTGTGGATTTGTTCTCCGGTTCCTATGAGGAAGCAGGAACTCCTCTAGGGAGCCCCATCCATTATCCAAGCAGAGGGGAAAAAACAAAAGTTGGGTCACATTGCCTTCTGCAGCCTTCTCTCATATAACTGGGATGGGACGGGTTCTTGGAAATTCAATAGCTTATTATTCATATGAAAGTGACTCTCTCTCTCTCTCTCTCTCTCTCTCTCTCTCTCTCTCTCTCTCTCTCTCTCTCTCTCTCTCTCTCTCTCAAACTTAAGAATGTCCAAGATGCTTCAGTTTCTTATATGTGAATTTTGTAGCAAGAAAGCAAGCTGAGCCTGGGCGCAGGAGAGAGTCAACACTCAGAAGGGATCACAGCATGACTGTATGAGTCATTCTAAAGTGCTCCCCACTGGCCAAGCATGACCAAGTCTGGGCAGCAGGTAAAGGTGCCTCCTGCTTAGCCCAACAGCCTGAGTTTGACCTTTTTAACCCACAAGGTCGAAGGAGAGAAGTGACTTCTCCTAGTTGTTCTCTGACCTCTACCTGTGTTCCATGGCACATATGAGTGGAGGTGTGTGTGTGTGCGTGGGTGCGTGCATGCGTGTGTGTGTGTGTGTGTGTGTGTGTGTGTGTGTGTGTGTGTGCAGGTGCCTATGGAGGCCAGAAGAGGGCGTTGGAATTCCTGTAGCTAGAGTTACAGGCAGTTGTGAACTGCCTGAAATGGGTGCTGGGAACCAACTCGGGTTTTCTAGAAGAGCAGCAAGTTTTCTTAACTAGCTAAACCATCTCTCTAGCCTTTAATAAATCAGTTTTTAAAATGTAACAAAATGAAGTTCTTACCACTGACTGGCAGATTTTCTCCTTCCTGTGTTGAAGGAGCAGAAGTAGTAGGGTAGAGTGGCAAGGAACTTCGTTAGTCAAGTAAGTCTGTGCCCTGTGTGTTGTGGGCACTCAGTAGCAGTTCAGAAGATTCACTTATGCTATTTGTGGGTTTGTTTACCCTGGAGGCGGAGCACTTAGGGAATAAATTATCATTTTCAAGATGTTTCTGTGTGTCTGTCTGTTGCCCACCACTGAATGATGTCTTCTTGTCGTATTACTTGTCCTTATGACTGATGGCCAAGGTGGAGAAAGCAATTAATGTATCCATCCTTCCTTCCTTCCTTCCTTCCTTCCTTCCTTCCTTCCTTCCTTCCTCTCTTTCTTCCTTTCTTTCCTTCTCCCCCTCCCTCCCTCTCTCCTTCCCTTCCTCCCTCCCTCCCCCCATCCCTCTCTCTCTCCCTCTCTCCCTCCTCTCTTTCTTCCTCCCTTTTTTTTTGAGGCAAGCTTTCTCTGTGTCACCACTCTAGCTGCCCTGGAACTCACTCTGTAGACCAGGCTGGCCTGGATCTCACTGAGATCCTCCTCTCTCTTGCTAGGATTAAAGATGTTCACCACTACCTGCCTCTCTTTATTTCTTTCCCATCTCAATTTCACAGCAGGATGTATGTGACCCAAGTTCTGTGCTCAGCTCTTGGTGTTCTTGCTGCCCATACTGAAACAGGGGTTGTGTATGCCTTCAGTACATGACTGACAGGGGCTGTGTATGCCTTCAGTACATGGCTGACAGGGGTTGTGTATGCCTTCAGTACATGGCTGACAGGGGTTGTGTATGCCTTCAGTACATGGCAGGGGTTGTGTATGCCTACAGTATATGCTGCCTCACTTTTGTCTGCAGATGTCAAATGACCTAGGATGGCAGTGTAGGAAGTAACAATGGAGCATGTTGCAAGTGTAGTCAGTGGTTCATATTTCTTTTTTGATTATTTTTTATTTTAAATGTTTTAATTCATTTTACATACTAACCACTCCCCCCATCTCACCACCCCACCACTTCTCCTCCAACCCACCATCCATATCCACTCCTCAGAAAGGTAAGCCTTCTCATGGGGAGTCAACAAAGCCTAGCACATTAAGTTAAAGCAGGACCAAGCCCCTCCCCTCTGCATCAAGGCTGAGCATCCTACCACAGGGAATGGACTTCAAATAGCCAGATCATGCACCAGGAATAGATCCTGGTCGCACTGCTGGGGGTCCCACAAACAGACCAAGCCACACAACTGTCCCCACATGCATAGGGCCGAATTCAGTCCTGTGTGGGCTCTCCGGTTGTTGGTCTCAAGTCTGCAACCTCTCAGGAGCTTGGGTCAGCTGTCTCTATGGATTTCCCCATCTTGAGCTCCCTTGCTCATATAATCCCTCTTCCTTCTCTTACCTGGATTCCTGGAGCTCAGCCTGTTGTTTGATCTCTGCTTCTGCTTCCATCAGTTACTGGAAGCAGGTTATGTGATGACAGGGTAGTCACCAGTCTGATACAGGGGAAGGCCAGTTCAGACTTCTCTGCTGTTGCTAGGAGTCTTAGTGGGGTCACCCTTGTGGATTCCTGGGATTTTTCCTAGCAGCAGGTTTCTCCCTAACCCCATAATGGCTCCCTCTATCAAGATACGTCTTTCATTGTTCTCCCCTCCCTCCCTCCCTCCCTCCCTCCCTCCCTCCCTCCTTCCTTCCCTCCCTGCGCTTGACCATCCAGTTCCCTCATGTTCTCATCCTCTATCCCCTCCCCTCTACCATACCCTGTCCCCAGTTTATCCAGGAGATCTCATCTATTTCTCCTTCCCAGGGCAATTCATGTATTCCTCTTTGGTCCTTCCTTGTTACCTAGCTTCTCTGGAGCTGTGGATTATAGTCTAGTTATCCTTTGATTTACATCTAATATCCATTTATGAGAGAGTACATACCATGCTTTTCTTTCTGGGTCTGGGTTACCTCACTCAGAATGATTTTTTTTTTTTTCCGAGTTCCTTCATTTGTCTGCAAATTTCATGATGTCATTGTTTTTTGCAGTGGAGAAATATTCCATTGTATAAATGCACCACTTTCTTTTTTATCCATTCTTCAGTTGGGAGGGGCATTTAGGTTGTTTCCATATTCTGGCTATTGTGAATAATGCTGCTGTGAACATAGTTGAGCAAGTATCCTGTGGTATGATTGAGCATCCTTTGGGTATATGCCCAACAGTGGGCATATGTGTAGGTTGATTCCTAACTTTTCTGAAAAATAGCAATACTGATTTCCAAAGTGGCTGTACAAGTTTGCATTTCCACCAGCAGTGGAGGAGTGTTCCCCTTACTCCACATCCTCTCCAGCATAGGCTGTCATCAGTGTTCTTGATCTTAGCCATTCTGACAGGTGTAAGGTAGTATCTCAGAGTCATTTGATTTGCATTTCCCTGATGACTAAGGATGCTGAGCAAACCTTAAATGTCTTTCAGCCATTTGAGATTCTTCTGTTGAGAACTCTCTGTTTAGGTCTGCACCTCATTCGTAATTGGATTTTTTGGTATTTTGATGTCTAATTTCTTGAGTTCTTTATGTATTTTGCAGATCATCCCTCTGTCAAATGTGTGGGTGGTGAAGATCTTTACCATTCTAAAGGCTGCCATTTTGTCTTATTTACCATGTCCTTTGCCTTACAGAAGCTTTTCAGTTTCAGGAGGCTCCATTTATTAATTGTTGCTCTCAGTGTCTGTACTACTAGTGTTATATTCAGGAAGTGTTCTTCTGTGCCAATGTGTTCAAGGGTACTTCCTATTTTCTCTTCTATCAGCTTCAGTGTAAGTGGATTTATGTTGAGGTCTTTGATCTACTTGGAGCCAGACCTATCCTCAGCTAGTTTCTAACCTCTCTCTGCCCCATAAGTTGTGCAGAGATGTCAATCGTGTGTCCTGAATGGAATGGGGAATTGTCAGGCTCCCTTCTGAAGCACCCTCTTCTAATGAGCTTTGAAGAGAAGAGGCTCTGCACACTGACTAGTGAAGAGCTGCTGACCATTAGTCGTATTTCTTTGAATTGGGTTACATTGAGATGACTAGGGCAAGCAATGGTGGGGTCCAGAGGAAGCTTCAGGATTTTCCAGATGTAGGACATCCTGGGCTTTGTTTGTTTGTTTGTTTGTTTGTTTAGAAAGATTAGATTAGTCAGGTCTCAAGTGCCCTTTGCCCTATGACCTTTTAGCTGCAAAAATCAGTAAGTCTTAAACTTGGTAGGAATGTCTGCAGGATCTGATCTCTTTGTGAGTCTGTAAATGTGGGGGATGTGCTTTCTGATGAATGTGCATCTATTGGAGTCCCTCACTCACTCCAAGTAAAACAGGACATTCCTCCTTCAGATTCATTTGGGGGGGTCAGGAGACTCATTTTTGTCTTTGAAAATTCAGGGACTCACAAAGCCTTTGGTCTTAGATTAAATGTTGTCCCTTATCCATCGGCCTGGCTTCCAGTCTGTGCCCCATGACTTATATACTATGACCTGCTTAACTGCATCTGACCATCTAGAGATGACCGTGACTGGGCAGTCTGGGGCAAAGCCCCTTAACGAAGTTTTTGCTATATAGCATCTTTGGGAAGGCCTCTGCTCCTGCAATCCTCCCTTGGAACTCTGTATTCAAAAAATCAGCTAATACCAACCCAGTGACGCACAAACTAAAACTCTCTGATTGTGGAAAAGCATAATGAGAAGTGGTGTTGGTTGGTCAGACTACATGCCTGGGCATAATGGGGTACATGATTTCTCACTTCGCTTTTGACGTGAAGCCACAAAGAATTTCTTTGTTAAAAATTAGAACACGGAGCTGAACAAGCCCAAGGAACAAATTATATCATGGCTTATTTGAATCAACTGAGAAATATTCTTATGTTAAGGAAATTCTTTAACGTGCTAACCAGGGCATTCCATTCTTGAGTGGATTGAATGAGAGATTCATTTGCAAAGAAAGTGAGCATAAATAGCCTAACTAAAGATGGAGGGATGATTTATAATATTGCACTCATTACTTCAAAACTGAAATTTTGTTTTTTATTTTTACTAATCTCACCTCTGTGGTAACAAGACAATGCCCCCTGGGATTTCACCAGGACCTATCACAGATGCATAGCTGGAGCCAGTACCCACAGTGCGAGAGCACTCCCTTCCTGTCTCTTCTTTCCATGGGGGTAGCCCATTCCTATGCATTATGCATCTGAGACTTGTGTGTTGTGTAAGCACTCCCATAGGACCTTGTAACACTGCTGCATGTCTGGATCTGAGGGATGGGGGTCTGGGATGGGGAACATGTCTTGACATTTTCTGATGGAGGAGGGATGGTTTACCTAATATTCAGTGAATCTTAGTTGAAGCTTAATAGCCCTCTCTGGGTTAGTTTACTGTTGTTTTATGATATTTTGCTTTTTCACTCATGCCATTGTTTGCTTTTGGAAATTGTTTCATGCTGGCAGGCAGTTTCTCAAACAATTCTTGGGTTTCTGATAAATGGACTACCTACCATTCTTCATGTCAGCAAAATGATAGGTTGATTTACTGTTCCTCATCCTTAAAACTAACTCAGGGCTTAAGATCTGGAGGCAGATAAATTTATAAAAAGCACCGCTTAATAGGAGACAGTCCATGTGTTGATTTACCGCTTCAATCTTTCATGACTTAAGAACATTTTAATGTAGTTTGAAGATGAGAGACAGGATGGGAAGCATATTAGAAAGGAGGCTTGGTGAGGAGATATGGGCTCTGGAGGTAGAACAGGAATTTGTATAATTTTTGTGTAACCAGTAGGCAGAAAAGTCTGTGAAAGTCCTTTGAATAATTGTTTGAAATGTTTAAAATAACGCTGGTATAATGGTGCCTCTCTGTAATCCCTTTACTCCAGAGTCTGAAGTAGGAGGATCAAGAGTTTAAGGTCAGCCTGGATTTAAAGAACAAAAGAAATAATAAATATGTAAACTAAGATAAATGGAACTACAGTGGGAGCCCAAGATAATGAAAAAATTATCAGACTAAGGAGGCAAACATCATGTATTAGTGAACACATTGCTGAAAATGGCTACTGAGTATCATGACTACTGTTATATTTCAATAACAATAAGCATAAATAATATTTTTCAATTATCCCTAACTATAAAGTGACACAAAATACAATTGGTCTATTGGTGATGAAATCATAGGCATTCTGATTATATACTGTGCTCAGTTCCCTACATTGATAATTGAATGGAATGCTGTATTTTAGCTAAAGTTAATGAAGAGTGGTAAAATGTAATTGTTTTCCTTTCCTAGTCTGTGACTAAGAGCCCATGGATCTTGATTAAGACCCCCGAGTTATAGAAACGTGGGTTGAATATTAATGTGGCTTTGTAATGGTTACATGACATTGGATGAGTTAAGGTCTTAAAAAACCTTTCCCATCAAAAAGGGGCAGGGAGTGGTAGGGAGATGTCTTAATGGTTAAAAGTGCATGAGAGTTTGGTTCCAAGCACCCATGTTGGGAAGCTTATAACTTGTTGTAACTCCAGCTCCAGGAAATCTGCCACCTCTAGTTTCTGGGTGCATACACATACTTAAAAATAAAACAAATATTTATAAAGTCTTCACCATTGATGACAATGCCCTATTAGCAGGGTTGTTGGAAGACCATGTAACACCAGCCTTGCTGGGCTCCTGTGTAAAGACAGTGACTTGGGGACACATGACTCCTCTAACTGGCTTTCTTTTAGCATTTGTTGTATTTGGTGAGAGGTTGGGATATTTAGTACCAGAGCCCAAATCTCCTCTTACCTCTATTGTCTTAAACACTGTTGAACCTTAAGGAATGGAAAGGAGGGAGTGGGGTAGAGAAAGCATTGGCAACCATGCAGGCAGGAATTTATTAGCCTCTTCTTGTCCACTTGAAGCCTTTTTGGTTTTTGTTAGGGTTTCTATTGCTGTGAAGAGACTCCATGACCACGGCAACTCTTATAAAAGAAAACATTTAATTGGGGCTGGCTTACAGTTCAGAGGTCCAGTCCATTATCATCATGGCAGAAAGCAAAGCAGCATGCAGGCAGACACGGTGCTGCAGAAGGAGCTGAGAATTCTTACATCTGGACCCACAGGCAGCAAGAAGTGGCCTGGGTCACTGGGTGTGGTTTGAGCACATACGAGACCTCAAAGGCCACCCCCACAATGATATACTCTCTCCAACCAACTTCCTGTTGCAACAAAGCCACAACTTTTAATAATGCCACTCCCTATGAGCTTTTAGGGGCCAATTACATTCAAACTGCTACACTTCTCTTACAAAGAAAGAACCTTTTGCTCAGCATGAAGGTTTTGGCAGTAACTAGGAATTACATTGCCACCCAGGCCCTTTGGGCCCAAGTTTTTATTTTGTTGTTTTGTTTGAAGAGTAGGTCCCCTGAGGGCTGAAGGACTACAACGTGTACTTTGGCTGTTTCTTGAAGGGGTTAGGACCACTGTCTTCTCAGATCACTACACTCCAAAGAACCCTCAAAGTCTGGTTAATATATAACTGTGGCTCAGATTCATGACTTGGCTTTGTAGGAGACTCTGAAGAGTGGGTACACTGGTTCTGTTTAACTATTTCCTTGGGCAAACATACCTACACGAGACTATCTTCTTTTCCTGACTGGCTACTGAACAGTGTGGACTCAGAGCTGAGAAAGCCTCCCTTCATCTCTGATGGGTTTAAAGGCAATCTGCTGTAAGGGATCCATCTCCTCCTCCGAGTGGGTGTGAAGTCAGCCAAGCAAAGGAGTCCCAGGATTTCCTTGTCCCTTGGGGTCAGGGCTAACACTTCATTCAGTATCTCCTTTTCATCAAAACCATATTTGTTGTCTCACTTATTTCCCAGTGTCTGGCCAAGTTAGTGATGTTCATGAAAACAACCTGGCAGACACTCAAGCCAGATAAAAAAGGAGAAGGTTGGCTTTGTAGAAGGAAGCTGTGTGGGGGAACAGATGGAGACAGTGTCTAAGCAGCAGTGAAAAGGTGTGCACTAGCTTCCTGGCTCCTGAGGTCTTCTTGCATCTGGAGCGACCTGGGGACCTGAAGGGCTTCCTCATCCCTCCCAAAGACTCTCTGTCAGCCCAGCACACCTGAAAACACCTGTAGATTACATTTCCTGCTCTGCATGAACACTTTTGAAAGCAGAAGCAGTTGGAATAAAACAAAGATTGCAAGCCATTCTCTAGGATGGATGGCAAGAAAAATGGGAGTTGCAATTTACCATTGTCAGATATGCTGATCTTCAATATAAAATGACTTATTAGTCACCAAGGTGAGGTCCGTAATAGTCATACTGTTGTCTGAGGATATAGATAGGCTTGCCCTTGCCATCTTTGCCATCATTGTGGTTGTCTACTGAGGCTTACCACTTGGCTGGCTATGTGGATGGTGAGCATCACAAACAAGGAGAGAGAAGACAAGCTTGTCTGTGCTTCTTGGCTGTTTATAGTTGCTTTCTCTCTTCTTTCACTAATCTGTGCTTCTGAGTATCTTAGCTCTATCATCTGTTAACTTGCCAACTAATAGCTTTGTTTTATGGTTTTCTTCCTTCTGACCCAAACGGTCCAAGCAAAAGAAAGATGGACTATTTCTCAATTGTTGGGCTGTGATGTCATCTTTTTGTTTCTTTTATTTGTTTTATTGTTTTGGGTTTTGGTTTCTCTGTGTAGTCTTGGCTGTCCTGGAACTCAGAAATTTGCCTGTCTCTGCTTCCTGAGTGCTGGAATTAAAGGCATACTCTTGTTTAAAGATTTCCCATTTGCTTCTCAACTTGTCTGGCCAACTTGATCTGAATGTCTTCACATCTTAATCTACATCGTGCTGTTTCCTCATCATTAACCTTTGACCTCGTCAAGTGAATGTGAGACAAGTGCCCAATTACTGAGCTATATCCCAGCCCCTGTTTGTATTTCGAGACAGGGTTCACTAATATGCCCAGGCTAGCCTCAGACTCACTATGTCGCCAGGCTGGTCTCAAACTTATGAACTTTCTGCCACAGCCTCCAGAGCAGCTGGGAATAGCAGTCTACACCACCAGGCCTGACTCAAGGTAAATTTTTTTTTTATTTTAGGTTCCCCTCATGGCTTTCTGCCCTGTCATTTGTGACATTTTCTTCTTAGCCAACTCCTCTATCTATTCTAGGCCCACACTGCCTCCCTGCCACACTGTTTGTTCCCCTCTCTCCTCCACAGCTTAGTCATATTACATGCTCGGCTCTGTATTGATGGTCCATCATTTCACACGACTCATTACTTCAGCAGGCTAAAGTTCCTTCATAGCTTATAATTATGTTATAGATAGATTGTAATATATTACAATGCAAAATGTCGCACACAATAAATGTTCGATAAATAGGCGGTTGTGATATCTGCATCAGCCAGTCAGGGGCCCCTTTCCCTGCTAACAAGCTTCCAGGGCCATTGCTGGCTACAGTGGTGTATTTTAATCTGCTCTGAAGTCTCCAAGTGCCAATTAGACTACAAGGATACCATGTCAAGTCCTTGCCTTTTAACTGTGTCTTCCTCACGAATTACCTCTTAAGAACTGAATGTTAGTCTATAAACCTAGGAGTGAAATCTGGTTGGAGACATTCTAAAGTCTGGATTTGGTTTGCTTCTCAAACAAACAAGTGGAACACAATCGAAAGACACTGGGTGTGGGGGCTGGAGGGTTGCAGAGGGTTAGAGCACTTGTTGCTCTTGAAGAGGACTTGGGTTCTGTTCCCAGGCCCCCGCGGTAGCACACGACCATCTGTAACTCTAGTTCTAGGGGATCTGACATTTTCTTCTGCTCTCCTTCATCACCACACACACGTACATATCTGCCAGTACACAATCATATATGTAAAAGAAAATAAATCTTTAAAAAGGCATTAGGAGACTGAAGAGATAGCTCACGGTTAAGAACACCGGCTACTCTTTCAGAAGACCCAGGTTCAATTCCCAGCAGCTGGATGGCAGCTCACAATTGTCTATAACTCCAATTTTAGGGGATCTGATGTCCTCTTCTGTCCTTCACAGGTCCTAGGCATGCAAGTGGTATAACGACATACAGGCATGCAGGAAAACCCTCTTACACACACACACACACACACACACACACACACACACACACACACACTATAATAATAATAATAATAATAATAATAATAATAATAATAATAAATTTTTTAGTAAAGCATTGCCTAGAGGGAAGCTTTGGCAATGGTGTTGGCTATGATTTAACCAGCAGCAGGGGACTAATGGAGTTCATGGATCAGGCACAGGAGAGCAGCAGACTGAAGAGAATGAGCAAGGCTGAGACAGCCTCTTTAAGGCAGGGGTATAATGTGGAAAGATGCTTGGGGGAGGTCGGAATGTTGAAAGGAAAGTATGAATGCTATCTGATTGACTTCTTTGAGTTTTATGAAGCTGACTTGATCAATGACTTCATTACAAATAAGGTACATTATGAATTAGTTATCTTTAAATTCTATAGGTTATGTTTTCATGGAAGCTCACATTGTTAAGAATAGCATACACAGCCCAGTGGTAGAGGCAGAGGCAGGCGGATCTCTGTGAGTTCAACATCTGTTTCGGCTGCTCCCCACCCTCTCTCTCCTCTCTTTCCACACCCCCTTCTGTCCCTTTCCCAGACTCATTGAGTTTCAGTTTTGTTCTGTGACCCACTTAGTTTAACCGGGGCTGTCTGTGTGAGCATTAGCTTGGGACTATCCATTGCAGGTTTGTGGAGTACCAGTGGGTAGGTACCCAATGCAAGGCACCTACACCTTTCCCTGAATCCATCCGTAGGGAGTGGGTCAGCCAGAAGGGGTAGGGCCCTTGCGTCCTTTCTACTACATTCTTGCCTGGCCATTGATGGGACCATTCTTGGGCAGAGCCAATCCAGTCATCTGTAGTTGTTGAGAGTTTGTGATAGCAATGGCTGCATGTGTTGCACAGAAGATGGGTTTCACATCTCTTCTCTCTCCTCCCAGCTCTTACACTCTGGAAGGGAAAGTATAAATGTCTTGTTTAAGGCTGTGCCCTCGGCAGTCATCTATTTTCAGCACCTTGTTATCACATGTTACCATTACTGCCCATGTTTGTGTCTTTCTAAACATTTCCTGCGTGTTTATATGTGTAAGCATTAATAAAAGTCTGCCTCTTAACATAAACCACATGGGTTGTAATGAAAATCACCCTGAATCCACACTGCACATCTTGGGGAACATGGATTAGCATTTTTATTTCATCACTAGTAGAGGTAGAAGGGTGACAGAAAGGAACTGGAAAATCTTCTCAGAGCGTAGTTGTGCTGGAGTGGCTGCCTGTGTTAAGACTCTATTAAATTTACTGCTGACTGGGGGGGATTCACATGGGAGCTCTGTAAAGATTCCTGACCCTTTCCTCCTCCTCAGCCCATGGAGTACAGGGGTCTGTCTCCACTTCTGCCTCCAGAGGTCACCTTGCTCCTCTAGTCAGCCCTAAATTCCAGGCCCCAACACAACCCCTGAACTACCTCATCCTCTTCTATGTGACGCAGAGAGCATCAATCCATCTTCTCTACTAAGTTCTGAGAAGATGGAGCTGGCCGAAGGACCAGCCCCTTTCCATCACTCCTTGTCTGCTAAGGCAACTAGCTCCCCATCCTCTTATATTCTAGAATTCCAAAGGAGTCCAACACTAACTCTGTGTCTCCCTGTGTGTGGAGGACTCAACTGGAAGTCCTAATTGACCCAATTAAATGTCCCCCTATGAGATAAGACACTGATGTCCCCATTCACGTCTTCAGGTCTTTTTCTGGGCCTTCGCTGCGGGAAAGGGACTGAAGCCTGGCTTTCAGCTCTCTCCCTTTTGCATGTTTTCTAGGGAAGGCTGTTTGATAACCCTGGTATCTAGGTCACCAGGATCTTGTGGTGTTCCAGAAGCTTCCTGCATAGCACCTGGTCACCTGCGTGTGAATTTTTCTCTACAGTAGAAACGTAGAAGAGGAATGGTTGAGTGACAAGTCTTTACATTGGTCAGCATTAAGGTTTTATGCCTATGCGACTCAGACCCCAGCACTTCAGAAAGTTGATGTTTAAGTGCATGGCCTGTCTTTCAAAGACAGAATTCTGCATTCACTATCTTGTCTTATTCTTAATTTACAAAATAGCTCCTCAGATATTTACTAAACATTTTAATCTTTGTATTTTGTGTGTAAATTACCTGCTAATATCATTTGCCCTTTTAAAAAAATTACTTTATTGCTTTGTAGTATTTCATGTCTCCTGAAAACTCATCATTTGCTCTGTAGCTAATGTCCCTAAGCCTGACCTGGTCTTTTGACTTAGAAATTGGGCTATATAAAAAGCCTATAAATACCTCATCCCCTTCTTTTGTTGTATCTGGCTTAAGGGACCTTCTTTCTCCAAAGTTGTAAACATATTCCCCTATATATCCTAATATTTTTCTGTGTGTGTATAGGTATGCCTGTGGCGTATATGTGTGTGTGTGTGTATGAATGTATGTATGTATGTATGTATTTACATTGTGTGTAATTGCTGGTGCATATGCGTGTAGAGGTCAGAGGTTGGTGTCAGGTGTCTTGATCATTCATCACTTTATATACTGAGACAAGGTCTCTCACTTGAACCCAGAGCTTAGAGATTAGGCTAGTGTAACTGGTTAGCTTGCTCCATAGATACTCTGTCTCCAGAGTACTGGGATGCTAAGTGAGCTGCCACACCCTCTCGACATTTTCATGGGTACTGTGATCTGAATGAACACTTCTTCATACTTGCGTGGCAAGCACTAATACAGTGAGTCAAGTCTCCAACCCCCTAGTGTTTTAATAGCTGAAATCTTCAGATATTTAGCCTTCATCTTTGTGAACAGTGTAGACTCCAACTTAATTTTTTTCTCCCAATAGAGAATGCCTTGGCCCAGGTCGACTTTGTGGAAAGCCAAGTAGAACAAGAAGAACCCAAGGACGGAGTAGGGATGGCATGGAAGGGGCAGTCACTCTGAGAGGGACTTCTCAAGCCAGACAGTCACTCACAGAAATGTACACGCAAAACTCTTGACTAGTTTACTGTCAGAACATTTCAATACAACCAGGAATGAAGTCTTGTGTGTCAGTGGGCATCTGTCACTCATGAAAGGACAGTCACAGGAAGCAGAACTTGCATTTATTTATTTATTTATTTACTTACTTACTTATTTATTTTGAACCACAAAAGGTTTTACTTAATTTTGTCTGAGTCTTTTATCTACCCTGCAAAGGGCACATGTGGTGCATTTTATTTATTTACTTATTTATTGATTTGATTTTTTGAGACAGGGTTTCTCTAGGTAGCTTTGTAGACCAGGCTGGCCTCAAACTCACAGAGATCCACTTGCCTCTGCCTCCTGAGTGCTGAAACTAAAGGTGTGTGCCACCACTGCCTGGTTTATGTGATGCATTGTTTTAAAGCAAGCCTTTCATTCACTCCCACTGTACTTTTCAGTGTGCTTCCCCAAATCTTCTAAGTGACTTAGGAGCACTGTTTTCAGGGGTCAGTGAGGGTCATGAAGACCTTTCACCTGCTCTACATGACTTTGAACTAACTTTCTCTGAGCTTCCTAAGTAGACTGAGGCTTATGTCTTTACAATTGGGAAAGCAGCACAAAAGGTGTGAAAACAGAACTGTGAGCCCTTGAAGACACTCTTCTTGCATTTCTCTTAAGAGTTAGTGAGGATGATGTTAATTTTATCTAAATTCTTGGCATTAGATTAAAATATATGTTCTTTGGACAGAGCTGATCATATGTATAAAGGACAGATGCATGGCATGTGCTGGAAGTTGAAAGAGCCCCCTGAGGTGGGAAGGCTGGGCCTGATGTCAAAGATGATAGGTGTAGCGTGTATGTTTTCCGCCAGCCTGCCTGGTCCCGCCACCACGCCAGCACCCAGTAACACACAGAGACTCTGTATTTGATATAAGGCTGTTGGCCAGTTACTATCATTTCTTATCGGCTAGCTCTGTCTTAATTATTAACCCATTTCTATTAATCTAAGTATTTCCACGTGGCTCATCATACCAGCCAGAGGGACTGGCGTTCTACCTCTCCGGTCTCTCCATGCTGACTCCTCCTTCCTACTTCCTCTTTCCTCCTAGTCTCCTAGCCCTACCTATCTTGCTTTCCCATTGGCCAACAGTGCTTTATTCATTAACCCGTATGAGAAACATATTTACAGAATAACATCTCCCATCAGATAGGTGTTATGGATGAGCTTTGAAATTATTATTCAAAAGAATTTATATTGAGCTTGTTTATTTTTTGAGATTATAATATAACTATATCATTAGCCCCTTCCTCTTCCTCCTTCTAATTCCCCTCATGTGATCTTCTCCTTGCTTTCTTTTAATTCATGACCTCTGTTTTCTTTAGTTGGTGTTGGTGGTGTGTGTATGTGTTCCTAAATATATAAATGTAACCTGCTTAATCTGTATAATGTTGCTTGCATATATGTCTTCATGACTGTCCGTTTGGTGTGCTCTCTCCTGGGGAAGACTATTTTTTCTGCCCTCAACATTCCTTAGTTGCTTATAGTTCTCTGTGTATGGTTGAGTCCTCTCAAGCTTTCCCCTTCCACAATAGCATGTCTATTAGTGTCAGCCTTGTTCCAGCCATGTTTAGGTAGCCATGTTGGTGAGACTTCATGGGTGTAGCTACTCTGTCATTCATAGGAGACACAACCTCACAGCAGACCTTCTGTTCCTTTGGCTTTTATAACCTTCCCACCCCTCTTCTGCACTGATCCCTGAGCCTTAAGTGCAGGGATTATGCTGTTGGTGCATGGGTTGGGACAGGGCTTCACACACTGCATTTTGATCTCTTATGGCTTCCTGCAATAGATAGGCCCCATCTATTGCAAAGAGACGTTTCCTTGGCAATGCATGAGGACTACACTTATCTGGGCATAGAAGGACAAATATTTAGAATGTAGTTAGGAATTATGCTGGTTTAGTAAAGTGATGGTTATAGGTTCTCCTCCAAGATCCTTGACTTCTCTAGCATTGGGTAGGATTCCGGTATCAAGAGTGATTTCCCTCCTGTTGAAGAGGTCTTAAGTCCACTTAGAGAGCCGATAGTGCCAAGGTATACTTGCCACTACTGTGGGTTTGGGGTTGTTGTTCCTTGCTGGTCACTGGAATTGTTCATAGGCATCATAGCTGAATAGGACTATTCATTGCCTTCCTTCTTTGGAAGCTTACAGGCCACCTTTTGATACCATGAAAGCCTGTCCTCAGGAGGGATAATCAGGTCTGATGTGTATGAGTCTTCCAATAGGGACTTACCTATCACCTCTGGAGGCAACCATGTGGGTGTCTCATAAACAATACCGATTAACAACTAAAAAGAGGACTCCTCAAATGTCTGGTAGGATTCTGCTAGATGGTGTATGGCTCTTTTGGGGAGCATTGTCAGCCTAGATGGAAAAATTCCATTTATACTACATCTGCTTATTTTTAGATAGTTAATAGTATGATTTCTTATGGCTTGTTCAGGTATCTTTACTGTTATTTTACCCTCCTTCCCCATTTGTATTTATCTCCATCCTTCCTAACTACAACCCTTTATTTTTCCTGTTTTCCCCTCAAAAACACTTGTACCCTGCTATTCCCCTCTTCTACTGCTCCTCCTTTTGCCTTTATTTTTTGAATGACAATGTACTTTGTCATAAAACAAGTGGTTAAAAAACACAAATGAATCAATCACATAGATCACATTCACTCTCAAAATATTATTAAACTACATTACAAACTACATTACAAAAATAAAAAGAAACCATATGCTATGTTTGGAAATTTAAAACACTTGGAAATAATTAATAAGTCAAAGTAGACGCCATGAAAAAATTTAAAAATACCTTGTCCTAAATGGTAAAGATGGAAACTACAAATTAAAGTTGTGTGATAGGGTTAGGAAGATGTGTCAGTGCGTAAAGTACTTGCCACACAAGGGTGAGGACCAGATTTTCATTCCTGAACCCATGTCAAAGCCAGTGGATGTGGTGTAGTGGCCTGAGTGTAATTCCAGTGCTTGGCAGCATGGAGACATACATGCTTCTAAAGCAAACTGGCTGGCCAAACTAACTGAACCAGTTAGCTGAATTTAGTGAGAGACCCTGCCTCAGTGTGCAGTAGAGATTGATGGAGGAAGACATCCAAAGTCAACCTCAGATCCACACACACACACACACACACACACACACACACACACACACACACACACGTTTGAAGCAGACTGAGAAGATCAGGTTATGTTAGACAAGAACTTAGGTTGTGTGAAGATACAATATCAACAGGTAAGAGTAGGTATGGAAAGGAAGACTCAACACTTCCTATGATCCAAACAAGGGGCATGGGGCCCTTACTGGATTTGAGAGTATAAAAGATTTGGAAACCAGATTTTATAGTACTGCATGGACAAATCATTTGTTTGTGTAACATTTAAATGTGATTGTTAAAGTCAGTTCTTTGTAGACCCAACATAATTTCCAAGGCTTGCTGTGAAGTGGAAGTTGGAGATCCTGACATTTAGATGCTCAAATGTCAACACAGTAGAAGCAAATGAGGGGCCTGTGGGTTTGTGGTGCCATGGAGCCTGGCTGGGACTTTGTGGAAAAGAACAAGATCACTCCCTAGAAAGCTTCCTTCTTCCAGATAAAACTTAACAACTCCCAGGGGTCTCTGTGGCGTGACAGTGTAGCTGGATGTCCTTGTTAATCCCATGGATATGACCTAAGTTAACAGTTAGCACTATGGTTAGATGAGGTGTGCTGAATGGTGATGGGAACTGAGAGGCTTGTTTTATTATTTCTTGATATCCCCTCTCAATGTTGTTTATAAGAAGATAAACAGGGGAAAAGGAATGACATTATGTCAAATCTGTCCCCTAGACCTGTTTCTTTCTTAATAAGAAGCCACTTAGGTAGCTTCCCAGCACCAACTTCTTGAATAGTTTAAAGGAATACTAACTTGCATAAAAAGTTTTCAGTTGAATTGGGTGGGGGGAAGGAGCTAGAGGAGAAGGCACACACCCTTAATCCCAGCAAACGGAGGCAGAGGGAGATAGATCTCTGTGAGTTCAAGGCCAGTTTGGTCTACAGAGTGAGTTTCAGGACAGCCAGGCCTACATAGTGAGATCCTGTCTCAAAAAATAGCAACAAAAAGATGTTATTTATGACGTGTGTGCACATGCATGCCATGGCATATATGTAGAGATCAGATGACAATTTCATGGAGTCTGTTGTCTCCTCCGACCTTTATGTGGCTAATGCTCAGGTCACCAAACTTGCACAGCAAATACTTTTACTCATTGAGCTATCTAGTCGACCATGCCTTTTTTTTTTTTTTAATAAAGATTTAACAACCCAAACTTTCATCGATAATTGGATATTAGGACTCATCTTGTTTGTTTTATCCCTTTGGGAACATGATTCAGAAGACTACCCTCTTCAAGAGATGTATAAAATATAAAGTTTGTTATGTCTAAGAACTGGAAGGGTACACAGAAAGATAGATGTAACACACACATGTTACCTACCAGTATCACCGAGAGAAGACTAGCAGCTGGGGAATTTAATGGCTCTGGGTCTTCAGAAGTCGTTTAGAAGGGAGCAGAGTTGGAATCCTGGGCTGCCATCTAGACTGGGTGTTACACTCAGATGAAGATATCAGACCCTGTCATGGTCCTCTGTAGAAAGTTGACTTCGTGAGTCTCTGTCCCCATGTAGAGAGCAGAATGTAAGGACACCTTTGGTGCTCACCAAACCTTGTTCCTTCTGCCAGTTTCGGTGACTGGGGCCCTGGTATTTGCATAGTGATTCAGCAGACAGCAGGGCAGACTCACTGCTTTGATAATTTTGTTAAGATAAGCTCCTGGTGTAAGCTTTTTTCAAAAGTTAAGAGAGGCCCCATCTGAGTGCCCTACTGTGCAGAGGTTCCTAGGGACTTCTGATTGTCTAAAACTCTCATATAGAGCTAGGTTATACTAGTGGAATTTCAGAGAGACCCACAGGGCCAGTTAGGGACAGTTGACATTAAACACTGCAAAATTCCAAAGTGCAGACAGCTTGGCAAGTTTGAGTTCTGGTGCATTCTGTTCAGAACTTGTTTTTTCCCTTCAATAGTGCTTTTGTCTTTCTGCTAAAGGTCAGACTGGAGTTGTCAAGTACTGGTGTTCCCTTCCCAGAGTTCCTAAGGAACGGAGTGGATGGGTTGATTCAGCGTTTACGTTTTCATCCACCTAGCCACATTTTATAGATTTGGCAATATCAAGGGATGGTTTCATTGTTCAGCTGCTCGTGCGCAGATGTGGGCTCTGAAATTATTGTGCACACTCATCGCTATCTGTGGCCGCTTGACTGCTGCTCCTCCTCAGCAGCCGGGTCAGCACTGTCGGCAGAGCCAGGCTGTATTTTCTTAGACTGAAGCAGCCCTGGAATCCCCGGGCTGCCATCTGGTCCATGGGTGTCACACTCAGATGAAGGATCTTCTCTAACGTGGGTGCAGCCACTCCCTGGGGGAGCTGCTAGGTGAAAGGGCACACGTTTCCTGCTTCCTAATGCATATGGGGCATGTGTTACCTTACCCAGAGTCCAGGAGGCTTGAGCACAAAGCCCTGTGAGTCATGGACCCACAGCTGACCTCTGACTTCCCTCAAGCTTACCCGACAGACCTAATGGACTGTCTTTAAAGTGCACGGCTTTGTCAGGCAGTGTGCAGTGGATGTGTATGTAGCCCCGCTGTTCACGATGCTGACTTCTCACACCTCGCTTGGTTTGTTGCGATGACAGTATAAAAGCTATGCCCTGCTTTGCTCCCTCTTTCCATGTTCTGAATGACACACTGGTCATATTATAAAACCGATCAGCTGCCAGGTATGCTGGGCCGTGCCTGTTATCCCAGCACTCGGGAAGTTAAGGTAGAAGGGCAGCCATGAGTTTGAGGCCAGCCTGAACTAGATAGACTCTGTCTCCAAACAAACTCCCCAGCTCACATCTAATTTAACTCTACTCTTCTCTTCTGAGCTTTAGCTCTGGGCTGCAGGGGTGGGAGAGGAGAGGAAGGGGGCGGGGGGGGGGGGGGAGGGGGAGAACTGGAACAGGACGCTGGTGGACGTTTGGGTCACTGAGCAGTAGTAAGTGCCTCTCATCAGTCCCCTCTTCTGTAGGCTTCATTCTGAAGCCAGTGTCGCTGCTCAGGTGTGTGTGATTATCCTGGGGCCACTTAGGGGCCCTGCTTCCTCTCTGAGGAGCTATTCTGAGGTAAAACATTGCCAAGTATTAATGCCGCATGTGTACCTCCAGCTCCTCCTGGAGTAAGGGTCCTTTCTTGATGGGCAGCTGCCTGGAAGCCATGGAGATCCTGTCTCGGTTGACGTCTCTAGTCTACCTTCAAAAGTAGCCCTGCTCACTCCTGCGGTCTTGCTCTCTCTCCCAGGGCTTGTAGCACTGGGGTGGGATGCTCTTCTCTCCTGTCGTCCAGGCCCAGCCTATTGCCCTTAAGCTCTTCGCGTAGAGATCCTCCACTGAGTCTAATGCCTTCTAAATGTCTAGTTCACAAGTGGGTACCAGTCTTCTGCTGTGGGTACAGCCCCCTCCCTGCCCCTGGTCAGTCTATGAGAAGGAGATGAAATTGTCCCAAGTCCTTCACATACCCCCTTTCAAACCAGGGTGGGCCTGAGGTTTGCAGATCAGCAGCAGCCAGACAAGGAACAGGGTAGCCATCTCCCTTCCTCGCAGAGGACCTGATGTCCCCAGTAGTTCTTTTGGAAACTGTCCCATGGTCCTAACTTGTTGAGAGGCGAGAAATAGCCTGAACTAGAAACTTGCGGACCCTACCCGGCCATCAACCAGTCTTTCTTTCCTCGGGTGCTGGTTAGGAGGAAGAACTATCACTGAGAATTAGACTGATCCTCTGACCTCTTGGCAAGCTACAGGGTGATACTATCTGTCCCCAGTACCCTCAGCTTTGGGCTGGGCTGTAGTCCTGATCAGGAAGAAGTCCCACTCAGCAGTATCCCTTTACATCATGGGTCTTCTTTATCACTGCCTGGACTCAGTGCCTGGAATCTGCCCTGTGCATCCTGCCTTGTTATCAGAGAGGCCAGGGCCAGCCTTGTGTCGAATTTGAATTGTGGGCTTCAGATGTATTTACGTTAGGAAGATGTCATGGGGGCCACTATGGGCATTAGTTTAGTTGCCCATAACAATAAGAGATTCCTGTTTCTCCAGGTTTTCTTTGACTTCCTCCTACTGACTGACTGCCAGGACCCTGGAGTTGGGCGGACTGTGCCAACTGCTCTCCCTTCCTTGTCCTCGCCTAAGAAGTGGGCACTCCCAATGAACTTGGGTAGGCTTACTTTAAATAGCAGTGTTGACAACCGGGTGTGAATTGGGCTCAGGTAAACTGTGGTCTAGCTCATTTATTCAGCAGATACAGGAGAGAAAGGGGGAAACGGGAGTGTTTATCTAGTTATTGCACTTAGGGACAAGCTACCTGACAGCTGAGTGAACCCTAGGTGATGCAGAGAGAGCAGCCTGGCTGCCTGGTAAAGTGTCCGGGCTTGGGGTCCAGGCTCTGAGCAGGAAGGAAATGGGACTGGAGGGTTTTGGTGTCACTGCATCCTCAGTAACATCTATTGTGCTCAGCCTGTTTTGTGTAAGTCAGCTATGCCTGAGCACATGGAGCTTTGATTCGTTCCTGGGTTTCCCTGATTCACTTTTAACAAGTTTCTTTTCGCGTAAGAAATTGTATGTGCTGGAAAGAGCAGCTTTTCCCCTGTGAACCCATGACCACCCTGTACCCATATGAAAATGTGTGCATGGGGGGGGGGGGGGGTTGCACATGTTTTCACTTCCTTTTAAAATAGTATAAAAGTTATTTCACGTGTTTCATTCAACACATAGTATTAAGCTGTGTTGTAATTAGTTGGTGATTAGGTATGACTGATGCCTCTATATTGCTGCGCAGTACCCTTCCCCATAAACATCTGCAGACTTCTCATCAGCACGCGACTCCCAGCCCGGTGGCAAGTCTTGAACAGTTCCTACTGGCTGAAAATCACTTTACGTTTATTTTCTCTTTCCTAGAATAATCTGAGCTTGTGTTTTAGAGATCTCTTCAGGCATGTGTCGTCCTTTAGGGTGTCAGGCAGCATCTGTGAACATGGCCGACTGCCTGTAGCAATAGGCGTTTGAGGTCTCTGGGTCGTCTTTAACTTCCTCTATTGAGTCCTTGCCATGAACCTGAAACTGTCAGGGTGACTTAGCGGTCCTTTCCTTAGTCACACGTGTTATCCTCCTTCAGCTCAGATGCACTTGAAATGTCTACTTTTCCCATCTGTAAAGACACGTGTGTTCTGTGTTTTAGTGTTCCATGGCTTAAGAAATCTATGTCACTTGTGTCTGTTGAGAAAGAGCAATGTCTGTGAATGCGTAGCTTGTGAATTAGCCCCGTTCAGCTCCTGTGGCTTATGCATAACCAGTATGGGGAAGTGTGGGGGAGGAGGCTTGTGAAACCTAAGCTGGCTCAGAACACCCTCGCAGCATGATTTGTTATTGTTCAGAGCGGGCTGTGCTGTCGTTCAAGCCATATTTCCTGAAACCTAAGAAGCCGGAGTGGAGTAGAGGTCTCTTGTAACCAGCTCCTGTTCCCTCGAGCCTTCGTGTGACTGTCACGTGGTCTCAGCCCTTCTCTGTGTGGTCACTAGGTACCTCACTGAAGGGGAAACCTGTGAGTGACACTGAGACTTACCTACCTGAGGGTGTCAGAGAAGCCGAGGCGAGGCAGGCCCCAGTTCTGTGTGTGAGTACCCTCCTGAAGCCATTTCCCAAGGGTTCTTCCCCAAGTTTCTTCTCTGAAACTCTCTGGGTCACTAGTCTGTGCATCCCAGCTAAAATCCTTGCTGTCATATACAAGGGCAATCCTTGTAACTGTGCTCCTCAGGATGTGAGTACAGCACGGTATACATTTATCTCAGCCAGTTGGTTCTTCCTCCCTCCCTCCCTCCCTCCCTCCCTCCCTCCCTCCCTCCCTCCCTCCCTCCCCCCTCCCTTTCTTCCTTTTTTTTACTTTCATTTTTTTTTTCTTTTTTGGAGGGTTGAAGAAGTCATCCTTCTTTTTGTGTGTGTGTTTTTTGAGGCTGGGTTTCTTTGTATTGTTTTGGAATCTGTTCTGGAACTAGCTCTGGCCGTCAAACTCACAGAGATCCGCCTGCCTCTGCCTTCTGAGTGCTGGAATTAAAGACATGCGTCACCAGTGCCTGGCTCCTCTCCCCCCCACCTCTCTCTCTCAGACACACACACACACACACACACACACACACACACACATTTTTTTATTTACTCAGGTGTGCATGTGCACACATACACACAGACAGAGAGAGAAATAGAAGTAGAGGTCTGAGGACAACTTGGGAATTGGTCCTCTCCTTCTGCCATGTGGTTCTAGGGGTGGAACTTGGGTAGTCATTTACTGCTGGTCCTGTCTTCTATTTCTAACTAGGCAGACCATCCCGTTATAGAAGTAGCATTTTGAACTTCTTATGACATGGATGTTTATTTTCTGGCCTCTTCTTTGCCCCTCCCTCAGAAAAGCCCCCACTGTCTTTTTCCCCAGGTGAGTGGAGAAGCCTTTCACCCATATGAGCTTCCGTTTCCCCCGTCTGTAAGAAGATGCCACAGGAACGACTTTTCTCTTTCTGATGTCTGTTTAATTCAGGGCGATGATGGCATTGTGGACAAGGGATCAACACTTCATTGTCTGGAAGGTCTCCACAGTGAGAATGCACAGAAGTTAGCCACTAGAGTGCCAGGTTCTGGTCGTGCGTGCTGAGGGTGGGTTGTGCCAGTCCAAGGCTGTATTTGTCTTCCTCTTCCTGTTCTGGTGACTTCTCAAGCCCGAGGAGCTGCTGTTAGGACTGCAAAGCTGGCAACAGTCAAAAAAGCTGACAGGAAAAACTGACCCATTAATTACAAAAAAATATATTATAATGATGTCTTAAGATTTGGGAACGCTGTAGCCCCCAGGGCTCTTATAGCCCAGCATGGATCAGAGAGTCCATAGTCTAAGAGCTGAGATGTATGGCGACCCCAGGGCAGAGGTAGGTGACAGGTGATGTGGTCCCTGGGAAGGTACTCTGTGTGGCAGGGCTGTCACTAATTATTAATCTATATACAAAATCAAGAAGTATAAACAAGTGCACCCAGCAGTAAATGCTGCCCCCTGGTGGGCAGCTTGGGGTTGGGCTGGGTGAAGAGACCCTGAGGGAACGTTCAGCGAGCATGCCTGGAGGAAGAGGGCCTGGCTGGGTCCCCTCTAGTTCCCATGGAACGGGAGCATTTCACTTCTTAGTCTTATTTTCTATTCCATGCGGAGTGGGTGGCTGCTTTAATTAAGCACTGTAACATTTTGTCTGCTTATCTACACATTTTATTAAATTTGAAAGGTCCAAAAGAAGGGCACAAAGGGAAAATTACGGTTTTCTGCCCAGTTCTCCCGTTACTTATTACACCTCCGAGTTTCTTTTGTAGCCCATGATGAGTAGATATCATGGCTATTTTGATAGATACAGAATGAAGACCTCACGGTGATGTAATGGTACACAGTTGGCTCTTCCTGTCTACAGGTTTCATGTCTGCAAATCCAACCAACTGTGGCTCCAAAATATTTTAGGGAAAAGATCTTCTAAAGCAGTAGTTTTCAACCTGTGAGTGTGACCCCACCTTGGGGGTCAAATGAACCTTTCACAGGGGTCACATATCAGATATCCTGCATATCAGATATTTACATTGTGATTCATAACACTAGCAAAGCTATGGTTATGAAGTAGCAACCAAATAATTTTCTGGTTGGGGGTTCCCATGACATGAGGAATTGTATTAAAGACACACAACATTAGGAAGGTTGCAAACCACATACAGACTTTTCTTCTTGGAGTTCCCTAAGCAATAAAATATAAACATTTTTGTAACATTTATACTTATATTAGGTATTTTAAGTGTTCAAGAGGCTATTTGAAGTATGGAAGAGGATGTACAATATATATCCTTTTGAATATTTTATATATGCAAATATTTACTAGTAAATATGCAAATATTTCATGAAAGGGAGTTGGTCATCTATGGATTTAGGGATTTGTAGGGTGAATCCTCCATGGATACCATCAGATAATTGTGTATGAGTGTA
Source organism: Cricetiscus sungorus (assembly GCA_030556225.1). Lineage (NCBI taxonomy): Eukaryota > Metazoa > Chordata > Mammalia > Rodentia > Cricetidae > Cricetiscus > Cricetiscus sungorus. The sequence continues at coordinate 55,051,031 of JANBXA010000398.1, read as the reverse complement.
ACACATTCACATTACATAATATAACTGCCTGTGTAAACATGGTTTTATCCACAAGTGACTGTATATAAAACCATGCAATTACCATGCTGTTGTGTAATGTAGTTGTGTACACAGTTGGCAACATGATTGAATAGTTCTCAGTAGTGACAATTTCCTCCAGCCTCATATTCTGCTTTGAAACAGAAGGGAATTTAGAGCCTGGCACCGAACAGAAGCAATGTCATGTAAGGCAACTCAGAACTGGAGGCATGTCATGGAGAGAAGACGTCTGCTGCTTTGACATCACAGTGTTTTATTCTACAATCCGGAAGCCATGCCTAGCCCTGCTGGAGGATGCTGGGGCAGAGACTGAGCTGACCACACTCCTCAGTGCGTTGTCACTGGGTACACATTAGACACTGGTTGATGCTCTGCGCCTTAAAAGTGGTTTCCTTTGATTCCTATTCCCAAGTGTATCATCTAGGTTAGTTTGTCCTCTTTCAATGTTTCTTAAATTCTTTCTTTCTCCCTTTCTTTCTTTCTCTCTTTCTTTCTTTCTTTCTTTCTTTCTTTCTTTCTTACTTATGCTAAGGGTCTCGCTAGTCTATTCATTAGAAAACCTCTGAATTCTACCATCTTAACCTCCAATTGTGCCTTTTCCTATGTGAGTTCAAATAACAAAACCTTCCCAGTGTTACACTGCTTTCACTTTTACACCTTCACCTTGCCATCATTTTACTGTTACAAGTTATAAAGGTGTGTATCTACAAGTTATAAAGGTGTGTATCTACAAGTTATAAAGATGTGTATCTACAAGTTATAAAGGTGTGTATCATTTCCCCATAGAGTGCAGTCCCTGTCTTTGGATTTGGAAGTTGCTTATTTTTACATGTCCTTGTGATTAATACCTTCAGACAATTGGTTCTCAAAGCTGTTCCATATTGCTATAGATTTTCTTCTATTATTTAGCCAGCTTAGATGCTCAGTGGGAATTACAGAGTGAAAGAGAAATCTGTCTATGGCCTGTGATGCCAGTGGCCACATTCTGCTTCTTACAACATTCCCAGAGACAATCACAAGCATCTATCTTCCATTTAAAACATCCTGGGTTTATTTTTAGTGCATTGTGCTTAGAGCTGTTGCCATAGGAATTGATCTATCAAGTGTCATGGTGGTCAGCAGAGCAACAGGGAACTCCTATTCTGTCTCCAGAACACTCTGTAGAGAGTACCATCTGCCACCTGCATTGTGCATCCTTTCTCTTCAGCCATCCCACCTGGTGCCAGCGAAGTATTGGCTTCATCCTCACTGCCTCTGCTCAGTGACTGGCTGGCAGGAGTGTGGGTGTGCAGCCCTGCTCGGTCTGGCCTTTATAAACTATGAACTTATACATGTGAACAAATGTGGAAAAAGAAAAAAAAAATATAGTCAGATGCTAACTGTTCTTCGTACAAAAGTGGCTTACTGCTTGTAGAGAGTGTGTGTATTGGAGAAGAGGAGGGGGGAGGGGGGAGGGGAGAGTGGGCAGCATTTACAAGAGCATATGTTGGAGTCTTTTCATTCTCCTCTTGGTGACAATGATTGATGGCATCTAGTGAGTCCCCGTTTGTCACTTCCTTAGTACAGCTGGTAGTGGGGGTGGGGAAATCAGTAAGGGCTGGGGAAAGAGTATAGGATGTAGCTAGAGGAGGAAGGGGATGCGATTGACATTAAAATCATTGCTCACAGTTAAATAGTTCAGCCCACCTGCCCAGAGCAGTCGTCTGCTCGTCCCATAGATGCTGGAGGAATCCACTCACAGCTGTTTCATTCTCTCCCACCAAGACAGGGTTCATTTTGAACATAAGCACCTGTAGTTGAAGGGGAGAAAGAGAAGAGAGCAATGGATGGCGCTCCTGTTTGAAAGTGCAAGACGAGAGGCCATGTTTGGTTAGATGATGTACACAGCACAAACAAACCCAACAGGTTTGTTTCGTCAATTCTGGCTTGCCATTTCCATGCGCAGTCCATGTGCCAGGAAGCTGCTGTCATGCTTTTTTTCTTCACTACTTTTCCTCTGCACCCAGTTGTGGCTGTTATACAGTATGGGGAGAGGTTTGCTCTGCAAATGAACCAGGAGTTTCAGTCTCACTTGTACCAAGCATTAGGGAGGCTCCAGGACACCCTCAGACTTCGAAGCTTAGATTCTGAAGCTCAGTGGACAGTGTGTTTTCCTATAGGGCATCCTACGTCCCAGAAATCTCCACCCAGAAGGCTTTAATGCATAGATGTTGCAGACCCATGGTCAGGCTGCTCCATGGAAGACAGTGTGGTTGGTCCTTTGGAGCATCACACTTTTATCCAAGCTCAGCTTTCTACTTTCTTTGTATTCCTTGGAAAGAGCCATTTCTGTTGCATGCTGAGTACTTTTACTACAGGATGATTCCATGTGTGATTTCTCTCTTCATCTTTGTGACAGCTCTGTGATGTAACTATAATATACCCAAATTTCTGAAAGGGGGCAATGTGGCAGGGGAGATTGTTGCCAACCGAAGAGGCCATGACAAAACTGCAGAAGCAGTGACCCATAGGCTGAGAACTGTTCTAGAAGCATCAGCCAATCATAGACAGTGTGTTCTGTTTAATGTTGTATTAAAGCACAGGACCACCTTGCTTTAGGAGAGTGGAGTTTAGATCTGAATCATTTAGACAGGGCTTGTCTGTGAGTTTCTACTTAATCAGTAGTTATTTCTAGGGAGTGAGCGTAAGCCCTGCTCACCACATTAATCTTAAGTGATTTGTCAGGGGGGAGTGGAGTATGGAGTCCTGCAGAGGTGACAGCCTGAATTGAAGTCATAGCCCCACTGCTTACTGGGCTCTCAAACCCGCTCTCTTTGTCTTGAGCTGGTATAAGAACGTGTCCTGTAAGTGCCAGCTACCTGCTAAGTGTTAGCCAATAGGCTAAGTAACTGTGCATGGAATTTGTTTGCAAGTGGCTCATGCTAGAGAAAACCTGGCTGTTACAAACATATGCAAATGTTTACATTAACCTACTAATTACTGGTGAAGCCTATAATTTGCATATGTAGGGAGGCATGGATTCACTGGGGATAGGCATGCTGTGGTAAGGGAGTTGTTTGGCATAGTCATTTGCTAGCCCAATTGCTTCCTGAAGTCTGCGTGGCAGGGTCAGTGACTGGGCAGGAGTTTGAGAAGCTATAATAGCTGTCATCAGTGGTACTCCCGTGCCCTGGGAACTGGAGTCAATAAACTCACATCAACCCTCTTGTTATCCCATGTTACAGGTGAGGGAACTGAGACTCAGGTGTTAGCCAGGGGACACATAGTCATGAGTAGCAGAGCATGGGTCTAGCCTGATGTATCTTACCCTGGAGTTTGTGTTGTATGCCTCTCAAGGCAAACAAGGTCCTCACAGAGTCACCTTCTAAGAGACAACGTCCAGCAAATAATCCAAAACCCTTAATCAAAAATGTGAAACACTCCAAACTATGAAACTTTTCTAGCTCTAGTGTAATGCCACAAACAGGAAAGCCCCACTCATCCTCATGGACTAGTCACAATTAAAATCCAGGCACACCAGAAAGACATAAAGTTACCTTCAAGCTATAGGATTCTGTGCTTAAAACAGGGCTGGAGATCCAAGATCGCGGTGGGTTTATGGGCATTTGGTTCCTTCTGAAGGCTGTCTACTTGTCACCATACGATCTTCCTGAATTCCCCTCCTTATTAGACATCAGATAGATTAGATTAGGACCCACCTTCAAGGCCTCATTTTAATTTATTTCTTTAAAGGCTTTATCTCCAAATATAGTTACATTTTGAGATACTAGCTAGACATTAAGATTTTAACATTTGATTTGGACAAAGTACTCATAGACACCCGCAAGATGGGCTAATGCATCTTTTCACTTGCAAGATGAATTAGCCCATGAGGCTGAAGCATGGCTCAGTGGTGAAGAGTGCTTAGTGCTCTCACAGAGGTCCCAGTTCAGTTCCTAGCACCCACATGGCAGCTCGCAACAGTTCATAGCTCTAGATCCAGGGGCTCCAATACCCTCTTCTGACTTCCACAGGCAACAGGCAAATGAGTGATGCACATACCTAACAGCAAAAACACTCATACACACAAGATAAAAATAAATAAATCTTTAAGAATAAATACTTTGACTCACATGGACCAAGTGTGTCTCTGAGACAGGAACTCACTTAAATAGACCACGCTAAACTCACAGCATTTTTCTGGGTTCAGCCTGCTGAGTTGTAGAATTTTAGGGGTGAGCCACCGTGTCTTGCTTACCTACATCTCAAACCACTGTAAAATCAATCCTAAATCTCAAACCTTACTTACCCAAATATCATCTGAATCAAGGGAAGGTAAAGGTTAAACTTTAGGGAGGATTCATCTTGTGGCAAGAAAAAAAAAATTCTCTTTATAAACATAAAAATCCAGTAAGTTATAATCCCAGTAAACTTATAAAACCCCGTAAATTATCTGTAAACGTATAAAACCCAATTAAGGTGAGACAGGAGGAAGACGGGTGTTCCCTTTCCATAAAGGAGCAAGAAGGCAAAGGTCATGGATCCTAAGGAAGTCAAAAACCTCCCAGGGTTGTCAAGTCTTGACAATAACCCTCTACTTGATGCTCTGTCTCCTATGCTATGGCACTGCAACCCCTGTTCAAGGCCGTGGGTGGCAGCCGAAGCCAATGGAGAGAGAGGCAGCCTTGTCCCCGAGCCTAGATTGCAGTGAGAGTGAAGTCCAAGCTTCAAATCTATTTACAGTCAGAAGCTCTGATTGTCCCACAGGAGGGTGACAGCTTTTCTTCCATTCTTGTCCTGTCTCTGTCGCCTTTGGTTCAAGCTCGTAATGTTTCTGTTGGCATATTCTACTCGATTGATGTGCCAGTCATATTTCTATACAGTGATAGATAGTCCTTGTCCAACCACATCACTGGTGCTCTTTCCAGAACATCCTAACATTTTTTTTCCCCACTATGGACAGCCTACAGTCATCCCAAATCTTCAAGTTCTCTTTAGTTGGGATTAACAACTCTGTCTTTCATTTTTGATTTTCATTTCTTCTCCTTTTGTGCCTACTATAAATGGGACCCAGGCTGTGCTTTTAATACTATCTCTTCAACCGAACATTCAAGGTAATAACACAGAAATGCTATCTTACAAAATGCAGAATGTGTTCAGCCTAGTGTACCAGATATACTAAATCCACTTTATACCTTTATTTCTACCAGTGGTCTCTAGTAGAATCTAACTAAGCCAGGGTTCCATGGAACGTGCTGGTTAATGTTTGTTAATCTCAACAGATTTCTGCTAAATTATTTTCCTAAAGTCTAGTTTATTCCTCATAGATAGCAGAGTCATGTCTTGGTCCGTTTTTATCATTTAAATGTGAGTTGACTTTGTAGACTAGGTTGACCTCAAACTTGAGCGCCTCCTGCCTCGGCCTTGAGGGTACTAGGTTTACAGGTGTGAGCCACCACAGCAACCCTATTGATTCATTCAGTGTTTGTGTACCTGCGGGGTTGTCCCTCCGCAATTCCTCCTCCGAGGAGAGGACCAAGGAAATGTGAGGCCCTGCCCACTGCAGGGTCAACCAGATGTGGCAGGGAGCCTGGTTAGGGTGGGAACTTGCTTAGCGATCCCAGCAGATGTTTAAGTAGGCTTCATGTAGGGGCAAGGCTTCAGTGGGAGAAGTTTGGTGATAGTAAATAAACTAGTGAGGCCCAATAGCGTTGTTTTTCATCACCAGTTACCAGGCAGAGGTTACTTTCTTTCACACCCTGCTGAGTCATAGCTCTAAGGAGACAGGTCTCTAAACTGGAGGCAGCCAGCTTGGGTTCTGCCTTTAGGCCTGGCCTGGGGCCCATCCCTAGGCCCCATGTCCCCACATGTACCTATGTTTGAAAGAAAATAATTGGATTTGTGTCACTTTCTTATAATGAACCAAGAAAGCTTTAAGAGTGTAGGAAGGTGACCCATGGCTGTCCCCCGAGTTCAGTTCTTTCCTCACACCCACATTCCTCTGAGCTAATTATGCTGACAGAATTGTGGTGACAATTTTACATTGGCTCGCAGCTAATAAAAAGGTTTTCCATGGGACCTTAATTTTGTATTTTTGATGTTTTTGCTTCCCGTGGGCACAAACAGTAAAGTGTGACAGATCATTTCACATATAAGAAAAAAGAAGAGAGTGTTTTTTCTAAAGAAAAATGTACCACATGCTGCTTTTAACAATGGGGAGAGAAGTAGACTCGAGACACTTGAACGGTCATGGGGAAAGGTACCTCATGACGTACGGCTTTTGCAGGGGGAAAAATACATTTTCTGTTCTTGGCCAGAAGTTCTACCTTAGGGACATTTACTTTGACACTACTGCATGCGGCCAGGATTTATTGATCTCTGATTTCCTGAGTAGAAACCAGAGCGAATGTCTCAGCCACACTTCCACATACACAGCCAGTGCAGAAGGATGGACTCTTTGCCCCCTGGATTTTTGTAGGTTGCTTTTTGCTTGTTTTATTTCTTTGTTTTTGCCTTTTGCAGGACAAAATGGTAGTAGTTTTGTTGTTGTTGCTTTTGTTTGGTTTTTGGTTTTGTTTTTTGTCTTTTGACTTTAACCCAAAGTTGGGAAATCTTTCCTTTCTTCTCTCTTCATCTCCTGACTTGTTCCCACCCCACTCTTCTAGAACCTTCCTCTGCTCTTACCTGCAGTGTGCAGTGGTTATGAGTACCCAGAGCCTCTTGTAATAACAAGGCTAACTCCAAACCCTCTTTTGGAGTGACAGCCATAGAGGTCCTCTTGCTGCCCCTCTTCTTGCTCCTCTGTGCTAGGAAGTGAGGGGTCCCTGAGGGGCAGCCAGCATAGGCAGTGCTGTGTGGTCCCCTAGCCTGAAGCATGGTGATTCCCCAGGAACCCTCCAGTTCTACTTATCAGAAGTAGCTTCAACCTGCAGGGTTTGTGGTTGTTGTTTTGGTTTTGGTTTTAGTTTTTGTTATTTAAAAGATGGAGTCTCACTATGCAGCCCTGGCTGCCCTAGAACTCACTGTATAGACCAGGCTGGCCTCAAACTCACAGAGGTCCTCCTGCCTCTGCCTCCCGAGTGCTGGGATTAAAGGTGTGCACCACCATGCCTGGCTTCAACCTGTGTATTGAGATGAGACGTTCACACATTACTGCTTTGGCCAGCAGAAGTAATCAAAGCAGGAAAGCACAGGGAAGTGAGAGGCAGCAGAAAGGAGGTAGGGCCTGTTCTGGTTCCAATCCTGTGGGTTTCTAAGCCAAATTTGATGCCACTTGTTGATAGCCCAGGAAGTCTTGGCAAATTGTATATCCCAGCTTTATATACTATCCATACATAAGCCGCAGACATGAGAGGTTGTGGATGAACCAGGGATTCGGGACACTACACACAATGGATCTGTCCAGAAAGTACCAAGACAATTGGACAAAATTGTCCAATGATGCTGTGATAACTATATCCACATCTAAGAGAATCATAGCCCCTCCTGTCACCATATGTAACTGCTTTAGAAAACAGGCATAAGGTCCTAAAAGATAAACAGAGAGCCACTGTATGCATTAGTTACTTGTCTTGTTGCTATGAGAAAAGTGCTGTAAGATAAAGTTTATTGGGGCTTTAAGTTGCAGGAGATATTGTGTATCCTGACAGGGAAGGTACAGAGCAGGAGTCGAGGTGGCTGGACACATTGTGTCACCATCAGGAAGCAGGGGATGCTTATATCTACTATTTCTTCCTTTCATTCACTCTGAGACTGCAGCCCATGGCATGGTAGTGCCTACACTGAGGGTGGGTTTTCCTACATCAATTAACCTGATCTAGATAATTCCTCAAGAACATGCACAGAGATTTGTTTCTGTGGTGATTCTTAGCCCTATCAGGCTGATAGAAACATGTTCAGTAATGTTTTGTAGCAGTATTAACTCATAATGGTGAAAACATGGAAAGATGGTCTTCCACAAACTGAAGACCAAAGAGATCAAGTGTGACAGGTCTACTTGGAATTACTCAGCAAAGGAAGTTGGGAAAGAATAGGTAAGCAAGGGTTGGATCCAGGAAAAGTTAGGGAAGAAGTAAAGGGTGAATATCTCAAAATATATCATATACATGTAAATTCTCAAGGAATTAATTAAAACATTATATATTTAAAATAAAAAATAAAAAAACTCCATGGAAGGTTTGTATGAGCCAGGCCTAGAGTGGGTACCCATCATTTCCCTCACCCTGGATGTCTCATCCCAGCTCTACCTTTTTATAGGGGGCTGGGATATAGACCCTGGGCTACTAATCTGTCCTCCAGCCTTTGGATTAAGCAGTATGGTGTCTGTATATGAGTTCTCATCTACACACTCTAAAGAGATAGATCTCAAGGATATTCACCCCAGAATGGCATGCATTCTTCAGAAATGTGCATGTTCCGGTCCCCACTTCATCCTCAAGTATTTTCATACTTTTAAGTCACTATGAGGTACCCAGTCTGCCGACCGATTCTCTCAACAAAGCCTGCTTATCCCAGAAGAAGGGTCTCCTGTGGACTGATCGTGTACTGACTGCTGACTGTTTCCAAGCTGCATCCTCCCAGAAGAGCTTTGAGATGCTGTGTAGGTTTGTGGCAGTTCCTATTGGGCCCTCCGTTCAGATAGTCTTTCATCTTCATATGGCCAGCCTCTATCTTGTCCCATTTGCTCCCTCAAGAGGTAGCTGGGGCCCTTCACCATGCCTGTTACCAAGTGTGACAAACAGAGACTGAGCAAGAGGATGAACTTCCAGGAGCCTGTTCCTTCCACCAGTGATACAGCATTGTGACCTTATGCTGGGAGCATAGCACACTGTGTTTCCCAACCATGACACTCCTGACTTCTGCTGTGGAAGCAGCTGATAGTGTCGTGTTAACACGTGTTAACGAGCTGTGGGCTTGGAAAGTAGGGTACATTCTTCTGATGACTTCAGGGAAGTTCAAGGTAGGAGATGCACCAGCAGAAGCCCTTGGCCACTTTACTGATTTGCTTCATGTTCCAGCTATGTGTCCTGGGATCTAGAGAACTTCAAAAGAGCTAAGTTTTCTCAGAACCATGTCGGGATCCAAGGAAAAGGTGCCAAAACTCATCTCTAGGTGACCCCAGCTCCTCTTCCCGGGCTGGACATGAAGACTAGGTGGTTTTCCCTATGAAGCATGAAATCCAGGACTCAAGCAACTCTTCATGGGTTCTGCAGAGTAATGCAATGCTTGATGAGTCAGAGAGAAATTACCATTAAATAAGTGTATGTTGGTGGTATGAACAGGTTGCAAGGTATCAAAGGACTGTAAAGAAAAAGATTACAGCCCCCTGCCTGTAATGCTGTGAGCATTAGCCTATACCATCCCTCCCTCCCTCTCTCCCTCCCTCACTTCCTTCCTCCCTCACTCACTCCCTCTTTTCTTCCTTCCCTCCCTCATTATTGTAGAGCAGATTCTGATGTATCCCACACTTAGATTGACTTATCTATGTAGCCAAGAACGACTTTGAACTTCTGATCTTCCTGCCTTCCTCCCAAATGCTGAGGTTACAGTCACTAACCACTCCACCGTTTGTACAGTGCTGCAGACCAAGCCCAGGGCATCATGCATGCCAGGCAGGCATTCTCCCAACTGAGCAACATCTCCAGCCTGTCATGTCTAGATTTTGAAAGGCTGTATCTAATCTAAGAATTTTTTTTTTATATCATAAGTATTTTAAGGCAACTGCATGCATATAACAACAGCCAAAACAAGTGCAATTATCTCCCTTTTTAAGCAAGCTCGGATCTAAAATATTATACTTAGTGTTGGTTTTCTTTTAGAAGACTGCCCCTTGCTCCCAACTGTCAACATCTCTCCCTGTAATCCACCTACCAGTTGTCAATGTGCTGACCCCTTTTGCACCCCAATTACTAAGTTGCTACAAAGCACTTATATACTGCTATATGAAAAACAGTGTTTTTCAGGGTAATTATTTGAAAACATAATTGGTTGAAAATAGATTGTATTTAGTTGTGAAATAACTTGATGCTCTAATTAGTTTACCTGAGTTAGACACTTGATGCTGTAGTTTCATGCAGAATGCCCCATAGAGGTTCATGCATGATAGGGCTCCGTCCCCAGAGTAGGCACACTGGGAAGCTTGATACACCTATATTAGGAAAAGCCTTGTTGTGGGGGTGGTGACATGGTGGGACAGTAGTCCCTTGATCCCTCTGTTGTATTTCCTATCCATGAATTGATAATTTGTTTCATCATTGACATTGCTATCTGGTGCCCTATAAAAAATCCACCCCCCCAATTCTCATTTATTCAGACCTTGACAGAAATATCTAAAATTGAGCCAGATTAAACCTTTCTGTTGCGGCAGGTTTGGTGCCAATCTGTAGCGTGTATGTTTCCGCCAGCCCGCCAGTCTGGGCCCACAACCGCGCCAGCCCCAAATAACATTCAGAGACTCTGTATTTGATACAATCCTGTTGGCCAATTACCATTATTGTTTATGGGCTAGCTCTGCCTTAATTATTAACCCATTTCTACTTATCTAAGTATTTCCACGTGGTCGTCTTATTGGGGTGCCGCGGCAGGCGTCCTGCTTCTTCCCTGGGCTACATCTCGACTCCTCCCTCTACTTCCTCTTTCCTCCTAGTCTCCTAGCCCCGCCTATCTTGCTATCTCATTGGCCACAGAGCTTATTAACCAGTATGAGAAACATGTATACAGAATAACATCTCCCATCACCTTTCCTTTCTTTTTATTGTATACTCCACCCCTTTCTGTTTTGGAGGCAAGATCTTGCTATGTGGCCCAGGCTGGCCTTAAACTCCGTATCTTTCTATCTCAGTCTCCAAAAGAGCTGGGATTACAGGTGTTCAGCACAGAGTCAGGCCTTTTCTCTTCATAAGCTACTTATACCAGGCTTTTTGTTATAGTGATGGGAAGCTAACTTGACTAGCATGCTTGGTCTTGTACAGTAGCTTTCAATATAGTCCAATTACTTTTTTAAACAGCACTTTCTTACTTTCTTTTTCATCCCCTTTTTCTTTCTAAGTCCGTTATCTTGGTTCAGGCTTATAAAGCAAGATTCACACATAACAAGCCTCTCCCGTTCACCTTGAGTATGACATGTAGAAAGCAATGTCCATCATGGTCATCTGCCTTTCCCTCTTCCCTGCTCTTCTAGCTTCACAAGCCCCTGAGATGTCAGAACAGAGAAGCCTTTACCTTTTAGGTCTGTCACCCTCCCTTTAGCGGCTGAGAGAAGATTCCCGACAGATGTTGGAGACTGCATAGCCTGTTGTGCCCCTCTCTCTGGCTGATGACATTGGGCTTCTTTTGTCCCTTTTCTGAAGCTTTTCCCAGCCGTGTCATGCTTTCCTTAAACTGTTTCCTGCCTTTCTTCCCTTTCCAGTTCCTTCCATCTCACCCAGTCCCTCAGCAGTCTCCAGGGCGTCTATTATACAGATTAATTGGTTGTAATTACCGCTGTCAACATGTCACGCCTCTTCTGGGAAACAGCCAGGAGCTCCCTGCTTCCTATGGCAACAGATGTCATCAAGTCTCATGTTTGAGGTCCTCCAGAATCAGGCATTGTGTGTGTGTGTGTGTATGTGATTTCTCTTTTCCCCTGGTGAGCCTCAAGGGCCCAGAGGCTTCCCTGAGCATTCCCCATGAGTCAGCCAGGTTCCTTTTATATCTAAGGTTTGTCCAGAGCCCCGCTGCACACTTCCTCCCTGTCTGCTTACGTAGACCAAATCAGGTCTTTATCCCATCTTTAGGTTTACCTGGTTACTCCAGGGATAACTCCATGTCCTTTATCCATCCGTATACTTTATTAGGATGGATATCCCATCCTGTAGCAATAAACACAAGAGCCTCTCTTATATGGTTCTCTTGTTTTTTCTTGATAATGCACATTATTCTCAATTATTGTGTGTGTATTCTTATATACATGTATGCTTATGTATATCTTACATATTTATGTATACATATACATATGCATATTTTGAAATCCTGCAGGGGTTTGCCTAAGCTAAGTGATGAATTGTAAATTTTGTTGTTCAAACAAGGGTTTTTATTTGTATTTTCTCATATATTCTATTTTCTATGTGCCCAATAATCAGCCAGCAATTACTCCTTACTTATTAGGAGTTTGTTAAGATTTTCAAAGCTGATGTTCAGAGCTCCAGGCAGAGCAGATATTTCCAGAATTTGTAGTTTGGGTCAGGCCAGATGTTAGGATCACAGCACAGTAATGCCTGTCTCCACATGTTAAGGGGATCTGAGGCTGCTGTGTCCAGAGTCTCTGGGAACCTGCCTGCAGAGGCCCAGGGTTCACACCAACAGCTGGATTTGTGTGTGGCTCGATGAAGTTGAGGGAGACAGGGGCTCTTCTGCTGAGAACAGTGAGTCTTGGCAGGAATGACTCAGGAAGAGACAGAAGGAGCACTCGCTTCATACTTAGGATTTTCAGCACTCAATGAGAAACATGAACTACCTGGCCTCTCGCTCACTGTGTATCCCTAGGCCAGCAATGACCTTGGCTCTCTGCTTTCTGAAGTACTGGCACAGTGCCCTAAGGTTTAATCTGATCTTTAAAAAAAAAAATGTTTTTACAGTCCAGTGGGTACTATGTCTTCCTTCAAAATGTGGATGTGTTTAATGTATTCCTATCTATTATTTGAACAGCCTGAGCCATTTGCTGAATTTCCCGTGGTCCTGGCTTTCCTGGTGGCCACTCTGTACTGGGTCAGCTGTACTAAGTATGGTACTTTGGACTGTCCCCTCCCTAAGGCCCAGCTCCTACGGGAATTGCCCAGTTCATAAGCCTGAAGTTATTTTTCTCTAATGCCAACAGGACTAATTCCACCCTTGCAAAATGGCTTGCCCCCTCCCCCCACCCCCTTTCTCTGGCACTAATGGGAATTGGCAAAGGTTCAGACAAAGGTGAGGTTGACAAGTTCTGGCACACTAGTGAGCTCTGTTCCTCTAAACTAAGCCCTCTTGTTCACCTCGTGTCCTGAATCCTTGTTCTGCCTAGAAATCCCACCCTTCCAGAAAGGTATTTGAGACCTGTTTCCTCCCAGTTTTTCCACACAGCGAAGCACGGTGAGTCTCTTTTACAGAATGTGAATATAATCTTTTCTAATCTTTCCAGGTGGATGGAAGTCTGCTTAGTTGAAGAATTACCACCAACCACTGAACTGGAAGAAGGTCTCCGGAATGGAGTCTACCTTGCGAAGTTAGCCAAGTTCTTTGCCCCGAAAATGGTATCAGAGAAGAAGATCTATGACGTGGAACAGACACGTTATAAGGTAACCAACCACCCAGGAGCTCAATGCTTTTTGAGGTGGGGGTATCCTTGGTCTTTGGAGCCTGTTAACAGTCATTCCTGAGCCTGAAATACAAGAAAGAATGTGTTCTGTTACCAGGCTAAAGCTGAGAGGTCTCTGTTGGGGTGTTCCCAAAGCTTCTGCTGTTATTTCTTCATGGAGGTCATTTTCAACTTTATTAGTGTTGATGACTATTAAAGAGTGGTGGTGGTGAACGCCTTTAATCCCAGCACTTGGGAGGCAGAGGCAGGCTGATCTCTGTGAGTTCTACAGAGCTAGTTCCAGAACTGGCTCCAAAGCAATACAGAGAAACCTTGTCTGGAAAATAATAATAATAATAATAATAATAATAATAATAATAATAATAATAATAATAATAATAATAATAATAATAGTAAGAGTGCACCCTGCTTCCATCACAGTTTACTGGTCCTCCTAAAGGAGTAAAATATTCAAAAGAAACTCCTCCCTTAGGATTAATAGGCAGTTAGTGGTTTCTGGGAGGCGAGGGAACGTTTTCTTCAGTAGTATAACCACTGGTGAGTTCTCATGTACCTTAACTAGCTCTTTGTCCGTGCTCCTATGAGTAACTCTAGACTCATAGATTCACAGATCAAAAGTAAGACATCAGAGTAGAAGAGGGAGTGGTTGACAAGAGGGAGGAGATCAGTTAAGGGTGGGGTGCACAAAAGAAGGTAATAGAGTGAATATAATAAAAATACATTATATACCTGTATAAAAATCTCATAATGAAATCAGTCCAGTGGTTCTCAGCCTTCCTAATGCTGTGACTCTTTAATACAGTTCCTCATGTTGTGGTGGCCCCCAATTATAAATTTCTTTGCTACTTCATAAATGTAATTTTGCTCCTGTTATGAATTGTAATGTATCAGATATGCAGAATATCTGCTATTTGACCCTGTGCAAAGATCATTTGACCCTCCAAAGGAGTCCCAACCCACAAATTGAGAACCACTGCCTTAATGCATATAATTAACATATGCTAATAAAATGTGGTTGTTAAAAGGTTTCATGAAACAAATATTCTTTAAGCTTGTAGTTCTGAAGACTTAGGACAGTGTAGCTAAAATGATATTGGCAGGTCAAATAGAAATATTTTTTTACTTGGTGTTTAAAACAACAACAAAAAGGATAGCCTTTTTGTATGTAAGTGGTTTAAAGATTTCTTTCATGACTAATTTGAGAAGAATCAGAAAATAAATATTGCTGCTACCATAGTAGGAGCAAAAAATAACCCCAATAGATGAAAATGCTCTTATTTAAACTTGGAAGGAGTAGGGTTGGGGAGACAAAATCAGAGTAAATATCAATCTTATATTAAAAAATAATCTTATTCTTTCAGAGAGATTGAAAGATTTACAGATCAAATGCCGTTTTCTTTTCAGCTCAGTGGGGAAAGAAGGGCCGGTGATGTAAAACTGGCTGGCGATGGATGTGTAACTGTGGAAGCTGGCTCACAGACAATGGGAGTTTGATTCACCCCGCCTCCTTTATGTATGAACATTTCCACTAAAAGGTGAAAGGGGCACCTGCAGACTCCAAGCTGAAAGGTTCCTTTCTAGATTACAGATGTATCTGCAAGAGCAAATTTAGAAGGTGTGGTGGTCTGTTACAGGAGATGCCACAGCTTATTCTCTGCAAGTCAAGGGTTCAGAGATCCCTAGAAACTTGACCTTCCTTTTCTTTCCTTTTTCTTTTTGTTTTATTGAGTCTATGTGTATGGTATGCATACATGTATGTGTGTTTGCATGGGCACAGGTGTATGTGGGGTACATGCCCTCAGTGGATTCTCTGGAGAACAGCTTTTTCATGATAGAAATTCTTAGTGCTTTCCTATGTTATCATAAAATTTCACATTGGAGTCTTTTTTTTGGTTTTGATACCGTAACAAAAGGAGAGACACCTTCATGAGTAAATGACACAACTTCCTGTTCTTGAGTCCTTTAGGGCAAGAGCGCCGTGTATGTTCTCTTCAAGGATCCCTAGATTGTAAGATGACTGTGAGGATGTTTAAACATAAGGGATGCCCCTTAACACGGGTGTGGCACTTCAGTGTGCCATCTGGAAAACCATGTGTTCAGCAAGCACAGGCTGCCTCCCACTGTCACTGTAAAATAAACCTTCCTGTTAGACACACCATTGCCAGGGTAAGTCATGTCCTTGATTTCTGAAGGGCACACACAGTGTTAGGCACAGCAGCTCTGCCTTCTTTGTCTAGCTGCAAGCATAGAACC
This sequence comes from Cricetiscus sungorus, assembly GCA_030556225.1. Classification (NCBI taxonomy): domain Eukaryota; kingdom Metazoa; phylum Chordata; class Mammalia; order Rodentia; family Cricetidae; genus Cricetiscus; species Cricetiscus sungorus. The sequence goes on along the minus strand of JANBXA010000398.1, from coordinate 55,035,430 downwards.
CTGGTGCCTCATGATTTAGAAAACTGACCTGGGTACTGTGTACGCTTCTGGGTGTGTACTCTATTCGTAGGCAACTCTATCTTCTGTACTAGGGTATGTGACCATGTTATATGTGCTATAGCACTTCCTACAGCCTCCCTTGGACATTCCACACTCGGTGGTAAAGATTCCAGCGTCCAGCAAGCTGGTTCAGTGGGTAAAAGGTATTTGCTGCCAACTACCAACTTGACCCAAGTGATTATCCCTGGAACTCATATGATAGAAAGAGAAAAGTGATTCCCACAAATTGTCCTCTGACCTCCACACACGTGTAATGGCATGTACATGCATGTACATGTGCAAACACATGTACGAATTAAATAGAATTTTTAAAGTATTGTGTTGTGCTCGTCCACGGTGAATAGTGCAGAAGTTGGCCCATGGGAGAGGCTTGGGAAATAGGTGAAGAACTACAGGACAGCTTCAAGTAAGTCTGTGTGAGTCCCTTGTACATTAGTTACTTTTCTGTTCCTGTGATAGAACATCATAACCGTGGCAACTTAGTAGAAGAAACAGTTTGTTTTGGCTTCAGGGTCCAGAGGGATACGAGTCCATGATGGCTGAGTAGGATCATGGCAACAAACATTAGACAGGAAGCTGAGAGCACATATCTTGTATGTCAAGTATGAAGCACAAAGAACACACTAGAAATAGCAAGACTCTGCACTCTCAAAGCCACCCCAAGTGACATACTTTCTCCAACCCCCTGAACTTCCCGAACAACACCACCAAAAGGGCCGAGTTTCCAAATGCCTGAGCCTCTGCGGGCCGTTTCTCATTCAAACCATTGCATTCTACTCCCCGCCCTGCATAGTCTCAGAGCCATATCATAGTGTAAAATGCATTTATTTTAACTTCAGAAGTCTCCAAAGTCTCTCACAGACTCAGCACTGGTCCAAAGTCTCTTCTGAGACTCAAGGCAATGTTTCCTTTGTAACCTCCCCCCATAAAATCAAAAGGCAAATGACATCCTTCCAACACACAGTGGTGCACAATGTACATTGTCATTCCGAAATGGAGGAGTAGAGGCATAATGAAGAAATACTAAGGACCAAAACCCAGCGAGGCAAACTCCAAATGCTCTAGTTCTCTGCCCCGTGTCCCCTTTAGTTTCAAAGAGCTTAGGTGGAACCCCTCCTCAAGCCTTGCTCTCCACAACCGCCATCTTTCTTCTTGGGTGATTCCACGCCCTTTGTGTAGATTTCCTTGGCAGAGGTCCCACGACTCTGCAATCTCCAACATCTTGGGGTCTCCACAGTAACCCTGGGCTCCGTTTCTATAGCTTCCTGCACTCTTGGGGCCTTCTTTCGGTGGATACTCCTTTTCCACATGCTGGCTGGCCCCAGTAGCTCTCCAGAACTGTAGAGGAAGAAACCACAGCCCCTCCACCCTTGTGTCTTTTGTGCCTCTGCCGCAGCATCATGTGAGTGATACTGCCAAGTGTGTCTGCCAGCTTGGGATGGACCCCGCCCCCAATGAAGCATATTACCATAGAGCTTTTATTTAGTTGCTTTCTAGGAACAGAAAATCGCCTTAGGCTGTTTCACAAGCTGAAAGTTTAGCAAGGTGTGACCTTGCTTTGAGAGCACCCCTCCCTTTATTTCAGCACATGGCATACCTCCCTCCTTCAGCATGATCTCCTTCAGCATGATCTCCTTCAGCATGAGCCTCGGTTTAAGTTTCCTGGCGCTCTATTTCGCTTCAGACTGTACATTTTATATTTCTTTCTGCCCCACTTGTTATTTCTCATTGTAGATCTGATTCATAATAACCAGGCAACAGAGTCAATATTAGTTTGCCTTTGACGTGCCTCTGCCAAAGAAATTAGTCTTTTGCTTTTTAACTTAGCCCCAGACAAGTTCTTAGGGCACAGACAGAATATAACTAGATTCCTTGCAAAATATCACAGGGGTGACCTTGGCTTAGAGTTTCTATTACTGTGATAAAAACATCATGTTCAAAAGCAACTTGGGAAGGAGAGTGTTATTCCAGTTTACAAATCTCAGTCCACCATCAAAGGCAGTCAGGGCAGGAACTCAAGGAACCTGGAGGTAGGAACTGCAGCAGACGTCATGGAGGGGTGCAGCTTCCTGGCTTGCTCTTCATGTCTTGCTCAGCTTGCTTTCGTATAGCACCCAGGACCGCCAGTCCATCCAGGGAGAGCACCATCAACAGTGAGGTTGCCCCCCCCCCACAACAACCATCAATCAAGAGACTACCCAACAAGGTTACCCATGGGCTAATCTGATGGGAGCATTTTCTCAGTCGAGGTTCCCTCTTACAAAATGACTCCAGTAGGGGTTTTTGATGAAGAAGCTAAAATTACACAATGGAAAAAAAGAAAGCATCTTCAACAAATGGTGCTGACATAACTGGATGCTGACTTATAGAAGACTGCAGATAGATCCATATCTGTCACCATGAACAAAACTTAAGTTCAAATGGGTCAAAGACCTCAACTGCCACCATCCGCAGAGTAGTCTACAAAGAACAGGGAACACCTAGAAGAAAAATGGGAGACAAGGAATACAAAGAAAGGACAGCAAGACAGTATTCTGATCAAGCTGACAAATTTTATTTTCTCAGGGGAGGCTTATATAGGACCGTGAGCAGGATGTGAGCAGGGTTTCCAGGGCATGGGCACTGGCATGTAGGCAGAGTGAGAAGGTCAATAGAAGGAATACCCTAAGTTGTTTAGCCAACCTGTAATTGGCTGTAAATTGCAGCAGGAGAGATAGCCCTGAACTATTCTTTAGCTGTCTGTGAAATCACAAGCCAGCTAAAGAATGTTCTGCTGAACATCCTGTTTATTTCTTAGGAGGCAATAATTCTCTATCTCAGATACCTGAGGTTGTGAGGATGGTGATGGTCCCCAACACTCAACAGAACCCAAGCCACACTGAACTTCTTAGAAGTGAAAGTGGGAGTTACCTTTGCAGCAATTTGTACAGGAGACCACTTCCTGAGCAAAGCAGCAATAGCACAGACACTGAGATCAACGATTAATAAATGGGACCTCCTGAAACTGAGAGGCTTCTTCTGTAAGGCAAAGGGCAAAGTCAACAAGACAAAACGGCAGCCCACAAAATGGGAAAAGATATTCACCGACCCCATATCTGACAGAGGGCTGAGTTCCAAAATATACAAAGAACTCAAGAAGCTAGTTACCAAAACACCAAATAATCCAATTAAAAAGTGGGGTACAGAACTAAATAGAGAATTCTCAATAGAGGAATCTAAAATGGCTGAAAGACACTTAAGAAAGTGCTCAACATCCTTAGCCATCAGGGAAATGCAAATCAAAACAACTCTGAGATACCATCTTACTCCTGTCAGATATTTAAAATATTTAATATTAAAATAGTAAAACAGTTTATGATGGAGAGGATGTGGAAAAATGGGAACACTCCTCCACTGCTGGTGGGAGTGCAAATTCGTACAGCCACTTTGGAAATCAGTATGGCAGCTCCTTGGGAAAATGGGAATCAGTCTCCCTCACGATCCAGCAATTCCACTCTTAGGCATATACCCAAAAGATACACATTCACACAACAAAGATATTGTTCAAATATGTTCATAGAAGCACTATTTGTAATAGCCAGAACCTGGAAGCAACCTAGATGCCCCTCAACTGAAGAATGGATAAAGAAAATATGGTACATTTACACAATTGAGTACTACTCAGCAGAAAGAAAAAAAAATGGAATCTTGAAATTTTCAGGCAAACTGATGGAACTGGAAGAAGCCATTCTGAGTGAGGTAACCCAGTCACCAAAAGACAAACATGGTATGTGCTCACTCATATATGGATTTTAGACATAGAGCAAGAGATTACCATCCTACAATCCACACTGCCAGAAAAGCTAGGAAACAAGAAGGACCTAAGAGAGACATTCATGCTTCCCCGGAGAAGGGGAAAGGAACAAGATCTCCTGAGCAAATTGGAAGCATGGGAGAAGGGGAGAGAGATTTAGGAGGAAGAGGAGGGCAGAGGAGGACATGAGGGAGCAGGAAGATTGAGTTGGGGGCAGAATAGAAGAGAGCAAGAAAAGCAATACCACAATAGAAGGAGCCTTTATAGGTTTAAAGAGAAATCTGGCACTAGGGAAATGTTCTGAGACCTACAAGGATGGCCCCAACTAACAATCTAAGAAATAGTGGAGAAGCTACCTTAAATCCCCTTCCTCAATAATGAGATTGATGACTACCTTATATGCCATCCCAGAGCCCTCATCTAACTGATGGAAGCAGAAGCAGACACCCACAGCCAAACACTAAACCAAACTCCTGGAATCTAGTTGCAGAGAGGGAGGAGTGGTGAGCAAAGAGGTCATGACCAGGCTGGAGAAACCCACAGAAACAGCTGACCTAAGCAAGAGGGACCCCAGACTGATAGCTGGGAATCCAGCATTGGACCAACCCAGACTCCCTGACTGCGGGTGTCAGTTAGGAGGCCTGGGCAAACTATGGAGCCTCTGCTAGTGGATCACTATTTATTCCTAGTGATGAATGGACTTTGGGAGCTCATTCCACATAGAGAAAGGCCTAGGCCCTGTTCCAAATAATATGACAGAGTTTGAAGATCCCACATGGAAGGCATCATCCTCCCTGGGAAGGAGGGTAGGAAGAGAGAACTAGGATTGACATGAAAAACAAGCTTGTTTCAAATTTAAATTTTAAAAAGGGGGGGTGGGGTGGGAAGAGAACCTGGTCATTAAAAAAAAGAAGAGATTTTATTTTGGCTTATAATTCCTGAGGGATACGACTCCATGATGATCAAGTAGAAGTATGGCAACAAGAATCAGGCATGGCAGCAGGAACAGGAAGCTGAAAGCATACATCTTGATTGCCAAGCATGAAGCAGAGAAACGAACTAGAAATAGAAGGCATTTTATTCTTAAAGCCAACTCCTAGTCACATACTTCCTTCAGCAAGGCCATACCATCTGAACCTCCCAAACTCCCAAGAACAGCGGACCAAGTATTCAAACGCCTGAGCCTAGGGGGGGAGGGACATTTATTACTCAAGCCACTGCACCTGGGAACTTGCTCAAGATGCTTAGAGTCTAACCTTCTGCTCTGGGGCCTACTGAGGTGTGTGAGCACAAAGTAAACTCTTGGCCCTCACTGCTGAAATGAGATTCACCTATAATAAGAGAGTCTTGCATTGTATGAAGACTTCACTGTGAATGATAAAGCAGGGGAATGCTAATGCATAAACAAAATGATAATGCAGGAAAAGATGGAGAAGCCATACTGTGAACACAGCACACGAAGCTTGCTATCCATGTTTGAAAATCTTAACTCTGAAAAGGTCTCAAGTCTGAAAGTGCAAGAGCCAGCCATACTCAAAGGGTCTTGGATGTCAGCATTTTCGATTTGGATTTTTGGACTAGAGATGCTCAACTGATAATATCTATACAAATATTCCAATATTTGTACCACTTTGAAATCGGAAACACCAGATCACAAAGGCATCCAATAGGAACATTCAATCTGTATGGAGCAGAGCTCATTTCAGCACACCACTCCCCAGCACCTGCCCTGTGCCCAGCAGTGTTCTAGGTGATGACAGCAGAGCAGTTCTGATGTTATGGTGCTTGTGGCTGGGTAGACAGACTATCATTATGCAGTTGTAACTCGTGACCAGCCTGTGCAGAAGACTTGGTAGTCGGTATCGACAGATGGCAATGGGTAGGAGCTGAGCTTCTTTGTGAAGGTTTTCCCCAAGATTAGAAAGAAAGAGAAGAAAGCTGTTTGCCTTCATTCTTTTTCTTGTCTCTAACACAAAAAATACCTTTTAAAAAGGAACTGAGGGAGGGTTTACTGGGCTCTCCGTTGAGGGTGCACATCGGGGTGAGGAAGTCATAGCGGGAGAAACATGATATGTCAGGTAAAACTCCTCTGCAGGAAGGAGGGAGAAAAGGGAGAACTCTGTGGAGCTCAGCTTGCTTTCTCTATTTTCTTCAGTCCTGGTTTAATGGTTGAAGCCCTCTGCATTTTCAGCTAGACTTTCTCTTTGTTCTCATTATGATCTCCTAGCTCAGGACATTTTAAGACTGGGGAAGGAAGACACAATGGGATTTGCAATTTTTCTGAGATTCCTTCCCTAACAAGTCCACTGAAGAAAAATAGTGTTTCTCATTACATGTTGACTCTGGAACATAGTTTCTGCTAACAAAGGTCTTTAATTAACTCACTGGAACAAGAAAAGAACTGGATATTCCCAGTGCCACAGGGAGGTCGGGTGGTCTTAGCACACAGATCAGCGCTTCTGCTGGGCGGTTTTAATACAGACTTAGGAGCATAGGGATTGGTTTTCCTTGGGTGTTGTCAGGCAGTATTGATCATTTTTATAAAGAAGATAGAAAACTGAATGGGAACTAGATTGTCATTTACAAACCAGAATACATCACATGCCAGTCGTGGTCCACCAAGGTACTTACTGTGCTAGATGGGAAACCATTTCGTTAAGTTGTGTGCTGGTGGCCCTCATCTGTGTCTCCATTCAGACTTAGTCAAAGATTGTGGCTGTCTTGTTCGTCTGTGGCCACAGACTGCTCTTATCTGAGGTCTGCTGGAACTCTGCAAACATTCCTACTGTGTTGTAAAGAAATACTGCAGCCTGACCACCACCTCTGGACTCTGTATTTTCCCTCTTTTCTATCTAATTTATCTTTTCTCCCCCTCTTCCCCATTCCTTTCTACTCCCAGCTATTCTATAACACTTGATTTCTTCCTTCTGAAGAATAACCAGGCAATTGTTAAAGTCTGTGTTCCCCCCACTCACAAGGGAGTGTGAGCACTTAGGAGGATTCTGAGACCTCATCATGGCTCCCAGGCCCCTCTTAGAGCTACTGAACTTGAGACAAATCATTTTATCTTTTTGACCCAGTTTTCCTTATACTTAAAATGTAGAACTAACGATCATGCTGAAAGAGATTTGGAAAATTAGAAACAAGGTACATAAAGCACTTAACACATTGCAACCAGTCTTGTTGAATGTGGTTATCTGTCATTGGGTATTAGTTATATGATGAAACTTGCTGTAGTTATTTTTTTACAAACTCATTTCAAATTAATGTGAAGTAGATAACATTCTATGATGCGTTAAATGAAAACTACAAGCCAGCTTGCTGTATCATGACTTGATATAACTTCAGGGAGGGGCAGTCTGATTGGGACTTGTGCACTGCAAAGAAGAAATGATACACACACAAAGACTGACTTTACTATGCATAAAAAGATCAGATGGCATTTCTGTTAAATATTTACTTCTTGTACAAGGCCAGGATTAATATTAAGACATGAGAAATGTACACTAAAAATTAGCTCTGAATTATAGAATGGCTTGTGCTTCCCTCTTTATATCCTCCAAGTGTCCTATAGAGATAGATATCAATGCTGGGCAGGGGGAAGCATTTAGCTTTCTAAAAAATCTAGTTTAGAGCTGAAACATGGTAGTGCATGCCTGTAATTCTAGCACTCAGGAAGGCCTAAGCTACAGAAGTGCCACAAGTTCAAGGCCAGCCTAGACTGCCTTGCAAGTCTCAGGCCCACTAGAGCAAGACCTAGTCTCAAAGAAAAGATAAAGACAAAGATAATAATAATTATAACTTAAAGTTAAATCCCATCTAGTTTACCTCAAATTGTTAGACTCCTCAGCCATAATTACTAAGACCTTGATACCATGTGAGCATGAACTTGTGCATACATGTTTCACAAAACATCCTGAGGTAGACATTACGTAGTGTTCAAAATTCAAGTTCAAAATTACCCTGAAATGTGAGCTGTAGACTAGCATAACCCATCACAGATAACTAGGGTGCTGCTGATGTACTGTCTAGTCTATCTATTGTGTCTGGATTTGTTTTATGTGAGCATCAATGACTGTTCCTGGAGATGCACGGTTTAATAACATTCTGGTAATGAAAATATATATCTATTGCAGATGACTCTTTTTATTGTGTGATCTCATATGCCTTTTTTTTTCCTCCTGTCATATTAGAAATCTGGCCTTCATTTTCGTCACACAGATAATACCGTGCAATGGTTAAGAGCTATGGAGGCCATCGGACTACCCAAGGTAAGCTTTTGCATAGCAGATGCTAAGTGGGGAAGACAAAAAGTCATGCACAAAGTTTACCTTACTATGAAAACTGATTGGCTGCCTGAGATGTGTCTCTGCATGGGAAGGCCTGCACAAAGATACATGTGGCAAAATTTCACAATGAATAAATGCATAGCTACAGGCCAGACAGATGAATGTGTATCTAAATTAAACCAAGTTAGAACTGGCTTTAGCTGATCACTGATTTAAGTAGTCAGCTTCTTTCTGTATATTGCTGTAAATCATTGTAATTTAAATTTATTTGTTTTTATGTGTCTGTGTACACATGCACACGGGTACACACATGCCAGGGTGTCTGGAGGTCAAAGGACCACGTGCAGGTGCCCGTTCTCGCTTCCCATCCTGTTGAAGCAAGGCATCTCTTGTCTTCACTGCATATTTCAGGCTAGCTGGCTGGTGAATTTCCAGGCAATTCTGTCTCCACTTCCCATCTCACCATCAGAGTGCTAGAATTCCACCTCATCTGGCTTCTTATGTGGTTTCTGGGGAAGCAAACTTTAGTCATCTGGCTTGCATGGCTACTGTTTTTTTTGTTTGTTTGTTTGTTTGTTTGTTTTGTTTTTTTAACTGCTGAGCCATCTCCCTGGCCCATATATTTATTTTTTTAATTAGTATTATTATTATAAATCATGGTATCACTTTAAATTTGGAAGGCTAGAGGCTTGTAGCTGTTACTCCTAAAATAGATCGACCAAATAAAATTCAATCAGTAAGCATTCAGCACTTGGTAAATTCAAAGAGAAGAAATAGATTCATGGGGGAAATGAGGAAATTACATTTGATGAAAATCATAGGACTACTTTTATTTCCAAAGGATTATAGAGTCATGGGAACTGTCAAAAATAGTATGTCTCTGTGTAGCCGTCATTCACTTCCCTCAGTACTGACATTTTTATAACTGCAGTACAATGTTAGATAGAGATTGGAGTGTTTTATGTGGGGTATTTTCTTTTTCCTTTTTATGACGGGGTCTCTGTGTAACTAAGGCTGCCTCAGAATTCACTTTATAACCCAGGCTGGCCTCAAACTTGTGGAATCCTCCTGCCCCAGCTTCTGAATAGTGGGGTGAGCAACATGAGCCACCCCCAGCTGCCATTGGAGTGTGACTGTACACTAGAATTCTAGCTGTATCCAGTCTTCTGTGCATTTGTTTGTACGAGCGGGATTGTATTGTTCTGTGCAGTTGCATCCCATGAATGGATCTGCATGCCCCCTACAGCTCTCCAGACACACTCACCACAGGGAAATGGGTTTTTATCTTACATCCCTCCCCCAGCTTGTCCCTGGCAGTCACTAAATGTTCCCATCGCTACCATTTTTTGTCAGTTTGATATTGGGATATGGAATCATAGGGTGAGCAGCCTCTCGGGGTTGGCTTTTTGCACTTAAGAAATGGGAAAGTCCTTGAGACCTTTCCCATTTCCACCTGTGTCAAGGCCTCAGTCTTTCCTGTTGCATGGTACATATAGCTACTTTAAAGAAATGATTTATAAGATGCCATCTTGAAGACAAGGGACAAAGGCTTAAGCTGCCTTACAAATACTCGTGTTATTATTTTACTACTAAGGCAGGCTTGCTGTTAAAAATGTTAACTGTGTAGGCTGGGAGTGTAGTGCAATGGTAAAGTACTTACCTATTATGTGAAGCCCTGGCTTCAAAAACACTCCCACAGCAGGCGCTAGAGAGGTGGTTTAGCAGCCAGGATTGCTGGCTGCTTTTAGAGGAACCCTCAGTTCAGTTCCTGGCACCACACAGTGGCATATTCTCATCATCTTTTTACTCATGCCTGTTTTACCTTAGTCTCACTGTTTTCAAAATTGTCAACATTTAATTCATTCTGCCATCTTCAACCAACTAGTCCCCCAAAACATTAAATGTGGCGCTCCCTTCTGAACACTAGTTGCCACACAAAATCAATTAATTTTGACTTATCGAGTGCTAAGTGAGGGCTTTGGGTGGAAAAAAAAGATTAATAAGAGAGAACTTCAGATAGAATTTTCTTGGTGAAAAAGGCATCTGATTAGAACAATTTCATGACATGTGAAACATGTGCTTATACCTTTCCAAGTCGTTTTAACATTGACTTTCACATGAAGTCTTGACAGATGATATTAAGGGGCAGGAGACTAACAGTACCCTGAGCCGACTTTGTAGGGAACTGCCATGAATCCCTGCATCTATCGATATTAAACGCTGGGTCCATGCTTAGCTTCACGTGAAGTGCTAGAGATATGGGGATGTGTGCAGTGGTCTGGTGAACTATCCGCTGATGCCCCCTCCTTGGTGCCAAAAGATATTTCCATATGGAATTCCCAGAGGAACTATAAATGGAGAAGGTTCTTGTGTGAGGGAGGGGACTGAGGAGAGTTAGCCGACAATACAGTGAGGTGTGAGACAAAAGTCATAGTTGTTAGAGCTTCAAACCCAAACTCAGTTTTCTGTGCCAAAGCCCTCACCTCCATGACACCTTGACAGCAAATGTGTTTGTTACAAGACAGCTGGACTGGAAAGGGCCTTGAGACTTCCCAGGCTGCACGTTTCTTTAAGCACACCGCAACTCTACAGTACATTGTTAGCTTGAGAAGTACTCTTGTCTGCATTTTTTCCGATGTCCAGTGGAAAAATTGCACTTGAGTATCAAAGAACTACCATATGGTACATGACCTAATTTCAGCTTTAATGTCAAGTTGTATAAAATATTTACTGAAAGCAAGTGATGTGGATGTGTTTATCTTAATATTAGACACTTCGAGCCCAGTTATCCTTTCTTCCTTCCTATCTATCTTTCTATCTATCTATCTTTATTTATTTATTTATTTTTCAAGCTCAGAAATCAAGTTTGGTACCCAACTCTGAAATCTGTTTCTTGTCAGACTTTAGCTTCAACTTAGGAGAAACCTGTATGGATGTGGGTATAGAAGCCTTGATGCTCAAACCGTCTGGTCTGGTAATTCCATGTCTAGATGGTCGCACAGGAGAATCAGGCACTCTGAAAGTAAAGATGTGGGGTGCTCACTGCAGCCACAGGGAAAGAGCTGAGAGGCAAATAAATGTGTAGCCACGGATGGTCAGGAATATGAGGGAATTATTTGTATGTCAGGATTATGTGTGTATAGAATAATCAAAAGGATGGAAAATACTCAGCCTCTAGCAAGTCGTTTCAACAGGTTTATGCTGTGTACATGCTGGTTTTCACACATGCATAAAAGTATTTTTTGAATCAGATTATGTGAGTGTATGTGAATGTGTGTGTGTGTGTATGTATGTATGGTATGTATGTATGTATGTATGTATGTATGTATGTAAGAAGAAGCACATACCACGATGCTAATACTAACAGTCTGATAGATGGGGTATAGGTGTTTTTTCTTCAGACTTTATGTACTGTTAAGTAGAAAAAAAAACTGAATATATGTGCATGAAATATTATATATGTGTGTCCCAAGTTTTTAGCACTATAATGAAGTGGCCATAAGAAGGTCTCCTTCACGGACGGGCTCATCATCCCTTTAAAGGTCACAGGAGGGAACCAGTGAAGCCACCCAGCATTGGAGAAAGGTTTTGAGAAACCACCATGAGGTTGGCCACTAGGGGGCGTGTCACCCACCAGGCAAGGGCTTATACGCTAGGATTGCTCTGTAGAGCTATGTGAAGCAACCAGCAAGAGATTGCTCTACATTTAAATAGTTAGAAACTAGCCAGGATAATCAGGGTCTGGTTGTCTGGGGAGTCGATACCTCAAGAAGTAAAGCATAGTAAGCACATTGTCACTTTTGTTTTCCAGATATTTTATCCAGAAACAACAGATGTCTACGATCGAAAAAACATACCACGGATGATATATTGCATTCATGCACTAAGGTGGGAAAAATGCAAACAGACTTAAGCTTCAGTTTCCATTTAAAAGAGGCAAAGTGACTTTAATCTCAAGAACTTTAAAAAATTAGGTTCAGTTTTGAATTTGTTGGTACAGAATTTAAAATAATTGCTACATAAAGCTACCATTGAACTTGAAAACACTCCTGAAGTTTTTTAATATTATTAAAAATATAAAACAAAAAATGAATAAAAGACCTAAGTAAGGAGAGAGTTAAAACTAAAACCTTGAAGAGCCAACAGTAATGTTCTGCGGATATATGCAGATGTCACTGAAACATGTCAGTGAACAGGTCCCATAGTTGTTGTGATTGCTCTAATGACTCATTAAATCATTGGTTATTCAGGTCATACCATCAATAAGAAAATATAACACAAACATGATTTCTTTCAACTTTCCAACTCAATAGAATTTACACTCTAAAGACTAAAGATGAAACACATTGCATTTAAATTTGATCAAGATATGCTTAATGTTTTAAAGCAATGTTTTTTTATCATTTTTGAAATCTTGAAACCCTACTAATTCACAGATTTTTTTTTTTTAATGGGTCTGGGAAAACTGAAAACAGGGAATTTCAGATGGCAGCGAGAGCCACTGTGAAGGCCCAGCTGTGGCTGCTGTCTTGTGCACTCAGGTGAAGCTTGCGAGATGTCATGTGTAATGAAGTTTTAAATTCCTTTACAACATCTGCCTTGTGTTTATATCACTGGAAGTCATTTTCCTGGCAGAACCTTCTGTCTTGGGGTTTATATTAACTTCTTCCTGGCTTTTTTTTTTCCTTTTGCAAAGGAAAAGGGTATTTATAATAATTCATTACAAAGCTAGTCTCCTACAGAAGACTTTGATTATGTCATAGGATTCAACCCCCACCCCGAAGCCAGCTTTCTTTTTCTTTTTTGAGCTGGCTTTGGACTATGACAGGTGGTGAGATATAAGCCAAATGGCAGACTCCTTGTTTATCTTATTTTTTTGTTTTGTTTTGTTTTTTTCTTTCATGCTTATTTATTTGTTTGTTTCAGTGTGTGTGCGCACATGAAAACACACACATGCTTTTGGGTGCACATGTGACATTGCACACATTGGAAGTACAGAACAATCTGGAGGAATTGGGTGTCTCCTTCTACCACACAGGTACCAAAGACCAGACTCCAATTCTAGGGCCTTGTGGCAAGCACCTTTGCCTGCGAGGCCATCTTGTCACCCTCTTTTTCTTTGTCTTTATTTTTTTTAATTTAGTTTTGTTTATTTAGAGGCAGGGTCATACTGTGCATCTTAGGCTGGCCTCAAACTCTCCATCCTCCTGCCTCAGTCTCCCTATGTACAGGAGCTATAGACAAGCCATCAGGCCAGGCTTGCTTGCCCCTTCCTCCTTCCTCCTTCCTCCTTCCTTCCTTCCTTTCTTCCTTCCTTCCTTCTTCTCTCTTCCCTCCCTCCCTCCTTTCCTTTCTTCCTTTCTTTTTTCTTGTAATCACCTAGGATATCTAAAAATGAATAAATAAAATAAGGTGTCCTTTCTGCCTGAGGTGGTGGATGGGGGAATCTCCTTTGTGTGCATGCCTCTTCTTACGTAGCCTAAGGTTCAGTATACCCATATAGTTTGGGGAGGGTGGCAGGGGTTGTTTTGTTTTATGGGGCAGGGTTTCATGATGTGGCCCTGCCTGGCCTAGAACTCACTCTGTAGACCAGACTGACTTGAATTCACAGAGATCTACCTGCCTCTGCCTCCTGGGTACTGTGATTAAAGGCAAGTACTATCCCTCCCTGGCCCAATAGGTTTTTTAAAAAAAACAAAAAACAAAAAACTCCACGTGTGTTTCTTTTGAGGTATACTTTCAAATGTGTTACTCCGTGTTCCTCAGAGAGTTCTTGGCAAAGGTAGGGGCAATCCCTTAATGCTGTGAGTTAGTACTGGTTTTGTGACCTGCTAATCTAGTCATTGCTAAATCCACAACGGTGATCTCCAGATCCATGCCATGCTCCCAGGGGCAACGTGTGTGCACTTAAGTTGATTTCCTGAAGTGGACACACACATGGGCCATGTGTTCTACGGCTCACAAAGTGCTAGTGTGTTAAGTCCCGTTAGGGGGAAATCTTTGCTGCTAAGGAGCTATGTAGAAGGGGCTAGGGGCTCACAAACGTACATTTACCTTTATTGTTGCCACGTGTGTACCGATGCTGGCCTCATGTTCTGGGTCTTTATCAATTACTCTCCTTGGATGTCTCCATGCTGTGTCATGCATGTCACACATCTGCCCACATTCTTCCATGGATGACCTTCTTTCGCTTTTCTCTGTCTTCATGGGTTATGTGTCAGTCTCTCGAGAAGGAACTAAGAAATCCCAAGGGTGTCTGGGCTTTTCCACACAGCTCTCTCCCAGGAGGAGGGTATTCTGTGTTGCTGGGTAAGACACATTGGGAAGGAAGCTGGGGAGCAGCTTTAAGGAACCCCTTAATGAGTGCTTTGCTCCCTTTGCTCACTTAGGTATGGTGTGTTACCCTGGCTGTGTGGCTGGAGTGAAGAGTTGTCGTTACCTGGTAGAGAATTGGGCAGGTCAGAGGTTTTGATGATAGCTCAGGAGCTAGAAGGGAATGCCACTCCAGATCATTTTGCTTGTCGAGCATTGCCCTCCTCCTGCCCCAGCCTGTGGGCTGGTTGATCTACAAATTTAGCTTTGACCCTGACCAAGCTTGTATGGAGTCTGATGTGGGACTAACAGCCAACCACCTCTGAGTACTTGACCTTGCTCTCTTCCCCCTGCCTGCTCCTTACTTTTTTGTCTGGTACCAGATCCCAGCCTTACGCCTGTCACTCATGACCCCTTTACCAGCTTAGTTTGGCGTTTTCAAACTTGATCTAATTGAGAGAGACTTGACTTCTTGGTGGGTGGCCTCCTCTTTTTCCAAGGAAATATTTATTCTTTTTTCCCAATTAAAAAAAAAAAGGTAGAATATTCTTTGTGAGGGGAAAGAAAACTGGGATATATAGAATATTACAGGAAAAGCTGAACCAGTCATTATCACAAAATCAGGCAAAAACCACTGTTACTATTTTGGTGACTTTGGATGTGAAATCTTTATGGGGCGTGTTTTTCTTTTGTGGCTTCTTTTGGAATGTTCTAAAGCCTGTGAAACAAAAAGAAACCCATTCAGGAAGCCCAGTTGATTTACTACACCTTTTTTTAAAACATGTCTGGAGGCCGTCTTACATACATAGAAAAACACTGTGTGTGTTGTCTGATGCTCTGTTTATAAAGACATAGCAAGTGACATCCAGCAACTGTTAAATGTTTAAACTGCTATAAAATTGAACATGTTGAAATGATTTGAACCATAATGTGGCTGTTAAAACAATGCAGTTTTCTTCATATACCTTCACAGCAGATGAAATGTCCAAGATTATGCATGCCCCACTAAAACCTGCTGGGAAAGATCCAGAACAGTTTTGTTCTTGCTTTCATTATTTGCACACTAATGTGACCTGCCCTAGCATAAGTAACACCTACCCTGGGGGCAACATGATTTTTTTAATGTCACCAGAAATGAAAGGGTACCCCTGTAAATCTAGTTTGTGATCTGTTCCTTGTTGAACATGACCTTACTTTGGGCTCTTGTCTCAAGATAAGTCAGAACCTGCCTGCCTGCATCAAGTTAAGCTTTACTTGTTTTCATAACTCAGCACTATTTTCATGTCTAGGTCTGGCTTTCAGGTAGATTATTCTTTACCGTCTCCCCCTCTCCATTACACTAAGTAACTTGTTCCCTAAGTATCACTTGGCTGCTGTTGTACAACACATTGTCCTGTCGAGGTGATGCATTGGTTTGGCCCGTTAACATTATTAGAAGCGTGTGTATGCCTTTTTCATTTTCTTCTTAAAATTATAGCTGGAATTTCTAGAGCTTTCCATCTCCTAGGAGACAAGGGAGGGGCAACTCAATGCTCTTCAGGCTGTTGCTAATTTATCATCTCGGATCAGGTTTCCCTTTCCTCCTGGTTATTTCTGTCATGACCTGTGTTCTGCAGTCCTTCCTTACCTTGGGACACTTCCTTTGCTTTGAGGAGACTTTTGGCTAATTTGGAGTTCCAGGTCTGTTATGGTAGGTTCCTCCCCGCCGGCCTCCCGGACCTGCCGCCATGGTCCTGCAACCACGTGTGCCCCAAATAACACTCAGAGACTCTGTATTTGATACAATCCTGTTGGCCAATTACCATTATTGTTTAAGGACTAGCTCTGCCTTAATTATTAACCCATTTCTACTTATCTAAGTATTTCCACGTGGTCGTCTTATCGGGGAGCCGCGCGGCGGGCGTCTTCCTTCCTCCCTGGGCTACATCTCGACTCCTACTACTTCCTCTCTCCTCCTCCTGGTCTCCTAGCCCCGCCTATCTTGCTATCTCATTGGCCACAGTGCTTTATTAACCAGTATGAGAAACATGTATACAGAATAACATCTCCCATCACAGGTCTTTATTATTTCCTGTAGTTTGTGTAGTATAAGAATAAGTACTTACCTATGTTTCCCAACCAGATAAAGAACAAAGTGCCTATATTTTAATAACCCCCCTTTGAAAAATCAAAACAAAGAATTGTTCATAGACTGCTTATCTTGAGCAACTTCCCTTTGGGTACATTAAGTGTTTTACTCTGTTGATCATTTTGAACTCCTGGCTTTTTAAGACTGAACCAAGGTGATTGTTTTCCTGTTTGTTCATAGCATGTTCCCTCTGTATTGCTCAGGCTGGACTTGAACTCACAATCCTCCTACCTCAGCCTCCTGAGTACTGGGATTACAAGTATGGAGCACCCTGCCCGTCTATCACCTTCTGCACAAAATAGATGGAGTTTTGTTGCTCAGAGCTCTGTCTTTGCCCTCGTAGGTCCCTTTGCCCTTGTAGCACTGCCCTTGGCATTCTTTGAAAAACCCTTGTATTGTGGACATAATCAGAGATGTTCTTGTTCTGTTCCCATTATTACTGCTTTAAGATATGGAATCAACTCATTTAAGGAATTCCCTCAAAGTCACTAATTACACCTGATTAGTCTAGTTTAGCATTGAAATGGTGAGATGCTGCTTTTCTTACTCTGTCTTTCATTGCTGGAAGCTAGAAGCCTGAGGGTCTCCCTTGAGTGTAAGCAGTATTGCACATGCTCAACCTTCTGTAATTGTGTTTGGCTGTCTGGTTTTCAAATGTGGTGCCAATGCATAAATGGCATGCAGAAAGCCTTGCATCTGTGAGGAAGGTGGTGGCAGATGCACTTCTGGTTGACCAGTTGTTCTAAATTTCCTGACAGCTTTATAGAGGGCTTCTTTCTCTAGTTCTCCCTCAATGGCTACCTGACCTACCAATGGAGATATTGGGCATGTTGCCCAGGCATTAATGCATAACCCTCATTGACTTAACATCCTTTCTCTTAGAGTCCTCTTTCTCCCAAAGAAACTGATTTACTGAATGTTCCTCTAAATTACCAGAGTGATTGTAATTCTTGCAGTGCACATTTGGGTTTACAAGTAAGCTCTCTAGAGATAGATCATTGGCCTAAAAGATAGACTCTAATCCTGGGGTTTTGGGAGGGACCGATAGAGGTGGCAATATTAGAGATTAAGGTAAGAAAGGCATTTTCTCCTTCCTGTAGCTTCCAAGAGCCTTCTTGTTTAAAATTCTCCACTTGGTCTGAATGACATGCTCCCCTTGCCCCCCCTCCTCCCATCTGAATTACTATATGGCTTTGACTGTCTCACAAAAAGCTAAACTCTTTGGGCCTGAGAACCATCTCCTGAAATCTACCACAGAAGGATACCCTACTGGCTGCTGTTTCATGACCCTTGGAATGTTTTTAACTTTTCAGAAAGTTAACCTGACCTAATTTGCATATGGAAAGACTGCCTCTGGATTCCTTTGCTTTGAACTGAAATGTAAAAAAATGAGTACTCAGGAGGTAGAGGCAGGCAGATCTCTGAGAGTTTGAGGCCAGCCTGGTCTACAGAGCTAGTTCCTGGACAGCAAGGGCTACACAAAGAAACCCTGTCTTGGGAAAGAAAAAAAAAAAAACAACAACAACAACAAGAACAAAACAGTGTGCCAGTCTTGTCCTTCAGCCCAGCCTCTGAGCTGTTCTGTTTGAAACACTGAGTGGGGAGAATCCTGGAGCTTGAGAACTGGGGGACCCTGGCCATTCACCCCACTGAAAGCTCATTTCCATGCCTTGCTCGGATCACACATCCAGCCCTTGCCCATTCTAGGTCTCTCTAGCTTTCTGTGAGGTTTTGATTTACAAATGTACGTTATATTTACTACAGCCCTAAAGAGTCTGTTGCTATGATATGATTCAGAAACTCAGAAGTGGACTCAGGTCCATCCTGCCTTTTAAGTTGGTGTTTCAACACCACAGAATCCTTAATGTATTTATTAAAACTAATAATAATTTTTAAAACTAATAGTATTTTTGCATTTCCACTTCCTAGTTTTCAGCTGATATTATTATGCAACTAGTACCTTATGGACTAGTGAGAGTTAGTTACCTCCAAGTCACCCCTCTGTTGCAGGCCTACCTCAGCAATGCAGGTGTGGTCTACCTTTTCCTGGAATAAGAGGCTTCCTGCTCTGCACAGGGTGCTTTCTTAGATGCTGGGCAGTGCTGGTAACATTAATGCCCTGGCTTCCTCTGGACTGTTATGACAGATATTAGTCAGTAAAAGGTGCATAGTAAGTTCAGTGTGGAGAGCCAGCTGCAAACAGCGTTTGTTATGCTCAAATGATTTGTTTTTATAAGATTAAGTCTCAATGGCCTATGAATGCCAGCTATGAGATGGCCTCCCTGGACTTTAAATGCTTGGGAAAGAACACGTTTCAGTGAATGAACCTTTTCAGCATGAGGATGATGGATAAATACAGCTTCCAGATAGACATCTGTCCCTTGTACTTATCTGCTGGGAAGCATCTGTCATTCAGACATTGAGTAGAAAACTCCCACCCTGGAAGAAGTGATCTTTTTAAGACTAACATGAAGTTTCAATGCCAGAGGTGATACATGTTAAATGCTGAAGCTGAATAGAATATATTCAATTCTTTGGAAATGGAGTTTGAGAGGCCCTGTGCTAGTGAGTCTTCCACCTAGTCTGTCATACCTCTATGAGAAATTCAGATTTACATGTAAAAGCAGATTTTCCCACTCTGGAGCTCATTTTCCAGCACCACCATGTGGTGACCCATGGTTAATCAGGACGTTTGTTCACGGTCGGGTTTCTGATACCATTACCCTGCTCAGAGGCTGCCAACAGCACCTACTTTCTTTATCGAGAGTGTGAAAATCACCACATTCCCTTAGCAAAACCTTTTAGTTTATATTGCAACAAAGCTATCTTGTTCTTTGTTTGTAAGACAGGGACTGGCTATGGTGCCTACATTGGCCTCACTTGTGGGGACTTGCAGTCCTTGGCTCCTGAAAAGTTGGGACTGTTGATGTGTGCCACTGCCCCCAGTTAAAGCTATGTTTGTGGCATCCAAACCAGCTTTGTTTGTAAGAAAAGCATGACATACAGAGGCTATCAGTAGCAACTAGGTGACTGAATGAACAAGAGTATAATGTAAAACTAGCTGCTTTCAGGTCAGTTAGGACAGTTCTTTAACTGTTTTTTCACAACTGAGATAAAAACTAATACAATAGTAATTTAAAATTTTGTTGTTACTTTGAGAAGTTAATAATGTAAATGATTAAATATGACCATATCTACCTCCCATACCCCCTCCAACTGACTCCGTGTTCTCCCTAACAAGTCCCACTCTCAACTTTGTATCCTTTTGTCATTGTTTTGTGTAAGGATTTTTTATTTTGTTTTGTTTTGTGTTGTGTTGTTGTTTTATAACTCACTAAATCCAGTTAGTGTTGCACATATGACCATGGATGTGAAACTATCCGCTGGGACATGGGAAGCCTGTCAGTGGCCACATCATTAAAACCAAAACCAACAAGGATTCTCTGCTATCAGCACCACCATCATTGCTCAGGGAAAACTGAGGATGAAGAGATGTAAGGACCAGAGAATGGGGAGGGAGCTGTAAAATAGTGTCCTGTCAGGACATGACTGTGGCACTCATGCTTTCGAAGCATAAAACAACAACAACAACAACAACAACAATAATAATAATAATAATAATAATAATAATAAGACATTTGAGGTGAAATCAGAAATGTCACCCACTTACCAGAAATGCAAACAGCCCCCCCCCCCGCGCATAAAAAGCAGATATGACAGAGTTGAGAAACAAAATGGGAACAGGCCACACGTGGCAGGCCCGGTGGCGTCACTGGCTTGGCTCCAGTCAGATAGACAGATGCAGAGGTTCAGAGTGAGGAGGGAATCAGCTTGGACAGGCCGAGCCTCTAGCTCTGTTTCAGGAGAGCATTCAGTACCCAAAGCAGCTAAAGGCTAGGAGAGAGACAGGGTCACAAAGCTCCATGGCACACACGTGTAATCCAAGCACTTGAGAGACTGCACCTGAAGGATTATGAGTTAAAGACCAACCTGGGTCATATTGGAATGGCCTATCTATCTCAAAACAGGCACTGCCACCAAAAAAGACAGAAAGGTTTCAGTGAGAGGAGATACTAGCATCCACCTTTGCCAGTTCCCTTGCTCCCTACAGAGTCCCCGATGGCGTAGTACACAAGACCCACATACTGACATTAGCCCAGTACTGGTTGATTTTATGGGTCAGTTTACACAAGCTACAGTCATCAGAGAGGAATGCGCCTCAGTTGAGGAAATGCTTCCTGAGATCCGGCTGCAGGGCATTTTCTCAATTAGTGATCAAGGAGGGAGGGACCAGCCCATGGTGGGTGCTGGTCCTGGGTTCTGTAAGAATGTGGGCTGAGCAAGCCATGGGAGTCAAGCCAATAAGCAGCTCCCTTCCATGGCCTCTGCCTTCGGGATCCTGCCTCCAGGTTCCTGCCCTGTTGGAGTTCCTGTGTAACTTCCTTTGGTGATGAATAGCAATGCTAAAGTGTAAGTCAAATAAATCCTCCCCCCCCCCCATTTGATTTTTGGTCATGGTGTTTCATCGTAGCAATAGAAACCATAAGATAAGGCCCAAATCAAAAGATGCCAGATATTTAATGAAAAATGACTCTGTGAAAAAAAAAGTTAGATTTGACAGAGTACCAACATCAATAAAACAAATGAGTATATATGACAGCTGAAGACTCATTCAATTTATGTAATTCCAGAAATTATTTATTGGGCATTTAACATAGCAGAACCAAAGGGAAAATTAAGAAAGGAAAATTTGGTATAGATGGAATTTGAAAAGAAATTATTAAATGTGTTATCTAAACCATTAAGGCAAAATAAAGGTACAGAATTAAAATTGAAATTCTACACCGTCTTAGCACTGTGTAAGTAGAGAAACAGAAGCAGACCTAGATTAAGGGTAAGGGTTACTAATTAGCTTGGGTTTGGGTGTGAACATGTAGCTTTAAATTTACATTAAACTAACAAAGTATTAATGCGGTGATAGCCTTAAAGAGATGGCACTCTATTCTTGAGATAGACATAGAATATCAGATTGCATGGTATTTTATGGGTGTCTCCTATTTCTGTTTTGCTGTCCTGTCTTCTCATTTTCCTCACTAGCTTCCTAACGATTTTCTTTGGGAGCTCTGACTTGAACTTGTAGAGGAAGGTGGAAGATAGAAATCGGGGATCTGAATGGAACTGAAGTGACAGCCCTGTCTCAGCTAGTCTTACCCCCTTGTTCTCAGCCCTCCTTCGTCTGGTTCTGTAGGTAACCTGGCTGTACCCACCTGGGTAGGTGGCGACTTTCTTATTTTAACCATCAATCTTTCATTTTTAGCTGTTACATAAGTAATTATTTTGTGAAAATTAAAATCAAAGAAATCAATTTTAGTGCAAGTTGCTTACATTGACTGATCATATATTTAAGAACTTGTTGCCTTTGAGAAAACTTCATCTTGAATCTCTTTCTTGAAATTTAATTGGATCTTACAAACTGCGGAGATCCATTTAACATCAACATTGGGAGTATTCGTATTAAAATGTTCAAGTCATCAAGAGTACTCTCAGACCATTCCCCATGTATATTATTATTTAATTTCTTATGTCTGATTAAAGTTTCATGGATTTTTAACCTACCAAATGAATGAGAAAGTGAGCCCAGGGCTTTTGTAGATGATTCCCTGGATTGACCTTGGGTTTGGAGAGATTTGTGGAAATGTGCAAACTGGCTGTGACTATAATTGAGTAGAGCAATCACATAGTCACATCTCTGATAGAATTCAGCTGCTAGCTCTCTAGACCTTTTGTCAGGTTATGGGTAGATTGATGGGTGGCATCATTAATTGCCTGGGAGATTTATTTTAAGCATTTGCAATGTAGTCTCTCTCTTCTACTTAGTAATATGAGTACCCATACTAGGCTTTATAATATCATACCACAGTTTTACTGGTCTAGTGGTTCAGAAATAGGAAACACATATTTAGATGAATATAAAAAAACTCCAAGTTAAACTGCCCTTTCAGCCAAGTGAGAATCAGTTAAAGATAGAGATTGTGTTTATTGTCTACTATTTTACATTAGCTGTCTTTTTTTTATTTTAACCTTTATTTTAATTTTATGTACATGAGTGTTGTCTCCATATGTCAGAAGAGGAGGTCATTGTACCCCTTAGGATGGGAGTTACCGGTTGTAAGCTGACAGACAAGTGGGTACTGGGAACTGAACCTCTGCAAGAGCAGCCAGGGCTCTTATCCACTGAGCCATCTTGCCAGCCCACTGGCTGTGTGTTTATTCTTCTTATACACAGACACTGGAAGGGTGTTGATCACAGGGAGAGACTCCCCACCACCACCGTGAGCTTCAGGACACCAATATTTGTGCCACTGTCTGGAGTTCTGGTCATGCCCATCTGAGACTGATTGTGGTACCTGGAAGGCACTTTAGGCTATGTGAGCTCTCATGGACACATCTCGATTGAAAGCATTCTTTAGCTGCATGTACTCTGTAGAGATGGAACAATAAAGGTTCTGATGGCTTCATCTTTTGTCTTTCAGTTTGTATCTGTTTAAACTGGGGATTGCACCTCAGATCCAGGATCTGCTGGGGAAAGTTGACTTCACAGGTACCCCCTTTTCCTTTATCCTCTGCAATCTAGTAACTAAGAGACCATGCAGGTGCTTTCTTCTTCTCATTGATGTCATTTGTCCCCCTCCTTCCTCTTTCCCGTGGTTCTCAACTTTCCTAATGCTGCAACTCTTTAACACAATTCCTCATGTTGTGGTGACCCCAACCATAACATTATTTCTTTGCTACTCCATAATTTAATGTTGCTACTGTTGTAAATCATAAATATCTGATATGTGACCCCTGTGAAAGAGTCGTTCAACTCCCCAAAGGGGTCTCAACCCATAGGTGGAGACTCACTGCTCTATACCAACAAGGGGAAACCTGCCATCTTGGCTTCCTTCATGAGCTGTGATAAAGTACCCCAACAATAGTAACCCAAAGGGTTTATTTTGGCTCCCATTATAAGGTTCACCACCATGGTGGTGTTGTCAGGGCATCAGGAGCATGAAGAAGCTATATTATAGCCACAGTCAGAGATGAGATCTACAAATGCATACTGCTGCCCAGTTCCCTTTCTCCACTTATAGTTGAGAACGCCTGTCAGGATGGTACACAGTGAGCAGATTTCCCCACCACACTAAGGCCATCAAGAGCGTTTGCCATAGGCAGATATGCCCATCTCCCAGTGACTCCAGAGTCCACCAGACTGACAACAAACACTAACCACCACACTGTGCCTACCTGGATCCCCTCCCCCATATTCGTGGAGGGAAAGACTCAAGCAGAATGTCACTTTCCCCCCCATTCACCTCTGGTGGCTTCCTTTGATTTTTTTGTTTCCTATTATCCTTTCAGAGGAGGAAATCAGTAATATGAGGAAAGAACTGGAGAAGTATGGGATCCAGATGCCAGCCTTCAGCAAAATAGGTGGCATTCTCGCCAATGAGCTATCTGTGGACGAAGCTGCACGTAAGTTGGCCTGGAATCCATGCTTGTCATTGGCCTGCAGTTACCCATATGTATTTGCTGATTATAATGGCATTAAACAGAATACTTAGGAATGCTTTAAGAACCCTAAAGGTTTTGCTTTTGTTTTAAGAGGGGTTGTTTGATGAGGAGGAGGATGTGGAGGAGGGGGATTCTAGTTTACTCACCCCCAAAAGACCAGCTGCAACCAAATGAAGTGAATAACTTCATGGTTTTAGTCTTCATAACAAAATCAGCCTAGAGCTGGATCATTTAACCCTTTAACGTCTTATCACCTCCCAGTTGAGAACAGCCACATCTCTTACTAGGCTGCATCCTCTGTGATCTGCAGTTGGGCTCAAAGAGCTCCAGCCTCAGCATGATCTCCTTTGCTGGCTTAACCTTTGGGGGCAGAATAAGTTTAGTCTGCTCATGCAGCCCCTTCACTTCCTGTCTAATGCTGCTTTCCCCGGGCAGAAACTCCTTGCCCTTCTTGTCCTGTGTCACCTGACAAGGCTGGTGACTGCCACATTTCTTGTAGAAAATCCAGCATGTTTCAAGAATGCTTGCCCTGTTCGTGGGAGCACTGTCAACACTGAGAACCCTGGCATTTTTCTCCTTACTATAGGAATTATTTGAGGATGTTTGGATACAGTGAAGTCATTGCTTTTGGGTTTTAACCATGTATCTGTGCGATGTGAATGTAGAGATTTCAGAAAACACATCTCCACACACCTAGCTTTATTTGCTGTGTCTTTGGATTTCAGTGGCTATGCTATGACTCTTTTAATGTTGCAAGCTAAATTGCAGAATCTTAGAACCCACTTGTTTATGGCTGTATGGCCCTGAGCGGGAATCAAGAGCTGACTCTGTGCCCTAGTGGATGGCATAGCCCCTGGTTCGTCTCAGTGCCTAAATAAATAGATAGGCCACACCGACACTGTGATCAAGACCAGTGATGGGCGAGCTTTGCAGAGAGATTGTTGGGTGCTGCATGATTTGTCCAAGATCTCTTCTTATTTGTGCGCTCTCTCTCTCTCTCTCTCTCTCTCTCTCTCTCTCTCTCTCTCTCTCTCTCTCTCTCTCTCTCTCTCTCTCTGTGTGTGTGTGTGTGTGTGTGTGTGTGTGTGTGTGTGTGTGTGTGTAGAAAAGCATGTACACATGCGTACGTTGCATGTGTAAGTCAGTTTGTTCCTTGGGAGCTGTCCACCTTGTTTTAGAGACCGGGTCTTTCACTGGGACCTAAGACTAGATAATTTGGGTAGCACAGCTAGCCATTTTAACCCCAGGGTTCCACCTGTGTCCACCTCCCCAGTGTTGGAATTACAATGGGATTACAAGTGCATGTCACCATGCCCGGATTCTTGTATAAATCCTGGGAATCAAGCGAGCACTTACCACCTGAGCTATCTCCCCACACCGAGGTCTCTTTTACTTAGGGGGAGCTAAATACGGCAGTGAAACGGCCTGAGTCCATGGGGTTGTCAGTGTCCTTTGCTAATTAAGAAGAAGTCTCCTTTCTCTTTACCTTTTAGTACATGCTGCAGTCATAGCCATTAATGAGGCTATCGAAAAGGGAGTGGCCGAGCAGACCATCATAACACTAAGAAACCCAAATGCGGTTTTAACTTTCGTGGATGACAGCCTCTCACAGGAGTACCAGAAAGAACTCTGGGACGCCAAAAAGAAGAAGGAGGGAAGTGCAAAGCTGAAGGTACTTAGTTGAAGTCTGAGTGACCCATGTTCTAGTGGATGTGGGCATGAGTCACTGATATGAAAAGCATTAATGTTGGCTGCAAGGATTTGTAAGTCAACTGGCTATGGTCTCTCAGTTTGGGGATGGAAGGATTAGACGACCCTACGTTACATAATTAGGACTGAACAGTGTATTATAAACTTACTGTTTAACCCAAGAGGTACAGAGACGGCAGCTTCAGAACATCTTTTTTAGTATCACCTGCGGGCTCCATGCCAACTATGAAAATCGTGTATCTGTGAGAAATATTAATAATTCAACAAGGACATGTTTAGAGAGGACGCTTTCTTATACTTCCCCACATTTTGCCAATACCAAACCCATCTATTAGGAAATATCCCCTTCTAAAGAGAAAGCTATTCCTGGTCCTAACTCTAACCCCACCTACTTCTTGGATACTGTCTGTGTTGACACCTTCTTCCACACTGAAACTCCTACTCAGCACCAACTTTAATCTCATTTATGTTTTGTCCTTGCTTGGTGGCTTCCAGTGGCCCCCATCTCAGTGCCCCCTTTACCCCAAAAAGCTCTGCACCCCTGACTTGTGTAAGGAAGTCTTGGCTGTGACAGCTCTTAGCGCTGACCTCTTGGAGGCTCTTCCTCCTCCCTCTTGCTCTTGGGATTCTTCCCAATCTCCCATTGATCTTTTTCTCTTCCTCCTCCACTGCGCCCTACACTTGTTGAGGAAATCGACTGGAAGCTCTACGCCAGCTCCCTCCATGTCATCCTCTCTACTCCTGCAGATGTTGCATTCTGTCTTCCTAAAACCTTATACTGCAGAATGGCCATTTCCACTTGTCCCTGTCACACTTGCTCTGCCTCTATGGTTTGAGATGACTGCCATCTTGTGTAGAATTTTTTGTGACCCCTTCCCCCTGCTCCAAGCTAGATTCTGCTGCCTTTCCTGCCAACAGGTATACATTGTTTGCCTCCAAGTCCCACACACTGGCTCCAGGGTTTTCCCAGGGCTCCTGTAGAACCTCCCTCCTAGGTCTCTCTGCTTTCCTATTGTTCTCTAACCTAACCCCCCTCAGAAGCTGATGAGGTGGCGCGGGATTAGTGTTTAATTCAGATATTACCTCACCAAAATCCTGCCCTCATTCTCTTTTCCTACTTACATTAAGTACAGGGCCAGGTATGATGCTGCAACCTCTGATTCCAGCACTTAGAAGGCAGAGGCAGGCTGATCTCTCTGAAGTCAAAGCCAGCTGGGTCAAAAAGTCGAGTCCCAGGCCAGATAGGGCTACACAGAGAGACCCTGTCTCAACACCAAACAAACAAAACAAAATTAACCACAAGTGTCCCGTTTAGCCTTTGGGGTCCACTACAATGCACACACCATCTTTTGTCTAACACAACAAACAAGGCAAGCTGTGTGACTTTAAAAAAACTGAACAGTGCTGCCTATGGCCCATTGCTTGTCCTGTACTTGACTACTCTGTTCCTCTTCCAGACTTCCCTCGGTTGTTTCCATGGTTTAGACTTCTCTTTCCAATTGAGTTTGACTGTGATCTCCTCTATGCATATTCATTATTTGTGGTTCTTAGTTTAGTAGATGGACTCATGAAATCTCCAGTACTTCACCATTCTGCCTCTGTAAAAGTCTCCACATTGAGGGATCCCTTCTACTATTTTCATATTAGAAACACAGCCTTGTTCACACAACGGCAGCGCCTGTAGTTCTCCGCTATAGTTCATTCTGGTTGTGCCTCCCCTGGAGCCCTGCACCGATCAGGTATCCCATAGATTCTCATATTAGTTACAAGTGGAAAGGAGAAAGCTCCCTTGATCATTTATTTGAGTTTCCTGCTTTGGAAGCATCGAACTGAAGCTCAGGGATCAGTGAAGATTTTGTTTTGCAGAACAGCTGTATTTCAGAGGAAGAGAGAGACGCGTATGAGGAGCTGCTGACACAGGCAGAAATCCAGACCAACATCAATACAGTCAATAGTAAGTGATGGGTGGTGTCTCGGAAATGGACACTTCTGTAAGGTGTAAGCTTGCTTTGCCAGGATCTTGGCAAAACTCTCCCCGGTAGCTTGCAAACATGCCTTATGTAATAGGAAATCTATCAACATTGCTCGTCACTGTGATGTAACATCTGACAGTTTTCCCACAAGTGTCCTCTGCTGATACTGTTCCTGGTCCGCACACAGCATGTCAAAATGTCCCGAAACCTGTTCTGTGCTGCCTTCTGCTTTCATCACAGTTGTGATGTGTCATTTTGTCTCTGCCCCTTGTAGGACTGACACTATTATTTAGCAAAATATTACAACTTTATGACTGTGGTCCCTTGCTCTCAAGGGTGTGATGGTGTTCTGATGAAATTGTAAAAAATATTACGTTACCGCACTTCTGTTCTTTATACATTCACAGGCTTGAGTATATAGTTCCAATAATTTTTTTTTAACAGCTTGTACAGCCATACTACTACTGAGTGAGACTTTTGGCAGGTGAAATAAAGTTACATGGCCACAGCGTGGGTCTGTGCTTCTGAGCCTGTGTGGGGTCACATAGTTCGGTTCCTCTCCACACCCTGTTCAGTCGAGTGACTCTTCTAGTTTCCCTTCTGTCCTGTGGTAAAACACATTGACCAAATGCAGCATAGGGGAGGGAGGTGACTCAAACAGGTCACAGTCAGTCTCTGAGGGGAGTCAAAGCTGGAATCCAGAAGGAATTAGAAGCAGAACCATGGAGGAATTCTGCTTGCTAGCTCAATTGCAGGCTTGCACTTAGAAAGCTTAGCTTGCTTTCTCATATAGGGCAACCTGCCCCAAGGAAGGGTGCTGCCTACAGTGGGCTGGGCCCTCCCAGGTCAATACCAAACAATCAGACAGTCCCGCATAGACATGCTCACGGTCCTGTCTGACCTGGGCAGTCCCTCCATTGAGAGTCCCTTCTCAGGTGACTCCAGGCTGTTTCAAGTCGATAGTTAAAGCTAACTGAACAGGTGTAAAACACCAGCAAACTTAGGCAGTTAAAAATGAGTGAACGTAAATTAGGTCCATTAATCATTAGACTTTCCCTCCATCTAGTAAAAGTTATCTTTACTTGAACATTAGAAGAGGCAGTAAGAAATTCTATTTGATATTTAGTCTCTCTAGAGTAATCTACATAGCCCATATTTTCCCCAAACTCTTAATATATGAAAGGCCTCTGTACCCATTTAATACATTGTGTGAACTTCTGCTCAATTTTAAATCAGAGATTCCACCAAACAGCTCTCCTAATGCTGCCCTCCCTGTCACTGCCCAGATGTTCTGAGAGTTTCTTACTGCTTCACACACTCAAAGAAATACACCCCTGCAGGTCTGGCTGAGACCTGTTGGAGAGACTAGTCCTGCTGAGATCAATGATGCCAATGCAGATTAGTTCATGTTGGTGTCTGGCAGCTAACATCTGAGCTCGAGATTTTACCTGAGAGCTCACATTTTTACATCCACACCTTGCAATTTTGGGGTGCAAGCTCCTGTTTTTTTATGCTGTGGAACCTCAAACACGTGGGTAATAATACACAAAGCCCAATTTCATGGTTTCCTTTCTTTCTGCTGTTTGGGAGGGCTGAGACTTCCATCATCCTGAACAGAAATGAATCACAGGAAGAAATTAATATTGCCAATGAGACAGTATCTGAGCTCAGAGCTGCGAGAGGAAATGGTCCCAGGGCCTTTGAAATGCTTAGAACTAAGACAGCATTCATTTTGCGTGTTTAACAAATTTCTCTATAAATAAATACCCAAATACCCAATAGCCTAACCTCCTGGCCACAGATTTAACTAATTGGCTATCCTGTCATTTCTTCTTTAAAGTACCAGGCAATGGATGATTTGTCCCATCAGCACAAGCTGAAACTGATGAGGGTGTTAGCATGTCTGGTGACTTGATTCTTCTGAAAGTTTCTTCTCTTGGAAAATCCGGAGTCCAACAGAACTGAAAGTGTAGTCCATGGTGTGACAGAGCTACTGGTCCACCTTAAAATCTTCCCAACCTCGAGGGCTACTGTATTAATGCTGGGGTATTTACATCCATAGTAGCCAATTAGTGGCATTGGCAGCAGCTTTGGAGGTTATGTTAGTGACCTCTTCCCAGAGACTTTAGTCATGTGTGGACAGCAGTTATTTCCTTCAGGGTTTGTCATGTGGACAAGGGATTTTTTTTTTTAATGCAGAGTGCAAAAAGAAGGAGGAGGAGGAATGTTTGGGGGAGGTGAAAAACAAGAAAATAGGCTGTTTTTAGAATTTAGATTTTATCTTATATGTATGAACGTTTTTCCTACATTCATTCATATACATGTGTGTGCTACATGCCATGCCTGGTGTCCACAGAGTCCCCCAGAGCTGGAGTTATGCTTGGTTGTTAAACCACATATGAATGCTGGAAACCAAACCCTGGCCCTCTGATAGAGCAGCAAAGGCTCTTAACCACTGAGCCATCATCTCTCCAGCCCCAAGGAAAAATAGTTTTAAGGGCACTTTGTGGACATAATTTTCTGGAATATATTTATAAAAATATTTACTAATCAGCCACGTACACCTACATAAAAAAATTCTCAGAGGTGAAAAAAAAATCCTGCCAATGTAATCCCAGAGCTAGCTGGAAGGCTTTGGAATACTAACAGGACACATCACAATCACTTGCCTTCCTTTTTGGAATTCTTTTCTTTGTCAACTGAGTTCTAAGGATGAAAAGAAATGTTTGGGCTCTATAGATCTTATATGCTAAGTGTATTGTTTTGTTTTGTTTTGTTTTTTGAGGGGGGTGGGAGGTGACCTGAAGGATTTCATTACTCATGCTCCCTGCTATTGAGTGACATTTCTTGGTGGAAAGGTCCAGGGAGGCTTCTTGGGAGATAAATTGCCACCCTGTCAAAAGGGATTGGAATAATTTTAGCTGTTGTGTAGCCATGCCATTAAGCAGACAGATGCGTGTGTGTGTCTGTTTTTCCTGGTACCCAGATGCCTTCCTCAGAAGGCGAGTCTTGCAGGCTCTGAATGGCTTTCTCTCGCCTGGGGACAGAGCATCTTTCATCCGCCTTGTTAGAGCAGCAGTTGGGCTTCTGTGTTCTGAAAAGTCTGCTGACTCCATCCTTCCACACATGTACCCTTCCCTTGGCTACTGAAGTTCTTTGTAACCCAAGTGTTATAGCTGATGGAGAGGTTAGGCATTTGGGGTTGTTTCAGAGAGTACCAAGTTCTGCTGAGGGCTTCCCATGTGCTGGTTCACTGGGAGGGTGTAGCATCGGGACAGAGCTTGCCCCTGGTCTTCATGTGACTTAGAGATTTCCTTGATGAGGCAGTGCTAACATACAGAGAATAAACATACAGAACACCATGTTCCAGCTTTACCTACAAATGGGATTCACAAGATGGGAAATCCTCAGGACACCGGTGAGGTAGGGGGAAAAAAGCCAGTCCTGAAAGAAAAGCTTTTGGGGTTCAAAGAGATGGCCCAGTGGGTAAAATACTTGTTGTGCAAGTGTAAAGACTTGAGTTCAAATCCCCAGAGCCCTTGTGTTAAGGCTGGATGAAGCAGCATGCGTCTGCAGCCCACTGCTCCAATAGTGAGGTAAGAAGCAGAAGGATGAATCCCCCGGAAGCTCTTGGGCCAGCTAGCCAGTAATACATGACAGCAAACAACAGAAAAGAGGTACTTTCTCCAACATGACGGAGGGTGAAGACTGACACCTGAGGTTGTCCTCTGAGTTCCACAAGTACCCACACACTGGCACACTTGCATGCAACGCACAAAAACAAAGGCAGGACTGCTGCAGAACTCCAGGTCCATGGGAGCTGTAGTTGTTTTTGGAGCTAGCCACAGGCATTCAAGTGACTGGAACCACTGGGCTGACTTCACAAGCTTTGCGCACCTCTACCCGCAGCTTTCCGGAAGTTGTAGAAAGTGATGGCTTCCATTAGAACCTTGGGAAGGAAGACTGGCTGGGCAGGCCAGCAGGGGAAAGCACACATTCTCACTTAGTATGCTTCGCTACCCCGCAGGGCTGGCTGCTGTGGATGACATCAATGCTGTCCTTCGGGAAGGTGACCCTGAGAACACGCTGCTTGCATTGAAGAAACCAGAAGCCCAGCTGCCAGCCGTGTATCCCTTTGCTGCTGCTATGTACCAGAACGAACTCTTCAACCTCCAGAAACAAAACACCTCGGTGAGGCACAGCTGTGTGTGCATTCATACCATGTCCCAGGGAGAAGGACAGCTGTTGAGAGAAGGGGAAGGCAGGGTAGGGATGCATAGTCTCCAGCTGGTACACAGCCCACAGTAGCCCACTGATGACATTCCCAGGGTTCGTTTCCCTTTAACTCCTGCTTTTAGTGCAGAGGAAATGCTAAGGCATAGTTAGGAAATCCAGGAGTAGTGTAGACAATACACAGAAGAACAGGCTGTCACTATTTTCTCTGTGTATGTGTTTAAGAACCACAACTCAGAGCTCATTCTGCTATTGTGGGGACCCAAGGTCTGTTCTAAGCACCCACATCAGGCAGCTTAAAACTGCCAAGAATTCCAGCCTCAGGGGACCCAATACCTCTGTCCTCAAAGGGAAGGGCACTTGCACTTCCATTTACAGACATACAGACACACAGACATACAGACACACAGACACATAATTAAAAAGAAGTCTTAAAAAAAAAAGAATGTTGAGTAATTTTAACTGTATTGAAATACTCTTTAAATCAGCATTTCTAGAAAATCTGTAACTAAGAACACTAGCAGCATGGCTTTGATTTAAACAGTCATTTCATATAAGTGATATATATGTCTTAGTTAGGGTTTCTCTTGCTGTGAAGAGACACCATGACTACAGCGACTCTTACAAACAAAAATATTTCATTGGGGTGGTTTAACATTTTCAGAAGTTTAGTCCATTATCATCCATGCAGGCAGACATAGTACTGGCTACATCTTGATCAGAAGGTAACAGGAAGTGGACTGACGACTGGGCTGGGCTTCAGGACATATGAGACCTCAAAGCCCACCTCCACGGTGACCCACTTCCTCCAACACCACCACACCTACTTCAACAAGGCCACACCTCCTAATAGTACCATTCCCTTTGGGGGCTGCATTATATAATAGAATGTTTGCTCAAAGTCTATGAGCTGCAGAGAGGGGCAAAATAAAAAAGTACTGGATTAGGGCTGAGAATGTCATGTAGAGAAGAGCCGGTGTTGCCCTTGTGAGGAGGGTTGTTAAAAATGTAGTCCTCGGAAGTGTTTACCCAGTGATCACAAAGGTAATTCACAGCACATTTATCTCAGAATAACTTCAAGATTAGATGTTGGCCTGGTTTTCATGAAGCCATGGTCAGTCCTCAGCATCACCCTCTGAAAAATAAAAAGTAAAAGTAATGGTTGAATGTAGAAGTAATTTTTAAAACTCAAAGCTCTGAACTGGAGAGAGGGCTCCACAGTGAAGAGCATCTGCTGCTCTTCCAGAGAATCCAGGTTCAATTCCCATCATTCACATGATGGCTCACAGCCAGGGCATTCAACACCCTCTTCTGACCCCCTCTGACACTAGGCATGCATGTGGTGCACAAACAAGCATGCAAGCCAAACACCCATACACGTAAGATAAATAAATAAAATTTCTAATCTTTTTTTTTTTTTTTTTTTTTTGAGTCAGGATCTCACCATATTACCTTGCCTGGCCCCGGAGTTAGCTGTGTAGACTATGCTGGTCTTGAACTCACAGAAATCCTCCTGCCTGTGCTCCCCATGTGCTAGGGAAAGTTGTGTCCCACCGGGCCCAGCTTTAATAAATAAAACTTTTTTTAAAATTTAAAGTTTTAAGGAACAATAGAAGAATAATGACTGGATCTTAAAAATCAGAACCAGAGGCTAAGAGTATGAGTGGCCAGCTCAGAGAACCATGAATGGAGCACTCGAAAAATGAAAATGTTTATAAATGAAAGCAAAGTGTGCAAGCATGTGCATGTGTGCGTGCATGTGTCTCTCAAAAGATTTGCATGGATGTAGGTATAAATACGGAGCCTCTGGCACCTTTGAGAATCTGGTATGTGAAATTGTGCAGCCTTCTCGACCAATGCATCTCAAAGATGCATTGCATTCTGGAAACCAGGCCTGAAGAAGATGTATCAGGAAACGCAGCCACAGAGATGTTTCTCAGTCTTAGAGACTGAGAAAAAGAAAAAAAATCTCACTACATGTCAATTATTAGTAATAGAAGATGATTTAATCTGTGATATTTTTTCCTGTGCTAGGAATACTGTGCAACCAACTAAAAAAGATGGTAGAAAGAATACTAAGGCTCTGTGACATAGCTCAGTGGACACTGGCAGTTGCCACTGAATACCTGAATTTGATCCCTGGGATCCACACAGTAGAAGGAGAGAATTGTCTCTCACAATTTGTTCTCTGGCATCCACATATACACTGTGGTGTATGAGCAAGTACACACCCACAAAATGAAAGAATGAATGAGTGAATGAATGAATAAATAAATAAATAAATAAATAAATCTACAAAATTAATTTAGTGAATAATGATCAGAACAAAAGGTCCACATTAAGTGGAAGAAACAAAATCCAGAGGCTGAGATGTAGTGTTATGGTATATATTATATAACTTGTAAAAGTCAGTTAGAATGAATAGTACCTCAGTCAAACTATGTGTGGATTATAAACAAATGAATATAAGCCTGGCAGTGGTGGTGCATGCCTTTAATCCCAGTCAGGAGGCAGAGGCAAGTGAATCTCTGGGTTTGAAGCCAGTCTGGTCTACAGAGTGAGTTCCATGACAGCCAGGACTACACAGAGAAACCGTGTCTCAAAAAAGCAAAAATCAAACAACAACAACAAAAAGAATAAAAAACCAACAAACAATGAACA
Source organism: Cricetiscus sungorus (assembly GCA_030556225.1). NCBI lineage: Eukaryota > Metazoa > Chordata > Mammalia > Rodentia > Cricetidae > Cricetiscus > Cricetiscus sungorus. The sequence continues at coordinate 55,000,717 of JANBXA010000398.1, read as the reverse complement.
AAAACAACAGCAACAAAACACTCCCAAGTGAAAATCGCCTAAAGGGTTTGGTTTATGGGATTGTTTGTGTGTGTGTGTGTGTGAGAGAGAGAGAGAGAGAGAGAGAGAGAGAGAGAGAGAGAGAGAGAGAGAGAGAGAGAGAGAGAGAGAGAGCGCCCTCATGGAACCCTAAGGGTTGGATAGCTTGCAGCTGGAGCCACAGGCAGTTATGGCAGGCATGGATTCTGGAAATTGAACTCTAGTCTTCTGGAAGAGCAGCAAGAACTCTTAGCTCCCAAGCCGTCTCTCCAGCCCCTTCGTTGTAGGATTTGTTTATTTATTCTTGTTATCAAGATGCCCCTCCCCTTCACACACATTTTCTACATAGGAATAGTTACTTTGAGGTACATATTACTTTCCTTACATCATATGTAGGTCCTTTTTGACCCCTCTCAGTTCTCGTAGATTTGAAGTTCAGACACTCCAGTCACAGCCTAGCTCGGCAGTGGATGAGAGCCATCCATGCAGCAACCCATCACTTTCTTCTCTTGTCCTTTAGTCAGACCCATTCGATATTTGTGTAGCTCTCTGGAAGAGGTAGAGGAAGTACTTGAACAGGCTTTCGTAGGGCTGTTGTAGCTTACATTCAGTCTTACATCTTCGTGTGGCGAATTTATAGTTAATGTGTGTCATTTAGATAAAACGCTCTGTGGCTGCCACAGTCTCCTGTTTGCTGTAGAAAACACAGCAGTACTTTATTACTCTGAAATTAGTTTGGTTTTAAATTTTTCTGAGACAATTCAGGAAGCTATAATACATTTTAATATGATGATGACATTTTGCATACATAATATTCTAAATGCAAGAATGTATATCCACTTTTAAAAGGGATTATTTTCAATCTCTTCAGTGTAATGAAAGAACTATCCTTTTTTGAAATTGACCAAAATGATATAAAATGATCACATGGAAGAAAATCTTGAAAGGAGAGGATGCTCTGGAAGCTAACCTGTTTTTACATAATCCAAATAAAATAGATTCATAAATATGCAAATATGGGGGCATCCTTGCTTTACAAAAAAGCTTTACCTTTAATTACATCAAATATCCAGACTTTATAGTACATCTTAAAGTTTCTACCCAATTTATAAAATCAAAATTACCTTTTAGGAGTTAGAATCAACTTCCTGGGCTGAAAGATTGTATTTGTTTTTCTAGGTTTATGACATTTGGGTGAAACGCCTCTTTCCTGGGCCCAAAACAGAGTCATTTACTGTGCTGAGGTCTGACCTGGACCTCTCTGCCAGTTTTGTGTAACCTGTGGCTTAATTACCAGCTTACATAGAGCCTGGTAGGCAGCCAGCACCGCGGGAGTAGATGTCAGCTGTGGGATACAGGTATCTGTGACATTGTAACTGTAGGTTATAGGTAACACAGCCCCCAAAACAATAATCTAAAAGAACCTAGGAGCCATTTACCTGGCTTTCCTGAAAGCCAGCAAAGAACAGGTGGCCATGCTCATTGTCACACGTATCCCGTCCCCGAGGCACATATGTGCAGTCCGTGATTCCGGGAGCTCACTTTGTCCTGTGTTTACCAACAGAACTACTTGGCCCACGAGGAGCTCCTGATCGCCGTGGAAATGCTGTCCGCTGTTGCTTTGCTAAACCAGGCCTTGGACAGCAATGACCTTGTGTCTGTGCAGAACCAGCTCAGAAGTCCCACCATAGGTTTCAACAATCTGGACGAGACACATGTGGACCGGTAAGGAGCACTTTCCAAACCTTCTTTCAGGGAAGAAAAAAAAAAAAAAGAGTGCTTGGCAGATCTCCCAAATTAACAACTTGCTTAGTGGGAAAGTCCACATACCCTGCTTGCGCTATTCTCAAGAGCTGGTCCACCCTGCAGTAAAAGACCTTCTTTCTAGCCCTCCTTTGCTGGGGACAAAGTTATCACCTCATGTTAAGGACTAACTTTATCCTAAGCAAAGATTGCTTCCTGGAGAAGCTGTTGAAAATATACCTTCCTTTCTGGGTCCTTCAGGGCTCTTTGGGGAAGTTGGAAGTAGCTGCTCCCCCACACACACCAAGGTTCCATTCCATCCATGATAAGGAGACTTCTGGAGGTATGAACCCTAAATGGGGCCCCAAACTCTCAACTCTTAATTGTTGAACTCTGATTGCTGGTCATACTTAACACTGCAGCGGATCTAGACGGAGAGCTAAGGGCTAGACTTCAAAGCCAAATCAGAGGTTTTTCTTTTCTTTGCTACTGGGAGTTGAACTCAGGACCTCACACAAATGAGCAAGCACTCAACCCCCAAATTAGATTCAGCTAGGATGAAGAAAAAAGAAACCAGTGAGCGATCATGACTTGCAGTGGCCACCAGAGGGAGATGTCTACCCAGATCTTGAAAACAGTTTAGCCAGCGATACTAAACTGGCTCTAATCCACAGGGTAGCTAATCGTATGTCAAGCCCAGTTGCAAAGGAAACTGAAAGAGGCCTTTTAGATTCCGAGTAAATGTTGTTGGGTACTCGCCTGAGTATAAAATTGCCGAGAAATGGAGGAACAGTAGAGTTGCCTTCTTAGTCTTCCTTCAGAAATGCATCGTCCTGTTCTACTTGAGTTAAACCCTCCTGCTTGACATACTCCATGGCACTTATTTCCTGGGTAGTTTTCTCCTCCCTCCATTGCTCCTGTTAATGGTGTTACCTCTTCTCCAAGCTTAGAAACACTAGTCTGGTCTCGTTTTCTTCTTCCTTTGGCCAGAGCCCTCGTGCTATGAGGCAGCTGTTGGAATTCACGTCACTGTACACAGCTGAGCTGAGTGCACAGTACTCGGCATGGGGCTTCCTCTCCAGGGGCCACCCTCACCTGGCTGTTGTGTCTCTCTTTCTGCAGTAACATCCACGGTGAAGTCCCCTACTCTTTTCTCTCCTCATCCATTCATGAGTCCTTCTTCTCTAACCACCCCTTGAGCCCGCTTGATGCTAAATTCTAAAGCAGAGCTCTTGGTAAAGTAATTGTCAAACAATGGCAGGCCACTGCATTCTGTTAACCAAAATCGCTTCCCTATCTACAAATGCCACCTGAGGAAATGGGCCCGTTCCACTTGGGAGCCACACGGCCTGCATTATTCAAGTTCACGGTCTATTAAAAACTTAAAAGGAACAGAGGGAAGCCCGGCATATTGGACGATACCTGTGATTCCAACAGCCAGGACCTGGAGGCAGGAAGATGAGGAGTCCAGAATCCTTCTTAACTTTATAGCAACTCTGAGGCTAGCCTGGGCTACATGTGACTATCTCGGTATGAAATAAATAAATAAACACCAAAAATGAGCAGGTTTGTTTTAGTGCATAGTAGGGATTAGAATCAGCAGAGAATGGTCTTCTTCGCTAAGAAAAGCTAACCAGTACAAATTGCCACGTGTCCCTGCTTATTAGTGTCCTCCCACAAGGCTTTTGGAAGTGTATTTTAGTGGAATTTGTGCTTCTTGGTGGGCTTATTAGGTAGGATGGCAGTATGATGGTGGACGCTGCTAACCTAAGCTACTAAGGAGCTTCCGGTAAGAGGATTAAAAGTCACAGACCTAAGTTCAGAGGCATCCAGGGCAATTTAGTGAGGCCCTGTCACAAAACAAAAATTAGAAGAGTCAAATTAAAAGTGGAGAACAGGAAAAGATGACTTATTCAATGTGGCCACAAAAAAAAAGATCAGAAAAACCCCATGTCCATTTTAGGAGTCTTGACGTAAAATCAATCCAGTTTCAGTTAAGATATGGTCATGCCCACCATTGACCCATCACTGGCTGGCTTGAGACCCATCCTGTAAGGTTTTCTGGCTGCTTAGAACTGTGTGAAATCTCTTCCCAGGAGACAAGTTCCCCTTCTGGCTGGTCCCTTTTCCTTCTGCCAGAGTGAATTCCAGTTTCTTTAGGGTCCATTTTGAACAGTCTATGGTCACATTGGGGACACAAAGTGTCTCTTTGGAATGAGACAGGCCTGGTACAACATTTCCGTTTGGCCCATAGGTGAAACTTCAGATGCAGGGCATGAGCGGAGAGTGAAAGAGGTCTGACTGTGTGTGTGGCTTTTCTGTTTCCTCTCCCACAGTTATGCCGATGCACTACTCTCCATTAAAAAAGAAGCCTTGTCTCAAGGACAAGATACCTTAAGCTGGAATGAAATTCAGAATTGTATTGATATGATCAATATCCAGATTCAAGAAGAAAATGACCGTAAGTATGGAGCATTTTCCTTCTGTAGCTGAATGTGTGGGAGAACATAGTCTCTAGATTGTGTGCTGGAAGTGTTCGCTCATGGGAACATCCAATTAACTCAGTGTGCACGCATGTATTATAATAGATTTTCTGCAAAGCGCATATGAAAAGGTAGAAAAATGGGTTAAAGCAAGTCCTAATTATGTATCGCCTTTACCTAAGATGTGCGTCTGTAGTTACGTTTCTAAGAAGACTTCTTCATTTAGGCCTTTCACTTGCATGCTTCCCTCAACTTTGACATACTTTCCAAGCTAGGAATGAAAAATTGGAATATAATCTGACCGTATGGTCAAATATCGTGATAACTTGTCTTCTCTCTAAAATGATGAACTGGTGTGAAAATGGAAGAATTCCAAGAACATGTGCGTAGCCTTACGTCAGCTTGCTTCCTTCTTCTGCCCTTTGACTTACACAAACAGCAAAAAAAAAAAAAAAGGGGGGGGACACTGGGTGACTCCTGTGGTTGCTACCCTTCTGTAGCGTGAATGAACAAGTTCAGGGCTCAGGTTGTTGTTCCAACAAAAAAGAAGGCCAAGCCTTGACTTGTTAGCAGCAATGAATCAGAAACAATCAAATCTCCAACCTCCCATCTAGCTAAGGCTTTCCTTTTCTTCCCCCCTTCCTTCTTCCCTGCCCCGCCCTCTTCCTTCCTTCTTTTCTGTCTTTTTTTTTTATAATCAAGTTCTCACTATATAGTCCAGACTGACTTCAAATTCAAGATCCTCCTGCCTCCGTTCCCCAGTGCTGGAGTTACAGGCATGCACCCATGCATGGCCCAGCTTCAGCCTTTTTTTTTAGACACTGTGGACTTTATTTATGGTCTAAGCAATAAGTTACTCTGATTAACACAGATCAATACCACCTTGACTGGGTGACCCCAAAGAACTTCAATTCATTTGTAGGTACGCTTCTCAGTATTCAAGACACCATCTACATAAGTAGCTCAGGTTTGAAAAGTCAGATGCCCATCCCCAGTCTCCTTCCCGATCTCTTTCAAATCTAGCTGTTTGCAAGGTCAGAGTCATGGGTGGCTGTTAGTGCCCAAACAGGGACCTTCTTTAGCATGCTTGCTCTAGCTTGCAGATGGAGCAGGTATGTGTCTCAAGTCTGAAGTTCTTTTGTTCTGGGGAGCTCTGGTAAGGCTTTAGCTCCTGTCCTCTTAATGCTGCATCTAACTCTGGAATACAGGAATCATATATGGTTCTTCCTATCGGCTACTATTGGCTATTTCCTCGGAGCACCCTGACAAGTTTGTTTTTGATGTTTCAAGGTCTTTTGCCTCTGGACTCCAGCCCACTGAAACAGCACAACCGCCTTCGTGGTGTGCAGTGATGTAGATTTAATGTGACACTTCTATCTGAACACTGTCATGATTTTTGTCCCTGTGTATGCCTAAGCTTCTTTGGGGACAGCTTAGCTTTCTGTTGCCCCTCTCTGTACTTCCTGTCTGTGAGGCATGTAGAATCTGCATCCCGACACCTTGATGAGCTCATGTCATCTGTTGGCTTGGAAGCTTGAGTCTCTTGCCAGATGTTACTCTCGAGGGAAGCAGTGACTTGAGCAGATGTTCAGCATCCTGGGGGTGTAGGTGGTGGAAATCACTGGTGTGTGTGTGTGTGTGTGTGTGTGTGTGTGTGTGTGTGTGTGTGTGTGTGTGTATACAGAGAATGGTCACTGGTCCTCTCCCTCTAGCCCTCTTTTTGAACTCCCACATCTACACTCTGAGCTTCCTGCCACTCAAGTGTGGAACCTAATGCTACCCACTGAGCAGGATTTCTTTGGGTAGGCAAAACAAATCATCAGGTCCCATCATTGTTTTCCAACTTCTCCAGGTCTGTTTTGGATATTGTCTGCATATGCTACCTACTCTGTCACACACACACACACACTGTCCTTAACACTGACTGAGGGAGAAGTGTCATTCTCAACCTATGCTTTGCTGAGGACAGGAAAACAAGTGTTTGTACAACCTTGACAGACAGTGGCCCTTTGTAAGCAGAATTTATTTGTAATTAAAGTCTCTTGACTGCTGCAGCCATTCCCACAATCCATCAGCATCTTGTCACCAGGTGTACTTCTTACCAGGGAAGTTATTTCAAATACTGCCCACTTTCTAGCATTTAGGAACTTTAACACTGTTTAATTTACCTGGACTTTGGTTTGGTTGTTCTCTGTCCTTTTGTCAAAATGAGGTATTTAAAAATATTTTAATATTAAAAGTCAGCATATAAAATATTAGGTTTCTTGATGGCATTATTAAAACATGGTTTTCTCCTCTCCACTGCCCTCCACACCCCCCTTTTTTGCATGCTTCTTGCTTCAGCTCCCTTTCAACTTCATGCCTTATACCTCCCCCATTCTCAACTCCTCTCTTATTTTGTTTAAAATTCCTGAAGCATCGTGTATAATATCATATATTAAAGGGGTAGTTTACAAAGCTAAATAGTAAGTTTTAGTTTACATACTAAGAAATGGATTTCCTTATGACATTTTCATCAATACTCTTTGCTCTAATTCATCCCCTCTGGACCTCTCCCCACTTTTCCTCCCCCTCTCTCGTTAGTCCCCTTCCTCCCCTAAATGGCCTCATGTTCTGCTTTCAAGATGTGGATAATCTATTTTAGACCTGTTTTTCCATCCTCATAGTTTCTTTCTTGTTCTGTATGTGAAGCTAAAAAACTCTTCTCACATTAAAGTAAAACTTTTTAAATGCCTTATTATGACCAAGTGAGAGTACAGTAATTAAATCATTGAAAGAGCTGTGAGTTTCCATTGGGAATTATGAAAGAACAATGCCCTGGCCTTGTTCTCCACGTTCACTGCAGATGTCAGAGATCCACTCCTGTGGGCTGCCTTGTGGCTCACTGGGTCTGCAGCTAATAGAAGTGCTAAATGGAAGATGTATCCAATAACAGGCTGCTAAATATGTTCCCGGACTCTGATGTTCTGTTGATTTCTTCCTGGAAAAGCCCACATTTCTCAATAAAACCACAGAGGAGTATTATTTTACTCGCACAGTCTCCGCAAAAAGAAAGTTTTCATATTTGAGTTGCTTTTGAAATTTGGTAACATGCCATTCCTTTATGGGTTACTTCATCCGTTAGCTCAAATGTACATGTTCTCCAAGAATACCCATTGCCACTGAGCTGGAATGTCATAGCACCAAGCTTGGATTAGAGAAGTAGGGTCATAGCCTATGGCTCAGCAAACATGGGTTTCCCTTTTACATGTACAAATAGAAAAGGTGAGGCAGGTGTGTCCAAGGGGCTTTTGGGTAGGCTCCTCGGCTCCTATGAGGTCATTTACTGTGATCTCAGCAGCTTGTGCTGTTAGATACACTATGAAGAACTTAAGCGGGTGATTCTCAAGTCAGCTGGAATGCACACCTTGCCATGTGACCAGCCCTTAGGATGTGTGTATACCCTCTTACTCACACATGATGTGTGTACACATCATGTTTGGATGAGGTGTTTGAAGGTATTTAGAACAGCCTGATCATGGGGGTGTCCAGTGAATGATGGGACATCTCCTGTACACACCAGTTTATAAATAGGATAGGATAAGAACAGTATCTGGAACTTTCCGTGGTTCTCTTCATATTCGAATATTATTTAATTTGGATGTTAAAGAAATAGATTTGATTTTATTAACTGCAAGTATATTTAAGCATTGTAACCTGGACTATCTCTAGTCATTTGAGATGATCTTTCCCCTCATGGATAAATCCCTTTATTCCTAGCACAGTGGTGTCTATGAGGTCCACCAAGTATGAAAATGATAGCCTCATTTGAATGACAAAATAGAGGTACATTTTTTTTAAACTTGGAGGTGTTGGGGTTTTTTATGGCTTATTATTTTTGTAAAATGTCTTGGGATCATTTTTCAGGAAAAATAATGGACCCAATGGAAATGTTTGGCCTTTGCAGTGCTAAGCGGGGTTTAGTTGCTCTACCAGGTCTTATTTATCCGTACCAAGGAAGTCGATCCCTCATTAGTGTGTATGTATATGAATACATATGTGTTTTGGGGTATATGTATGTATATGAGTACATGTATGCATACATGTATGCCTACTTTTGTATATTATTGCTGGGGTCTCGTTTATTTTTTGATAATGGGATAGTAATGAGAATAGACCTTCCGATACATTTTGCAGTCTCAGGCTCCCATCATCTAACTTCTCTGCTTTTTTCTCTGCATCCTTATGTAGCCTGTGTTCTAAGATCTGTCAGTATGTTAGAGATTATACCAACTAAACAAGAGGGTACGCTTAGCCCTCCTTTGCCACATCCTTGTATTAGGGTTCAAGTCTAATAATGTCTATTATTACATAAACAATGCAAGAAATTCTCCGTCTATATTTGAACCGTAAAGCTATTCCCAATAGCTTGACATTGTTTTCCTATGGAGCCTGCCTCTGTGTCCCAGCTGTATGTGACTATTTAAAATAATCACAGCTAAGCAAACTTACATTCCTTCTTTTCATTTGTGATAGCCTGGTGATAATTGCTCCATAGCTGTGTGGCTAATGACCTCTGTATTGCACAACACCAGACATGAAGTTTTATCATTACACAGAAATCCACTGGACAGTGCTGAGCTGTGCGGATATCTGTTCCGCTTTATCTTAATATTCTCGAAAATTGTTTGATTTTGCATTGTTTGTTTGAAGGCCCTTGAACAGCTGCAAAACATAGTAATACAAAGAGTAGAATGTACGCCTAAAACTCTGGTTTTTCATTTTCATTTCTGCACTTCTCCACATTAAACTCATTTTATCTTTTGGTCCTGTCTCTAATGTCTTGGTGTTGTTGTCTTACATTTCAGAGTCACACTAGACATAGTTTCCCTCTTGCTGTCCACATGCTAAAGTGAGCCTCTTCTTTAAAACATGTGCATTTGTTGAAATATAAGTTACGTACTATAATGTTTGCCTTTTAGCAATGAACAGTGAGGCTGGAGAGATGCCTCAACCAACTGGCGCTTCCTCCAGATAACGCTGGGTTGGAATCCTAGCACCTCATCCACGAGGCAGTTCATAGCCCTTTTTAACTCCAGTTCCAGGGAATCCATGCCACCATCTGTCCTCCACAGGCACAAGGCACACATATGGTGCACAGACATCCATGCAGACAAAACATCCATACATTTTTTTTTTAAGTTCACAGTGACCTTTTGTGTTTGGCTTTAAAAAAAAATGTTAGCATGTTTTCAGGACTCATTCACATTGTATTATATGCTAGTATACCTTTATAGTTCTTTCTAGATCAAAGAATATTCTAATCTATAGAGATACATTTGTTTATCCATTTATTATTTGATATTAGTGTGGATATTTTCTGTTTTTTAGCTTTTATAAACAATAATGCTTTAAGCCTTCAAGTGTTTTGTTTGTTGGTTGGTTTTTTGAGACAAGGTTTCTCTGTAGCTTTGGAACCTATGCACCACCACCCAGCTAGCTTAAAGGCCTAGCTAACCTTCAAGTTTTTGTGTTAATCTGGGTTTTCAATTGGGTGTTTACAAGCAGAATGGCTATATCACGTAATTTTATATTCAGTATTTTGAGAGCCTGCCAAATTGTTCTCCAATGCATCCGCACTATTGCCCATCCCCACCAACAATGCATACAAGTTCATATTTTTCAAGCATCACCATCACTTACTATGGTTGGTCTTTTATTATGGCCATCCTAGTGGTTGCAAAAAAGCATCTTACTATGACTTGGCTCGCATTTTCCTAATTACAAATATATTGTATGTCTTTTCATATACTTACTGAATTTGTATCATTGTTATATAAATATACATTTAAATCCTGTGCCCATTTTAAAATGATGATGTTACTGTCTTTTAATTATCGAATTATAGAAGCTCTTTATAAATACATCATACTAATCTTGTTGTATTTGAATAGTTGCAAATAGTTTGCCCCATTCTTTAAATTTCCCTTTAATTTTTATGATAGAAAACTCCCAAGCACAAAAGGTTTGATTTTGACAAAATCCTGAGTACTTACTGTTTTTCTTCCTTTGTGCTCTTGATACCATAGCTAAAAACATAATTACTCAGCCTGAAGTCCTAAAATATATTCCTATGTTTTCTTCTAAGAGTTCTATAACTTTTAATTTTAGCCTTTATATCTAGGTCTAAGTTCTGTTTTGATTTCATTTATATACAGGATTTGATGCATGGGTCCAACTTTGTTCATACACATGAGGGCATCTAGTTGACTCAGCACTGTTTGCTTTATAGCAATAGTCTTTATAGACTTTTTCTGCCCATTGAATTGTTTTTGTACCCTTGTTTAAAAAAAAAAAGTAATTTGTGTAAGTGGAAGGGTCTGTTTGTAGATCCCCGGTTCTGTCTTGCTCATCTGTATGGCTCTCCTCGAGCCAGGACTCTACAGAATTAGTCACTGTACCTATGTAATGAGTTTTGAAATGGGGACAAATCCCCCAGCATTTTCTTCCTGTTCAGGATTGCGTTGATTGCTATTACTCCTTGTGTTTTATGTGCTATAGAAGTCAGTTTATCATGTCTGTTTTGTGAAATGGCTCCTAGATTTTTATAGGCGTTACCCTGGAATATGTCAATTTGAAGAGCCTTCCTTCCTTCCTTTCTTCCTTCATTTTATTTAGTCTTCTTTCATACAATATGTCCTGACCACAGCTTCCCTTCCCTCTGCTCCTCCCAGTTCCCCCTGTTTGAGGAATATTTCAACCTTCACCATATTGTCTTCAATCCACAGCCATGAGATGCCTCCCCCTGTGTTTTGGTTATCACTGAGGTGTTTCTGAGCTGTTTCCTGGTTTTTGATATACATGTGTGTGCTTCCTAAATCATTCCTGAATGTGCATTACTTCTCCATTGTAAAGGATTTGTGGTTAGATGATGACTTGAATTTTTCTTAATTTCATTTTGAGATGCACATTAGACACACATGGAAATGCAAATGATTCTTGAAATTCAAAAGATTCTTGCATTACTATGTCTTAGCCCCAGTCTTACCGTGTCTGTTTTTAGCTCTCTGAGAGAATGTGCTGTGACTTAGAAAACTCGCTCTTCTCTCTGCAGGAATGGTAGTTCTCGGGTACATCAATGAGGCCATCGATGAAGGGTACCCTCTGAAGACTTTAGATACCTTGCTGCTACCTACTGCTAATATCAGAGATGTGGACCCAGACTGCGCCCAGCACTACCAGGACGTTTTGTTTCATATAAAATCCCAGAAACTCCTGGTATGTTTCAGAATGTTTATTTGTGAGAGGGAAGACTTTTGATCCATTTGTCATAAATCTTGACAGCATCTTAGCCCAGTGAATGAGAATGAAAACATGAATGCCAAGCATTAAAGGAAAATCCAGACCCAGAGGGATTGCTCTGCTCCTCCACGGAATACTCAGTTGTAGGTGAATTCTTACCCAGGGTGCAGTTCCCTGGGCATTTCCCAGTGGGGGTTGCAGAGGGCACATGATGCTATTTGAAAGTTCTCTGACCTTGTGGTCAAGATGGTCAGGAACTTACTGATGCAATCACTGTTTCATCGGGACTGGTAAGAGACCAGAAGAGAGAATAAGGGTTGAGATATTGTGCTCAGAATCTTAAGAGAAGTTGCCATGGAGATAGAACAGGAACTGTGCCTAAAGGAGAAAAAAGAGGTGGTTGGACAGGTGGGTCAGGGTGTTGGCATGGTATTGGCAATTCTTGATGGATATCCTTATGCTCTGCTCTGGGCGTGGGAGGGGACTTGCGTGGAGGGGATCCTAGGAAGACTTAATGCTCTTGGAAAGATACGGGACTGTGTTGAGACTTATAGGACCTGTTGCCCAAGAGTGGAAGTGACACTGCCTGGAACAATAGCCATTTCTGTCATCACATTCTTAGATGCAAACCCAGCTGGGAGGAATGGGTGGCTCCTCTATATACACCTACAGAGCCCAGGATCTGCCTCCTCTGGAGCAGGAAAAGCACTCTGGTTAGAGCACGTGTGTACTGAGCATCTCCTGTTTGCAAGCATGACAGTGGTAGTTAAGCATCTCCCGTTTTATTCTCATAATAGCCCTGAATTATTTCACCATCACCACGAGGTTTGAGATAATGAACTAGGAGTTAAATAACTGTCTGTGGCAGACAGCAAAATAACAGCGTTGAGAGAGAAAGTTGCCTGCTTTGGAGACAGGTAGGCACCACACAGATCCTGGCTATGTGGCCTCGGTCAAACCACTGTATCTCTATATGTTCATTTTCCCATGCATCCAATTAGAATAACACCTGCCCTAAAGTATCATAGTGAGAGATAAACAAGAAAATGAGATACATAAATATGTTATTTTGCAGTATATTAATATTACAAATATGTGCATTTATGTTCATTTTTTAATATTTCTTTTTAGTTATGTGCATCTGTGTGTTGATGTGAGTACATGAGTGCAGAGAATGTACTTGGAGATCAGAGGTGTTGGATACCCTGGAGCTGGAGTTGTAGGTAGTTGTGAGCTGCCTGATGTGGGTGCTGGGAATCCAACTCTGGCCTTCCCAAAGAGCAGCCAGGGCTTTTACTGCAAAGCCACCTCTTCAGCCCCAAGTGTATGTTGTGTGTGTGTGTGTGTGTGTGTGTGTGTGTGTGTGTGTGTGTGTGTGTGTGTGTTGTGTGTGTGTGTGTGTGTGTGTGTGTGTGTGTGTGTTTGTGTGTGTGTGTGTTTGTGTGTGTGTGTGTGTTTGTGTGTGTGTGTGTTTGTGTGTATGTGTGTGTGTGTGTGTGTGTGTGTGTGTGTGTGCTCTGTGTGTGTGTGTGTATGTGTGTGTGTGTGTGTGTGTGTGTGTGTGTGTGTGTGTGTGTGTGTGTGTGTGTGTGTGTGTGTGTGTGTGTGTGTGTGTGTGTGTGTGTGTGTGTGTGTGTGTGTGTGTGTGTGTGTGTGTAGCTATAGCACTTTTTATGGATTCCAACATCAAAACAAACAGCAGCCTGTTTAAGTATTATTGAAGCCTCCTGTGGTTGCTTCCCTACCCTCTTTGAAAGGTGATTCGCTCTGGGACCATGACCGTGTGCAACTGACTGGGAAACACATACAATGGGTGTTAAGACAGGTGGGGAGGTATATTCCTTACAGCAAGAGGAAAATTAAAAATGACCTTAATCGGTTAGTTTCCCTTAGCACTGCTGGGGATCGAACCTAATAGGCATATGCCCTTCCCCTAGCTGTGTCCCCAGCCACAATCCATAATTTTTATTTATTTTTTTCTCAACCTGGTCCTTTTCACACACACAGAGAGAGAGAGAGAGAGAGAGAGAGAGAGAGAGAGAGAGAGAGAGGGAGAGAGAGGGAGAGAGAGGGAGGAGGAAGAAGGAAGAAGGAAGGAAGAAAGGAAGGAAGGAAGGAAGTTGATTCTGTTCCTTCAGCTGGGTTTTTATGTACTGGTTTTTTTGTTTACTTTTTTCTTTAATATCTGCTAGGTTCCTAGAAAATTCCAGTGTACATACTTGGTGGCATTTCTATGTATTGCCTTCCCACAGTCTAGCCTTGGGAAATAATAAGAGTAAAAAGATATTGCTGGCATTACAGTATGAAGTAAAGATTGTTCCAAAGTATACAGCCATGAAAGGGTATAGTGAGTGACAGCATCAAAGAATGGATGCTAAGCTTCATCAAAGAAGGAGGGTGGGCAGTGGCTAGGGAGGTTTCTAGAAATCTGTGTAAGCACCAAGTTCTTTTTGTGATGAGATTGGGTAATATACATGGTGACGTCTACTTAACAGATCCCATTTTCTACATCTACTCACTAGAAAAAGTGAATCAAGAGCAATTTAAAGTTGAAGGCTTTGACACTTGAATTATACCCTCATTAAAGTTTGGATTTGTTCATGTACAGTTACACACACACACACACACACACACACACACACACACACACACACTTGGTGCCTTTTTTGAATAAAAAGAAAAAAAGGAAAGGAAATACATGACTACTCCTAGGTATGGTGGAGAAGAAAGCTTATGATAGATATGTGGGACAGTATAGTCAGAAACAGGGACATCTGGGAAAGTCCAGAGTGACAGGGGGAAGGGAGAGGGACAGGGAACCCAGACAACCAGGTGTAACAGCCAAGAGACCCAAAGAGAGTAGACTAAAAGACCAAGTAACCAATATGGTTGGATTATATAGGGAAGGGCAGTCCAGCCCATGGGCTGGAGAATTTAGGGAAGGGGAGGTGAGGTATACCAGCCAGGAGGACTGGTAAAGGTGTGTCCATGTTCGATGAAACGGGAAGCTATATATAACCCAACAAAGCACACTTAGAATGTGTTTTTATTGTTTGGTTGGTATAACAAGGATTTGTCAGGTGTGTGTGTGTGTGTGTGTGTGTGTGTGTGTGTGTGTGTGTATTTACAATTTCAACAGCAATGCTTAGAGGTTCCCTCAGCTCCATTTGTAGTCACTAGTGACACCCCTCCCTTAGCCAGTGATATGTCTCCCATTGAATCCCTCAGGTAAGAGAAATGGCTTATCTACAGGAATAATCTGGAGATTTATGATTCAATACCATTTCCCATTAAAACAAGTGGGAACGGAAGTAGATGGAAAGGAAGCATTATTTAAGTTGTTATGAGGATGTTGCCATTTAACTTCTTCCCATTTTTTGAAACGAGTCTAATCAGAAATTATGTTATCTTATGTCATATGGGGCATTCTGGCTCGACAGCACTGAATAGACCTCCGTGCCCTTTATTCTTTCATTCAACCACATATTTTCCAAAGAATGCAACTGACCCTACAGAGCATGGCCCTGAAATGACTACAGGAATGTCAAAGGAAGGAGGACAGACAGCACCTTCTCCATCATCCTTCCTGGGTGGCTCTCAAGACCCCTGCAGACACTAAGTGCCACAGATTCCAAATCCCTGTAGGAATGGTAGTGTATTTGACTACAACCTCTTTATATCCAGCCATATACTTCACATCACTTCTGGATGACTTACCAGTCATTAATACAATGTAGATGCTGTATAAGAATAATACAGAAAAAATATTACATAAAGAAGATGTATTGTTTAGGAGATAATGAAAAGAAAAGTCTGTTCGTGTTCAGCTCATATTTTTTTTCAAGTGTTTTTAGTCAACTGTTTGAATCTGCAGGTGTGAAACTTGCAGGTACAGAGAACTTACTTGCTTATGGAACTAATATTAATATGCAAATGATCTTAGCTGGCTTGTTTGTATAGAAGTGCCATGATTATAAGAAAGTGGTTTGGAAACCCAGATGAGGAAAATGACACTTTGAGTTTGAGAGTAAAGGAAGAACAGTCCTTTAAAGACTTGAAAAGCAGGACAGATTAAAGCAAAGATGCAGCAGGAGGTGGGGCAGGGGGGTGGTGAAGTGAGCAACCCTGGTGCTTGATGGTAGGCACAGCTTCTGTGGTCCTGAGCTGGCAATGAGAGCCACACTGGGGTTTGTCCTTTCAGAGAAGTGTTTGCATGATGCATTCACAAAGAGACTCAGGGAAGGTTGACCTGATCTGTGAAATGGGTGCTTGGCACTCACAAGAGGGAAGGGGACATTTAAAGCTGCGAGCATCAAAAAAGCAAATAGAGATGTGTCAGTCATCATAAGGAGAATAGTAATAATTTTGCCTAAGATTAAGACATTCTAAGATTGAGACCAAGTTTTTTTCTAATCCTAATAATTTTATGACATTCAATGTTTGAAGCTATTTCACAAGAGTTTAAAAATGAAGCTCCTGCCAGGTCTGGTGGCGCATGCCTTTAATCCCAACACTCAAGAGCAGAGGCCGGTGGAACTCTGTGAGTTTGAGGCCAGCCTGGTCTAGAGAGTTCTGGGCTGGCCAGGAGTATACAGTGAGACCCTGTCTCAAAACAAAATAAAACATAACTAAAACATTGAGCTGTTGGTGCCATGCGTAAGTCAGCCCAAGCACGTACATTTTCACTAACACCTCTCCTGTGCTCTAAGATGATCTTGCCATTGGTGGCTAAGAAGTAAGCTGATCTACAATTTTTGACATGACAAAATAAAGGAATGGATCTAGGCAACTATTCAAGCTACCCAGGCACAAAGCTATGAGATACATAAAGTACAAGCTATCGGTGTTGTTGTAGTAGTAGTTTGCATGGTGAATTATGAGTATAATGTTGGTAGGAGCAAAGCAAATTGTAAAAATCACAAGGATGAGGAGAACTGCTTTGATATACCTCAGCCATCTACGATCCTGTGCATTAAGTTTGCGGATGAGACTTGTATAACAGTAGACAATGACCACAAATGGAATGAGGAATCCAAAGAATGCTAAGGAGATGAAGTAGTAGAATTGGAAGGGAGATGGAGACTCGCATGTGTTGTGGACGTCATGGCAGGTAGTGATCTCTGGCTGGACGAGATGATATTCCTGCTTCAGGATGGCAAATGGCAACATATATAAGGAAACCATTACCCACACCAGGCCACACATAAGCAAAGTGAAGTTGCGTTTGGGCAGCTTCCGGTATGTGAAAGGATGGACAGTGGCCAGGTAGCGGTTGATGCCCATGCAAGTGAGGATTAGAATGGAACAGTACATGTTGCCGTAGAAAATGACTGTGATGACGCGGCACATGACCTCTCCAAATACCCAGTTGTTCCCATTGAGATGGTAGACAATCTTAAAAGGCAGTGTGACACAGAATAGGAGATCTGCAACGGCCAGGTTGGTGTGAAAGATGACCAGACAGATGGATTTGGTCCTTGAGGAGAGTTTCCACAGGGTCACAATGTTTGCTGGGACACCAACCACAAACACCAGTATGTAGATGGCAGGTATCAGCTTGGTACTTAAGGAACTTCTCAGGTACCCCATGGTAGCGTTATTCACGTGGAGAGTTGAAATACTTCCTTCGGGACATTTCATTCTTACAGTTGTGGTGGCTCCTGTCCAGCCCTCTATGTCAGAAAGTGGGAAGTCTTCGAAGGTATTTGGAGGAGCTCCATTAAAGGTCTTAACAGTTAAGGTTGGTTTTGCAGAGTTCTCTGAAACATTTTTCATGCCTGTAATTGAAAGGAAGTATTAGCATATGATTTGTTACCAAGCCCTACCTGTGGTTTGGATAAAAATAAAATGCAATGTTTGATGCTGCATGATTTCTCTAGTTACAGAACTTGGGGGCATTTTTAAAATATTACTATAGATGGTGTAACCCACAGGTATGTAAGAAGTATGTACGATATGCCCCATACTGTACTTTCCTGTGAAAACAACCAGATGACAATGGCCTGCATGTCAGGACTTTATAATAGTGCTAAATCAGTGGTCCTCAAGCTGTGGGTCATGAGCCCTCTGGTAAACCTCTATCACCAAAAATATTTACATTACAATTCATAACAGTAGCAAAATTACAATTATGAAGTAGCAATGAAAATAATCTTATGATTGGGGGGGGTCACCACAACACAAGGAGCTGTATTGAAGGGTCACAGCATTAGGAAGGTTATAATAGTGCTAAATCAGTGGTCCTCAAGCTGTGGGTCATGAGCCCTCTGGTAAACCTCTATCACCAAAAATATTTACATTACAATTCATAACAGTAGCAAAATTACAATTATGAAGTAGCAATGAAAATAATCTTATGGTTGGGGGGGGTCACCACAACACAAGGAGCTGTATTGAAGGGTCACAGCATTAGGAAGGTTGAGGACCACTGTCCTAGAGGAAACAAAACAGCACAATGCAACATTATAGGAAAATTTTTATAGCCTACAAGCTGCGTGTATGTATGTGCATGCATGTATGTATGTGTGTATAATATATGTGTGTGTGTGTATATATATATGTGTGTGTGTATATATATATATATATGTATATATATGTGTGTGTGTGTGTGTGTGTGTGTGTGTGTGTGTGTTCAGGAAATAGCCAATTTTAATATTCAAGCAAACTGTCCCTGAAAAGACAAGCCTGAACAAAGATGAACAAGCTACAGAGATAGGACTTAATACACGAGGTAGGTTCTCATGGTAGTAGCTGGGCATGGAATCTGGGAATGGCCAGTGAATTGATTCTGAAAATGTCAATTGCATACTTTCATGGCAGTGCTATGAAGTTTTAAACTCCACTGCTAATTTGGTGCATCTAAGAGATGAATTTGAAAAGTAAGTCACACAATTAATTCCCAAAGGGACCTTAAACTGTCCTCTGGGGTTGCATGCAAAAGTCTTTCCCCCTTTGTTGGCAATTGAATGCAGGGCTTTTTAATGCTAAGCAGCTGCTCTACCACAGGCCCACACCAGCTCTGCACACAGAATTTGAAGAGCAATGGCTACCGTGATAGTTAGAAAAACATTCCACCCACTCACCGATTCCACCTGCTAGCTTCTAGAACCTATGATATGTTACCTCACATGGACAAGGGGTTATTTAGTTATCAGGGAGATGGGGGCAGAGCCCTAGATTAGCCAAGTCCTTATACATGTGAGGCAATAGGATCAGAGTCAGGCTTGAAGTGCTATGCTATTAGCATTGAGGATGAAAAAGGACCCAGGAGCCAAGGAACATGAGCCGCGTCTCGAGGCAGTGTTGAAGACATGAACATAGTCTTTCCTGTAGCATCCGGGATGAATATATAGCCCTAAGACCTAGATTTTAAGAAGTTTGACCTGGTGTCATCCAAAGCAGTCATGTGAACATTTATCATAGCCTGCACATTATAACATGATTTGGAAACTGTGTTTAAAACGGGTTTGGTGGCAAAAGACTCTGAAGGTAAGAAAGTAGGGGCAGAGAACCTGCTGTGGGGGCTGCTGTTCAAACTGCTCAGAATCCCTAAGGATCTGTGAACTAGAGCCAGGGGTGTAGAGAGGATGCAGATGAGAACACAGGTCAAGCGGGCCTCTAAGGGACGTCTCCTCTGATTGGTTGTAGAGGAGAATCTGCAAGCGATGTGATTGGAGGTCTCCATTCTGAATGGCTTTGGGGGAAAGGGTTCTGTTTAGAACTGGGATCGGGCAATGGTCAAGTGGGTAAAGTGGGAAAGGATTTCAAATCTCAGAGTTATAGGAGGTGTGTTTCTTTGGCTTGTTGAGAAAGGGTCTCACTATAACCCAGGCTGGCCTTGGCTTCCTGCCTCGGTTCCCCGAGTACTGGGATTGCAAGTGTGTGCCGCCGCACCTGGCTAAAATCTCAGGCTGTAGTATGATGGAGCTGAGACAGCTGGTGGAATGTTCGCCTGTAAAATGTTGAGCAGGCGTTTCAAACACTGGCTGTGGCAGTCCCAAAGGCCAAGAGCAAATGTGAAGGGCAGATACCTTAGTCTTCACAGAGTCTGTAGTTTAAACTTGGAGAGTGAAGAGATAGCCTAGGGGAGGATACGGGAAGAAGGAATGCAAAGACGGACTTTAGGAGAAATGCCAGGTTTTAAGAGGAGAGATGACTGAGAAGAATCAAAAGACGAAATTACTGTGATGACCTGAGGAGTTAAAAATGAACTTTTAAAATGAAACATACCCACTGTAAAGATTCAGGCATCGTGCTGGCCTGCCCCTGTCACCTGGCAGAATGCACTCAGGCAGTACTCTGGTCAGCCCAGGGGCCCATGAGTACTAGACCCCCTTAAAAGACAGACCCCGCCCACTTACTCTTTCTTTGCTTTCTCTCTCTGTTCTCTCCCCCCTCCCTCCCTCCCTCCCTCCCTCCCTCCCCCCCCTCCTCTCTCTCTCTCTCTCTCTCTCTCTCTCTCTCTCTCTCTCTCTCTCTCTCTCTCTCTCTCTCTCTCTCTCTCTCCTCTATGCCTCTTCCCTTCCCCCTCACTCCCCTTCCTAAATAAACTTCTCACTTAAGCTCTATCTGCCTGACGTGTTTGTCCCTCCGCCTCGGTCACCCTCACCTGCTATGGAACCCCACTATGCTCTCCCACGTGGTCCCTTGCCTCAGGACCCCCACGAGGGACACGCCCCCCCTTTCTCCAGCTTCATCCTATAACTGTAACAAAAGAACACCACCAACTGTATGCAGTAGATACTTGGTGTGACTCAGCATGTGTGTGTAATAACCAGTTCCTCGAATGCCAATTTAAGCCTCCAGTCTGAGCTGCTAGTACCCTACCAATGAGGTCGTGGCACAAAACCCAGAATCCTCCATTTTCAGTAGTCACGGATGATGTCCAGGAGCCAGGGCCTCTCCCTAACTTAGTTTCTGGCCTTCAGACTCAGAGTTTGCACAGGCTGAATTCAGTGTGTCAGATTGGGGGGGGGGGCATTATGCCAGAGCAACGGTGTATGAAGATGACTCTGTGTCATTTAAGGGCAGAAACATTTGGAAGGTTTCATTCTGTGTATCTGTATGAAGTTGTGAACATTAGAGGACATTTGAACTGTCACTCAAATCCTCTGCACATGTGCATTTGGGGAGAAGTCAAGACATCGCTCTAAACAAACGCTTTGGCAGGTTGGGCGGAATGGTGTGTACAAAGTTCTTCCCCCCAAGGTCTGATGAAACCTGATGAGACCACGTGTCAGTTTTCATGAATCCTGTGATTGAGTAAGACACGGTGTTGACAGACATGCTGAACAGAGAGACTATTTCTGTGAAATCTCAGGTCCGGCCCCACCTGGGCCTTCTGTTAGTCAGAACCTAAAAATAGTGTTCCTTGTTAAGTTTTATTCATATTAGAAAAGAGATTGGGATTCTTTGGGGATTTTTTGGTGTGGTGTGCTCTCAGGTGGGGAGAAGGCTTCAGAGAAGTCATCCAGAGAGAATGGTCCTCTGCTTCCTGGTTACAGATTTCTCCATCACAACTCCCCATGACACTGGGTGGAAGTCTTTACTTTTCACTCCTCCCAAGCATGACTGGCATCAGGAACCCTCTTGTGTAGCTCATTTCCTAGCCACTGTGGCTCAGCTTTTTGGGTTTTCCTCTCAAAGAAACCATAAACCTGTCCAAACCCCGCTTAGGGGTCTCCTATACTCTACAGGGACCTCAACTTCAGGATCATTCCTTTGCAGAGGGTAGCCTTCTGTTTAATTTTGGTTTCATCCCAGCTTCCCCTCCCAACCCTGTTGATTGCCCTGTGGCCTGACAGTGAGAGAGAGCCCTGGGTGCAATCCTGTCTCAAAGTAGTTCATTTCAGAACAAGCAGAAAGTTACAAGCTACCACACTGTGACAGGTAAAATAGACATGTTCAAGGTGAAATAACTACATTTGAAGACCTTATTTCTAAAACTATGCATAGCTAATTTATACATAAGCATACCATATGCATATATACTTGTATATACACTCTCTCTCTCTCACACACACACACACACACACACACACACACAGGGAGGAAGGAGGACAGAGAGGGAGAACTCCCTGGTACACAAAGCTTAAGAAAAAAAGACTGCTGAAACCAAATGACCCTGGGTGGCAGTAGTTTCCCCCACCTGTTCCTCAACAGAAATTATAAAATTTATATATTTAAAAAGAATTTTAATCCTTTGGAAGAAGAATGCAGTCTTTTCTAAATCGGGAAATTTCACAAATAAGAAAATTGCCTTTTGACTTAATTGCAGATAAAGTCTTGACCCTGCCACAAATGTGTAACTACAGTAGAGAACAATTGATCTTGAACAAGGTTTGACTAGGCAACAAAACTTCAGCTACCTCCTTGATTGCCTTTGAATAACCCAGATCAAACTCTGCCTTTGGGTTCACAGTTCTTGGAAGACAAGAAGAGTAGGCTCATTGACTGCTACAGCACAAACGGTCCCTTCTCCCATCCCCATCCTATTCCAGAAGAGGACTTACCACTCTGGCAGAAAGTGGCCGGCAGAAGTAGCAACCTAGCAGTAATCAAGATAAGGACCTTCATTTTGATGTCCTGAGACCCGGTTGCGAACCGTTATCCAGTGTGCAAAGTCACAGAGCTGATTTCCCTCTGCTCCATGTATTGGCAGCAAGCGGGAGCCTGAGAAATGTCCACCCTGCAGTGTGTGGGCAGGGACTTGTCCTGCCTGTGCAAGGAAAGGATGTGGCCACTTGATGTTTCCGTATGAGTGACTCAGGCTGAGCCTCTCTGGAGCTCCATTGCCATATCCTTTTAACTCTTCCTCACCCCCTACCGTTATTTCATTTAGAACTAAGGCTATATTTCTCCCCAGGGCATTTAAATAATGGCAGAGGCTGCTGAGTCCTTTTGCAAAACAAAAACCGAGAACAGACACAGAGCAGCAATTAGCTTTGAATTGGTTCCACAGCTCAGTTTTTTCCCCCATTTCAAAAACAGTTCCAGAGTTACACTTTCTATTTAATACATGAATAGTTAGAAATTATTTATCAGTGCCTGGCTCAGCCGTTGTCTGAGAGGCTTCTTATAGTAGATGGGAACTAACACAGACCCACAATTGAACAACGTTCAGAGAGTGAGGTTTTGGAGCACTTAGTCCTAAATAGGATGTCGTCAACGCTCTTTCCTTGAGGCTTGGGGGACCAATACAGAACAAGAGACAAAAAGATTGTAAGAGCCGAAAGGGATGGGTGACTCCAAGGAAAGTGTCTTCCAATCAGGACTGATGCCCATATGAACCTCGAGGCTTGTACAGGTTCAGGCCAGACAGGGTCCCAGAGCTGAGAGGGGCAAGTGCACATGAGCTCCCACCACTGACCAAGAAGCTATCTGCAACCGATTCCTACAGGCAAAGGGATTTAGCTCCCTCTAACGGAGCCTCCCTGGGTAGTACATTAACGGCATGTCAAGGTAGGCCCCATGCCCAGGAGTTACTAGATAACACAAAGGTCATTAGCAAAAAGTCAATGGTGGTTTTGTAGACTTTCTGTCTCGTATTTCTTTGAACTTTTTTTTTTTTTTTTGTCTTATTGGTCTCGTGCTTGTATATTTTGGTTTTCTTTTTTGTTTGTTTATTTTGTGGGTTTTTGTTGTGTTGTTGTTTCTTATTTTGTATATTTTTCAATATAAAAAGGACATGGAGCTGGGGAGGTGGGAAGGATCTGAGAGGAGTTGAGGGGAGAGGAAAGTGTGATCAGAATATAATGGGATTTTTTTTTTTTTTTGCAAAAGTCAAAATGAAATCGCACTTTCTTTTATTTGAAAATTTAGTTCCTAGACTGATTACATAAACTAAATTAATCATGAAAAACACCCCCCCTTTTTTTTTTTTCTTTGAGACAGGGTTTCATATAGCCTAGGCTGGCCTTGAACTCAAGATGTAGCTGAAAATTGACTTGAACTCCCAGGCCTCATCCTGCTGCTTCTGAGTTGCTAAGATCACAGGCCATACCTAGGTTTTGTGGTGCTGGAGACTGACCCCAGGACTTCATACATACTAGGCAAGGACTCTACCAACAGACTTACAGCTCAGTCCTGGCACGTATTTAAGATGTTAACCTTGTAGTAGAGGTATTAGAGTGTTTCTAAACTTCTCTGTTCAACCAAGTGCCATGGTGCGTATTTATACTCTCAGCACCTGACAGACTACAGAAGAAGACTGCAGTGAGTTGAAAGCCAGCCTTGGCTACATTATGAGTTTGAGCCCAGTCTCAGGAGCATAGTGAGACTCTGCCTCAGATGGGAAGAAGATTCTCTGCCTACTGTGGTGCTTTTCCAGAACTTAGTTTTCTTGCCTCTGGGAGGAAGGTGCATTTGCCAAAGATCAATGTGTTCTAAGCCATTTAATAACTCTGTAGAGTCAGATTACAATACAGACTCATGCCATACAACTCTATTTGAACTGAACTAAAATAATAATACTAAAGCATGACCAACTCTATTTGACTGAACTGTATTCCATGAATCTTGATGAGCAGGTCTATAAAATAAGGATTTTAAATTATATATATATATGTACATACATATACAATATATAATACATTGATTAATTATATAATTAAATTGTATTAATGCATATTTATATATGTATATTTATATGTATATATTTGTATCTTAGCCATCATAATATTCAATAGTATTAAATATGTTAACATACCGTAATAAAAGAAAACTTGCTGCTAATATGTTTGCTTCAATGAGCAATATATGATTAAATTCCAAGTCAGACAACTCAACCTCTAAAATGAAGCAAGAATCACATGCAACTTAAAGGCAGAGGAAAGGAATAACCAGGAATAGAGAGATTGATATTAACTTTTATCATCTTGATTAAACTTAACCAAACCAAGTAATTTCCAAAGTTCAGATTAACACTTCTCTATGGTACCATAAACTAAGGTACAATGTTTTAATCCTGTAGCAACAGTAACCCCAGAAAATTTGGGAGGGTAGACATTTTGTTTTAAGCTTTCTTGGCATCAGCTGAGTCCAGCAGTTATGATTTGCATGAGGCCTGGATGTGGGTCATTTCATGTCCTCTTGACTCCCATGTGTAGTCTGGCAATGCAGCTGAGAGAAGGCCTGGCCATCACAGAGCTATTCCCAGTGTCCTGCTGAGAGACTGAAAGGGAGATTTCACATCCGTAGACTTTTGTTTTCACTTTCCGTTTTGTGTTTAACTTTATTTCAGTACATCATGGTCTTGAAGCTGTTGACTCAAATTTGTTTGGTTTTGCAACGTCTGACTTGAGTTTGCCTCAACTAATACTTTAATCTTCAATGTGGAACAGTCATCATCTTTCTTATCCAGGCAAGAGTGTGTGTGGTCCATCTCCTACAGTGATGCCTTCAGAAGAAGGCGGTTGAGATGGGAGGAGCTTGTGTAGTGTTTGATTTTTAAACTATTCCCGGGGAGGATGGGTTCTCTGGGTTTAACAACAGGGAAAGAAATAATCCTAGGGATAGTGAGAGGCACAGAGGGTAAAGGCACTTGCTTGTTACTTAAGCCAGGTGACCTGGGTTCAACCCTTGAAACTTGATTAAAGATGGAAAGAGAGAACCAGCTCCACAAAATTGTCCTCTGACCCCCACACATGTGCCTGCACATTCACACAGACACACAGACACACACACACACACACACACACATGCACACACACACACATGCACACGCACACACACAGTATGTAAATCATTTTTTAAATCCTACTTTCCTGTCTCCTCATCTTCTTCAAGCCTCTCATTCTTTCCATGTTCACTTGAACCTCTTCCAAAGTTTCATTTCCTAAGAAATTACTAAGCTGCTTGGTGATGGTTCCCACATGGCAGATCTAGCTGGAGACGATTCAGGAAACAGGCCTCATGAGTTTTCTA
The DNA here is from genome assembly GCA_030556225.1 of Cricetiscus sungorus. Taxonomy (NCBI): domain Eukaryota; kingdom Metazoa; phylum Chordata; class Mammalia; order Rodentia; family Cricetidae; genus Cricetiscus; species Cricetiscus sungorus. Next base: position 54,975,269 of record JANBXA010000398.1, on the reverse strand, counting down.
GCGTGCCGTGTCCACCCCCAATAATGCAGGAGGAAGCCGCGTATGTCTGGTTTAGAGCCCTCAGCACACACATTATCTCCCACAGCTCCTGAGGGAAACTGGTGAATGCCATTTCTCCCTCCAGACTTGGTGCACTTCCTGAGCTAGTGATGAAGTTTACCCTAAAGGACTACAATGCCAGAGTTGATTCTACAGCTATGTGTGGGTGTGTGACCATCTACATGTGTGTTCATATGTGGGGGTACATATGGAGGGGGTACATGCGTGCTAATAGGTGTGTGCGTATGTATATGGAGGGCTCCAGACAATCTCAGGTGTCATTTCTCAGATGCTGTCCACCCTGCTTTTTTGACCCTCCAGGCCAGTGAGGGTCTCTCTCACTGGCCTGGAACTTGCCATTTCAGTGAGCCCTAAGCTTCCTGTCTCTACCACACCAGTGCTGAAATTAGAATGGCACACTACCACTCCTGGGGTTTTTTGGTTTGGTTTGGTTTTTGTTTTTTTTAATGGGTCCCAGGAAGTCAAACTCAGGTCCTTGTGCTTGCCAGCTGAGCTATTTCCACAGCCTCTCCCAGGCATCTGGATTCCAGATTTATAGCACAACGCTTATCCCTACATATATAAATGAGCACTTAAATCTTAACAATGGAATTCCAGCAGCTGGAGTGATGGTTCAGCAGTTACAGGTGCCCTGATCTTACAGAAGTCCTGAGTTTGGTTCCCACCATGCATGTCAGGTAGCTCACAACTGCCTATACCCAGCTCCAGGATGCCCTCTATAGATTCTGAGGACAATTGCACTCATGTGCACATACACAGACACCGCACATATACACATAATTAGAATTACAGTAAATCCAAGGGCTGGAGAGATGGCTCAGAAGTTAAGAGCGCCGGCTGCTCTTCCAAAGGACCCAGGTTGGATATCCAGCACCCACATGGCAGTTCACAGCTGTGTGTAAGTCCAGTTCCAGGGGATCTGACACCCTCATACACACATACATGCCTGCATAGCCCAACGTACATTACAAATAAACAAATAAATCTTTCTTAAGAGTAGAATTCTAAATCTTTTTTTAAAGTATGTAATGTCTGCCCATAAAATTGACTTGAAGTCCCATTTAGAGTCTGCCAGCACTCTGTAGCAAAATCTCCAGAATTCGCCTGGATGTAATACACTAAAAGTAATCCCATGCTATGTCACTGCTGCTGTCGCTCTTTCTGAAGCCATAGTTAACTACTTAGTTCTTTCTCCTGCATACCAACCCCTCCTCCCCTCCTTCTCAACCATGCGTTACAGCTAATACCACCTTGAGTGCAGTATACCCTGATGCAGTATTCTCCAGGAGATTCTTTGCTCCTTCAATCACTGTATTTTAGTGTCCGTTTTTGTTTACATGTCTAACAAACACTGGTTATCACTGTTTCTCCTGGCATCCTGGGACAACTTGGCACTTAGTTTGCCAACCACGGTTCCTGAATACTTAACTACATAGCTATGGATGGCTTTTTAGTAGAGGCAGCATTTGAGTGATGAGTTATGAGACATGGCTGTAGCCGGCTAAGGTAGAGTGAGGTGGCCTGAAGGCGGGTGCTGTGAGGTCCAAGAACAGGGAAAGAGATGCTACAATCAGACAAGGCAACATCATTGGACCTAGATCCACAGTCCTGAGAAGAGAGCTTGCATTTCTTTCTGAGGTTAAATGGGAAGGATGCAACGAGACATCCACTTTGAAATGGTTGGGAGTTCTCACTAGAGAACTACTGTGGAACAGACCAAGTTGGAAGGCGCGAAGCCACATAAGACAGCAGCACAGCTGTCGTCTAGGGAAGTGGTTTCTCGACCTTCCAGATGCTGCAACCCTTTAATATAGTTGCCCATGCTGTGGTGGCCCCAAATCATTACGGAAAACATTATTTCATTGCTACTTCATAACTGTAATTTTGCTATGTTGAATCATAATGTAAACATCTGATATGAGACCGCAAAGGGGTCATGCCCCACAGGTTGAGAACCACTGATCTCAGGGATGGCGTGGCCTGCTTGTCTCCCGCTGGTGCCACGTGTGGTGCTACCTGATGCTCTCTGAATAAGGACTGGGAAATGATAATAAAAGGGCACCTGGAGAGTGGTGTGGATTCTGTTCCATTGGTATTCATTGTTCCTTGATTCTGTGTCACTGTTCCAGGATCCCGAGAGTGTGTCTAAAGTTCTCTGGCTGGATGAGATACAGCAAGCCATCGATGAGGCCAACGCGCACGACAAGAGAGCAAAGCAATGTAAGCCTTCCCCTTCTTTGGCTTGCCAGACCTGCCTTGCTTTTACGTGGCTAGGCACCTGAAGTCATTCACTGTGGTGGAAAAATCTGAGTGCGTTTCAGTTTTCCGTCTCAGATGCATATCTAAACAAGCACGTCACTTAGCTGATTTCCAGTCATCAGATGCAATCTCCTGCAAAATTTGACAGTGCTGCCAAACAAAATCCAGATAGCAAAAATGTTTTGTAGACTCTAAAATTTTGTGTGTTTTTTTCCTGTTGACCCATAGAAAATGATTTCTTTGCAATAAATGTCTTTTTTTTTTTTTTTTTTTTTTTTTGCTTTTTATTGTTAGCGGAAGTTTTTCACAAAAACAGACCAAAAGGTGGGTAGAGGGGAGGCAGGGAGTGGAAAATGCAAGGTCAGACTTGTAGACTGGTGACATCTCTTAATAACCAAGGGCAGCTGGGCTTGGTTGCATCTGATAACTGATTCTGAAATAGTCTGAACCAGAGACTGATGGAGTTAGCCAAGGTGTTCGTGATATTTTTATACAGGAAGTTGGCTGGTAGTTACTTATTTCTCTCTCAAGCTCTATATATGGAAGAGTTCTAGGTCATGTGAAAAGAAATTAAGTCAGTGAGATGATGCAGTGGGTAAGGGTGCTTGCTGCCAAGTGTGGGGACCCATGTATTTGATTCCTGGGACCCACATGGTAAAAAGATAACTCCTTAAGTTGTCCTCTGTTCTCCATTTGTGTGCATGCATACACACACACACACACACACACAGAGAGAGAGAGAGAGAGAGAGAGAGAGAGAGAGAAATAATGTATAAATAAATATAAGAAAAAAATTGAGAGAGATCTCAATTGAATCATGAAAACAATCCAGGCTCCTGAATTCCCATACTAGAGCCTCTTGAAAAAACCCACAGGACAGGCCAAGACTCCTTGGATGTCACTCCACTTCCAAAAAATAAAGCGCTTTTAACCTGTTTTCCAAGGGCCTATCGCCCTCTGCATGGTGACTGCTGGGGGATGAGGCTGGGTGAAAGACATTAGCAGATTTTTTTTTCCAGTGATGCTGGCTCTGACTGAACTCTAACCCTAACAGATCAAAAGGTCACCATTTCCTCCCCAGAGCAGGAAAGTCGGGTGATCAGTGGGGTTTTCACTTACAGTTCCTCTCCCACGTGAATCTGTTTAATACACACTGTGGTTGCTTGCCCTATTTTGGGATGCCATGAGGAGGAACCCTACATGGTTTTAATTGTTCTTTTTTTTTACCTGTGTTATCAATGAAGACTCTGAAATGGCTTCTAAGTTGATGCAGTAACAATCTCCCTCACATAAAATCGAATGAGACTCCTAAAAGTATAAATTAGCCACCCACCACTCCAGACCCTGTACCATCCTATCAGGTCACAAAGTGCTGTGGGAACAGCTTGGTCTTCCTCCCCAGATGTAGTGGCATCTGTAAGGAACATCTGGGCTTTGTTTACTTCGCCTGGAAAAATGTGTTTTCTATGATCTGGATTTTAATGCCCTTAGGGACTTTGAAGTCATTCCTTCCTAAGACTCCAATGCTTAAGAGGAAAGAAAGAAAAGACTCAAGAGAGATGTGTAAGAGGTTTTAATTTGCATATATACTAAAGATAGTCATGACCTGCCAAGGCATTTTAAAGAAATGAGATTGTAATTTAGACACTCTACCTAAAATGCCCCTTCTTAGAGATCCAGCCAACCAGAATTATTTTATTCATTGTTTTCTTTACGCATAGCCTATGGATATTGCATCTGTTTTTCTCATGGAGACTCATGTCCCCTTGAATGTGAAAGCTAGCTTCTCAATTGATGTGGCTTTGTTGCTCTCTGCTCTCCAACAGAACTCTTCTGTACTCTCTGAATCCAGTCCCATGCTAAAAGAGTTGTGACCCCACCTATAATATGCAATGATAAAATTACATTTCTTTTACAGTTATGTCATACCTTAAAATTAGAATGTCCTGATTTCAATGGAAATTCCATCTTACTTTAAAAAAAAAAATCTTTCTTCTTTGCATAAAAACCAAGTTTCATCGTAGGTCTCAAGCATCCTAGATGATTTAATAAAGGGCATTGTCCCATGTATGTCATCATAGGCCAGACTGAAAAGAGGGAGGGACTAAGTGCCTGTGTGTTTATTTTCACTGGAGTACCTTACCTAACATTTGAGCCCTTAGTGCAATGTTTCTCAACACTTTCCCCCACCTTAATCAGTGTACCCTAAGGAGTAAAAATTTCTCCCTAACCATTCCTCATCCTGACAATACCACAAACATGCTATATGCCTGTTAGGGTAGCATATGTAGACCCAAAGTTTACACGTTAAAGAACCAGCGATTGTTGTGTTGGGTGTTTATCCTCCTGTGAGTGCATTCCTTAAAGAGAGCCCACTGCTGTGAAGGCTAAGGTCTAAAGCACTCGACTTTCTGAAGGTCAGTTATCCCACATCTTCCACTATCTATGACAGCCACAAGGCACAGAGTAAGCTCCTACATCATCAGAACGGACATTGTGCATCCTGGACATTGGAACGAATCTGCTCGACTCACTGGGAAGCCCTGGGACAGACTTGAGCCAGCTCGCTCTTCCTTTACACACAATTTGAAAGTCCATGGTTGTCTGCAGCAGAAGCCAGGAAACTCTAAGAGTTTGACTGCCTCAGGCTGGCATGCAGATGTCGGTAGTAATACCAAAAACCAGGGGACTTGGAGGACATGTAGTACTAAAGAATAAACCCAGACACTCCGTGTCCTCCCAAGTATCACTTGCTCAGTATGACTCAACAAACATTAAGCACCTACTGTGTGCCACAGTCTTGGAGTAAAATGAGGAGCAGTAAGTCCTCACCTGCTTGTTGGGGGTTTTCAGAGGCATGTTTTAGATCTTCGTGGAAAAGCGTTCCAGTTGGTACCGGAAATCCACCCATGTGGCAGTTCTTTGCTCATCCATACTCAACTACTGGAAACATTTCTGTGTTCAAAAGCTTGTGCCTTCATCATACATCTTTCAGGGAAAATTAGTTTGGCGAGTTAGTTCAATGCAACTGTCCCATGTAGTTCATGCAGGAATTCTTTGCATGTTCTTCCTACTTCCTTGAGACCAAAGACTTTTCTAGTGTCAGCTCTTCATCCTACAGAGTTTTCCTGGAAGAGAGGAAACAATGAATGAGGATAACCACAGTTAACCTCAACTAGCACGAGAGCAAAGGCTCTCTGCTGTCTGTACCTGCCAATCAGCACTCAGTTTTCTGGAGATGTTCCCTGATACTGTTTGTGAGCATCTCTGAACTCACAGGGCTTAGACTCCAAACTGGCAAAAGTCAACACATAGTCCTTGTTCCTTCAGCTGTGTCTATACATAGTATTACCCATAATATTAGTAGCATACAACCATAACTAGATGACAGCCATATATTCTATTCTAGTTTCATTCTGACCAAAAGCAACTTAAAGGAGGAAAAGGTGTATTTGGCTGATACAACCAGGTTACAACCCATCATTGGCAGAATTTAGGGCAGGAACCCAGAGGTAGGCACCATGGAGGAACTCTGCTTGCTGGCTTGCTCTCTTGTTCCTGTTGGTTAGATTTCTTATACCACCCAGGACTACCTATCTAGGGATAGTGCCAACTAGCATGCTAGGTCCTTCTATGTCAATTAATAATCAAGACCATTTCCCCAGATATGCCCACAGCCCAATCTGAACTTGGTTATTCCTCACCCAAGGCTATTCCTCTTAGATGCCTCTAGGCTGTGTCAAGTTGACAAAGCTAAGACAGTCACTTCACACATGCTAGAGTTTGACAAATGGATAAATAGGAAAATCCATCTTCCCCTTCTTTGTATCAAGATCTTCTTTCTAAATACAGAAAGTATTTTAATTTGGCTTCTCCTTATCAACCTCCACTTCTAAGTTAGTGTATTTACTGGTTACACAAACAGTTTCATTGGTTAGAGAGCATTCTTTCCTAGAAATAAAGTAGATAGTAATACAGAATTCACCAAATTCCTTTAAGCAACCAAGAGTTCACTGTGATTTTATTTATGGAATGAGACAGAAATTTGAACAATTTACTAAGTTTAAGTTGACTCAAAGTTTCTGGACTCCCTTGACCACTCACTGTGCCTTTCTGGGAAATCTCCTTAGAGTAGTTATGACAATCTTGTCAACAATGCTAGCTTAATACAAGAGAATATTGGGATTTCCATAACTGAATTAGCATTTTGCCTACTCTAAAATAATTGTCTTCATAAAGTAATTCTCAAATACAAGTTCTAGGTCAGGGCTGTATGTCTACCATTGGCGTGCATTCCTCATCAGTCTTCAAAACATTCCTCTCGGGGTGGAGCCTCCCTGCCATGCACACTACATAGATTACATTACAGTGAGCACCACCTTCTTACCCTCATATCCATACAAGCCTAACCAGAGAGTGTTAGAGTTTTAACATACAGCCCAAACTGATAGGGGAATTGGTGGTTGGTCACATGTATATGGTCAAACTGTAAGATAGAGAACGGGTTTAATACCAAAATACCAATGCAACCCTAGAAGATAGAGATGTGTATTTATATACCTTATATGAGTAAAAGGTAACGGTTAACAGAAACTTTCTCCTCATTACCCAGGGGTTTCACTGGTCGTTGACGTCAATGAGTGTTTGGATAGAAAACAATCAGACCATATCTTGTCTGTACTGAGATCTTCTACTAATAATATCCACAACATAATCCCAGAATGTGCCAACAAGTACTACGATGCCCTTGTGAAGAAAAGGGAGTCCAAGATTGACAATGGTGAGCATTTCTAAGACTTAGCACAAACATGACATTTAAAGTATGGTGGTGTCTATGGCGGTGTGATTCCTTAAATTTGAGACAATTATTGCTTTCACATCAATATTGCTGAAATTTTTAGCATCTATGGCAACAGAAATGTTTTTAGGTCTTTTTTAAAAGCTGTCGTTATCTCTGCAACAGTGCATACATGGTAACATCATAGAGCTGAGAAAATATATGCATAAATTTATACTTCTGAACAGCTTTATTAGCAAATAAAATTCTGCTTATCAGTCTCCTCCATCTACTTGTGAGGGTGTAAATATCTACATGTAACATGCTTTACTTGTTCACTTTTGCTTTTTGTTGGCTATATTTGACTCCGGCCATCTGTCTTAGTTAGGGTTTTTATTGCTGTGAAAAGACACCATGACCATGGCAACTCTTAGAAATATAACATTTAATTGAGGAGGCATGTTTACAGTTTCAGAAGTTCAGTCCATTATCATCATGATGGGGGGTATGGCAGCATGCAGATAGACATGGTACCAGCTACACCTTGACCAGAGGCATCAGAATTCAACTGTGACACTGGGTGATATCCTGAGCATTGGAACCCTCAAAGTCTGCCTCCACAGTGACACACTTCCTCCAACAAGGCCATACCCACTCCAAAAAAGCTGTGTCTTCTAATAGTGCAACTCCCTATGAGATTATGGAATCCAGTTGCAATCAAACTACCACACTATTCCCATGGAATAATTGGATTCCAGAATCAGTATTATATATTTATCCTCCCCCCCCTTTGTGGAGTGGTGGGTGGTTGTGTAGTAAGAAGCTGCCATTGAGTACTCAAAATTCATTCCATTTTACTATGTCATTTCTGTAGCTTGTTGTTTTCCGCCAGCCCAACCGCCACTAGTCTGGCGCCCCGGCCCCAAATAACACTCAGAGACTCTGTATTTGATACAATCCTGTTGGCCAGTTACCATTATTGTTTATGGGCTAGCTCTATCTTAATTATTAACCCATTTCTACTTATCTAAGTATTTCCACATGGTCATCTTATCGGGGAGCCGCCACTGGCATCTTCTTTCTCCATGTTCTACATCCTGACTCCTCCTAACCACTTCCTCTTTCTTCCTTGTCTCCTGGCCCCACCTATCTTGCTTTTCTATTGGCCCAGCAGCTTTAGTTATTAACCAGTATGAGAAACATATTTACAGAATAACATCTCCCATCACATTTCTAGAGCTGTAACACAGACCAACTGAACACTTAGTAAAATATATCTTTGCTAAGTTTTAGTTTGCACTGGAAACTGTATCTGGTCTATCAGACTTGACTTACCAACCCAGTCAACTATTCCCTATCCTCATTGAACCAGAGCCCTGATGAATAGTATGTTGCTGAGCTACTTGGTAAGAGCGTATAAGAACTCCATTCCTCTGCAGACATTAACAAACTGTTTTTCTTTAGTGTCTAATGAAGGTTCGTGGGTCAAACTCAACCTGCAGCAGAAATATAACTATTATTACAACACAGACTCCAAAGAAGGTTCTTGGGTCCTACCTGAATCATGCTTGCCTAAAGAATCGTGGCTCACAGGAGAAGAGATTGAGGTAGGAGGTTGGAGTTTGATGGAAAACTGCTTTATAAAGAGGATGTGATTGCTGGTCTGTTCTTCATCATGGAAGTGATGGAGAAGACCAATCAATTTATTTGAAGGGTGTGTGGGATAGAGTCTTCTTGGACTGGAGTTGAGTGTGCTGTTTTATAAAGAACGTTGGCACAGCCCAACCAAGAGAACCAAGTAGACTAAGGGGAAAAAACATTTGCATCTCATCTGAGATGCTACTCTAAGAAATCAATCTCCAAGCTTGGCAAAGTTAAGTTTTACTAATATATAATTTGTTTTTTTGAGATAAGATTTCTCTGTGTGTAGCTTTGGCTGTCTTGGAACTCACTCTGCAGACCTGGCTGGCCTTGAACTCACAGAGACCTGCCTGCCTCTGCCTCCCAAGTGCTTGGATTGAAGGTGTGCACCACCACCACCCGGGGTTAATAATAATTTCTTAGTTGTCAATGTCTTATGCTTTTCTTTTCCCCTTTTGAGTACCACATAATGTGAGACCATTCCAAATAAAATTCATTTTTCCCAGGAAGGGCTGGAATGGAAACCTCTGGCACAGGTAAGTACAGCCATCTCCAGGACAGCTTTAGGAACAGACAGCAGGGAAGTACAAGAACAGGATGGAAAACTGTAAATGTTTGCTTCTCTGAAACAATTGTCTTAGCATGTTCTTGTCGGCTAATGTAATTTCTGCATGTTTTGCATGTTCTAGTGTCCAAATACAATTAAGAGTATTCTGCACATGACTTGGATTCAGGTCATGTGCTCCTATCCCATACTGATCCAAATTTATACATGATACAGTAAAACCGAACTTGTATTTTACCTCTAAAGATCTCTTTTAATGGATCCTTGACCCATATTTGAAAGTTTTAGTTGACCATGTTTTACTTATCAAGAACAATTACTCTGTTCTCTCACATCCCTTATAAGAAAATACCTACATGAGCTTGATAGAAACAATGCATCAGTTAGTCTGTACATTGTGGTTGGCTGTTAGTAAGTGCAGGAAGAAGAAGACCACTCAGATGTATCTTTGTTGGCTTCGTTGGTCTAATGTCCTTTCTCCTTGTATGGAACATTGGCCAAAGTTTAAGAGCACAGGTGATTTCTACTGTCTGCCTAGTCCATCTTAGTCTGAATTCATTCCCAAGTACACACTAGTTATGCTATTGTTTTATATGTACAAGACTCAGTTCTAAATATTTGCAAAGAAGAAAAAAAGCAACTTAAGAGTAAAGCTATAGCAAACATTACTCCAAAAAGCCCATTTGATGTATGTGTGTGTGTGTGTGTGTGTGTGTGTGTGTGTGTGTGTTTAGTTCTCCCACCTCCCACCCTATGTAAAGGAGTGAAAGAAAAAACAGTTTGGCAAGAAACTGATCCCTTTGTGACCAGATCTATGGCTTAAGGACTTGAAAATAAATAGATAATCCCTAGAAAGTTTCCTTAAAAAAAAAAAAAAAAAAAAAAAAAAAAAACTAAGAATTAAGCCATAAGTAGATGGTTGGGTAGCTCTTGCTAGAACAGCTTTCTCCATGGGATCCTTTGTGTTATGAGAAGTTGGTATGCTGTAGTGGAGAATGGAGTAGATAAAGTTAGAGTGATGCGTAAGTGGACTCAACCCTCCTGTGATAGTCAGATGTCAGAAGCTATATCCAGAATAATCTTTCCCAAAGAATGAGCAGCACCACAAACAGGTCTTCTGGGAGCATGAACATAACATTTCTGTCTGAGGCACTGCAAATCAGTTTGATCACTATATTATCTCCAGAGTACTATTGCCTTCAATGTTCCTAAGTGGGGGAAATGAGGCGTAGAGTAGATGAAGGAACTTGAGTTAATTCTACAGCTTACACAGGATGTGTCAATAATACAGAGGCCTTTTCCTGGTGCTTCCTCTTTCTAATCTCCCACTATTGACAACTGTTTCTCATGCAGCCACCAGTATATTTAAGGGTGTTATCATATGTCCATTGCTCTGGAATACAAGATGCAGCTCGATAAACATTTATTGTGGCATAGGCAATGAGCGATGCTTCCTAAGGGGAAAGGCTTGGGAAAGAATGCTCACCAAGATTGCTTTGGACTCAAGACATGAGACTTGCTGATGAATCCAAGTGTTATGTTCAGAGAAAACATACTGTTAATAACCATTCTGTCTTGGAGAAGAAAAATGCAACACTTAAATATAAGTCATCTTAGCATCATTAAAAATCAGCAGCTATTGGGTGCAATGGCACACACTGTTAGTCTCAACACTTGAGAGGCATAGACAGATGGGTCTCTGTGAATCCAAGGTCATCCTGCTCTATGTACTACAGGCCAGCCAAGACTATCTAATAAGACCCTGTCTCAAAAAATAAAAATAAGAGTAGCCTCAGAGATCCAGCCATATAGAAATATGTGCTAATGGGGGGGGGAGGGCAATGACCTGAATCTGAAGATGTTTAATGATACAATGAAAATGTTTAATGAAAATGAGAAGAGAAAAAAACCTGGAGGACATTGTTTATTAACTAATTGCAGATACTCAGAAAGTGCCTATAAATTTTAGGCAAAGTATATGAGAGCAATGAATGATCCATGCTGATCTTTTTTCAAATCCCATGCCAGGACTGAAAAGATGTGCCACACTGTAAAGAAACAGCATTGTAGAGTTAAAAGTTGAGCTAAATAAAACACGGCCCATGTGGCTTGCAAAGATGCCCAGACACTTTTTGTTGCATTGAGTGTCCATCTACTGAGTTATCAAATGGTGGGGGGGGGGTCTTTGCCTTTTAACATGAATAACCTGTAGTTAATGTTCTTATTCAAGGACTGTATTTGCATATGTCTCCTTTTAAAGTTTTCTAGGCATTTGTAAATGATTTTCCTTCTTACTGCTTAATGAACCAATAGCAGCTGGCTGCAGGGTTGCTAGAGCAGAGGCTCCAGCTGGGAGTGACTCCGGTCTTTGCATCTATTCAAAAGTGAAGGGAACCCCATCAGGAGACCACATGAAAACTTCCCATAATCCCTTTCTTCTTTTTCACCATTCCTCTGGACTTTCTGTCTGTCCTTGAAAACATTTGTCTATCCTCTCACACCTGCTTTCGGCCTCCAATATCTGACTTTCCATATATTTCCCAGGAACATCCCTGGGGCTGGGGAAGAGCCCAGGACTTAATGGTCACTGCAATTTCCCCTGTCCCAATAGGCTGAGGGAGTTGGGAGCAATGCCGATTCTTCTAACAGTCAACCTTGACCCTTTTACAGTCTGTGGAATGCAGGCCATCATCGTGTGAGATCATCCCACACCTTCTTATGCCACTTTGCCACCAAGCTCAGGATGCGGAACAAAAATCATGTCACTAGAAAGAAACTAAGCCAACTCATCCCTTGGCTCTTGTTAAATTTGTCTGTAACCCAAGCCAAACAGAACTGTCCATTTCATTACCTAAAAGCTGCTATTTCCAAAAGCTGTTCTCTGTTCCTTTCACCTGATGTGTGGTGAGTAACCGTAAGACATATCTCTTGCCAGGACATCATTGAGGAAGTCACAGCAAATTACATCCGTGAGAACATATGGTCCGCTTCAGAAGAAATGCTTAGCCGCTTTGAATCTACAAGCTCAGGACCCATCCTTAGGGAAGAATTTGAAGCTAGGAAATCATTCTTATATGACCAAGTAGAGAATGTGGTCAAAATACAGGTATGTGAATAACCTTCCACGGTTGCAGCAAATTGTCCTGTCTTCTGAAAATGCTTTCTTTGAAAATAGACTGGTCAGCTACCAGCATTCTAATAGGCAATGCTGAATGCAGACTCCCCCATGGCTGGTGTCCTGTCTTAGGAAGAATTTCTCCTCTATACCCTCTCTTTAAAAATTGTGATACAACAACAAAAATGCATGACTTGAGCTTTCCCAAGGGAGGAGGAGAATTGTCAGATTTAGATGCCGCCACGCAGGCTTCCCAAGTCTGCCTCTGTATCCAGAGGCTAACATGAGTGAGTGTGTCACTGGTTGGCAGAGCTTGAAGGACTTGGCTTCAACCGCTATCTCTGAGGCTTCCTAAACTGGAGACATTTCAATGGAAGATCTTCTCTTTTGCAGCCGTCAGTGAACGGCTTTGCTTCCTGTACCTTGCTTTTATGTATTTGCAACTGTCATTGACCTGATCTTCTTGTATCTCGCATAAGTGTTGTTGGAGTGTTTTATTTTCTCAAGATGTCAGCAGGACCAAAGTGGCTTTTTTTTTTTTTTTTTTTTTTTTTTTTTTTTAAGAAATCTCTGTTGTAAACTTGACACTTGGGTCTTCTGTGTGAGTCAATGAGTTTCCAGCTCAAAATACTTCTAGCTTATGTGTTGGAAAGGTCAATAAAAGCTAAGACAATTTGAAGTGTCATCCAGTGTGATACAACTTGGACCAGCCCTGTGCTTTCCAGTCTTGGAACAATGTTGCAGTTGGAAATCCTGCTAAAGAGCCCACCATTAGAGTGTCCTTTTTATGCCAACCCAGTGCTAGAGTCAGAAGAGAGCTGGGAAAGGGAAGAAATGATCTTATGGGGCCTTGCTCCTACACCACAGCAGTGTTTCAAGATTGAAGACCATGCCATCAGATCTGAAACTCATTCACCGTGCCTTCTTCCCTTCCATCTGGCATTTTTCCAGCAATGAAGGCATGAGGTAATTACACTCATGTAACCCAGAAGTTTCCCATGAAACGGAAAGCTCAAGAGCCAAAAGCACCCTGTTAATCTAGTGCCTCGCTGAAGTTGCTAATGACAGCCACATCAAAGAAATACTGGGAGGTTCCCCTTCATAAAACAGCTTAAGCTTTCTGGACAGTTAACTGGCCCCAAACGTACATTCTTGACAATTTTAGAGGGAAATACAGAAGCAAATCTTCTTGGCCCAAGCCAGATCCTTGGAGTTCGTCAGAAGGTGTTCAGTCCAACATGGAAGGAAGCCAAAGAGAATTTGTTTGTATTTTTGTTTTCAGTGCTAGCAATTAAGCCCGCTGTCTTGTATATGCTAGACAAGCACTCTGAGCTATACCCCCAAAAAACCATCCTGTTTTAGAACAATGAAAAGTCCTTAATAATATTGCTTAAGTAGGACTAGGTGTATGGCCCAGTGGTAGAGTGTTGGCAATCCTGAGGCTCTGGGTCCAATCCCAACACCAAAACAAGCAAGCAAGCAAACAAACAAAAAGTAAAAATTTGAAAATTAGTAAACCAGAAAATGTCATAATGCATAAGTTAAGGAAAATGTATTTATGCCATATATAGAAAATGAGCATAATTTGTAAAAATGTAAGTGAAGAATGATATTCTTCCAGAAGAAAATTTTATACTGAAATTCTCAAGGAATGTAATGATGAGACTGTGTGTGTAAGTGTGTGGGGAGATGTGTGGATGGATCAGTAACAACGGTGGCAAATAAAAGAAATTGTAACATCATCAAGTTTAAAGAATGAAAGTGCAGCCGGGCGTTGGTGGCCCACACCTTTAATCCCAGCTCTCAGGAGGCAGAGCCAGGCAGATCTCTGAGTTCAAGGTCATCCTGGTCTGTAGCATGTATGTTTTTCGCCAGCCCTCCCGCCACCGGTCTGGGCCCACAGCCGCACCAGCCCCAAATAACATTCTGAGACTCTGTATTTGATACAATCCTGTTGGCCAGTTACTGTTAAATTGTTTGGGCTAGCTCTGTCTTAATTATTAACCCATTTCTACTTATCTAAGTATTTCCACGTGGTCATCTTAGTGGGGAGCAGTGGGCCCAGCTTTCTCTCGCTCTACATGTTGACTCCTCCTAACTACTTCCGCTTTCCTCCTCCTAGTTTCCTAGCCCCGCCTATCTAGTTTCCTATTGACCAACAGGGCTTTATTAATTAACCAGTATGAGAAACATATCTACAGAATAACATCTCCCATCACTGGTCTACTGAGCAAGTTCCAGAACAGGCTTCAAAGCAATACAGAAAAACCCTGTCTTGGGGAGAAAAAAAAAAGAGTGTAAGTGTAGAATGAAAAATAGTTATTGATAAGAACCGAAACAGGCCTGAAGAGTTGGAATTAGACAGAAAGCTAAGAGAAAGAGTAACTGACTTAAGATAAATTTTCTTGTGTAAAAATGCTAATGCCCTGCAGGATTGTGAGGCTTGAGTGGGTGGGATAATTCACACTGAGGCATTCCCCAGTTGCTGCTCTGAAGTGTTCAGTGTGTGATGTGATAGTAGAGATGACTCAGGACAGATGGTGGGGATCAATTAAGATCATTGGTGTTTCAGTGAGACGAGATCAGAACAAGATTTTATCAAACAGGACAAACACATCTACAGAGGAAAATTTCCCCTGAACTACTGAAAACTGGGTTATCTCTCTTAGGGAAGGATGTGGCAATGACTAATATCAAAAGCTAGCCCTGGGCTGGGGAGATGGCTTATCACTTAAAGGTACTTGCTGATCTTCCAGAGGACTCAAGTTTGGGTCCCAGCACCCATGTTGTATGGTTCACTTCCGCCTGTAGCTACAGCTTCAGGAGATCCAACACCTTATTTTTGCCACTACAGATACCCCACACATGTGGCATACACATAAGTAAAACATAAATGAAAACTCCTAGCCCTGGGAGTGACTGACTTACTGAACTTCAGGCAAGGAAGGCCTCAAGCATCCAGGCAAACAGAAGAAAGAGCTTGAGTAAAGCGACTTCAGAGCCCAGGGGTGCAAAGTAGGGAAGCCCCCTTTGGGTGGCTGTTCATCGTGCTGACCTCATAGGCTCAGCTTCGTAGGTTGCTGGACTTTGGAAGGAGGGGAAGAACTGTTCAGACCTTCCTATATCACAATCCCTATATGCTACTACCCTATATCACAATCTTTAGATGTCATTAGCTTTCTGGGTACACATCATCAAGCATGACAGCTGCTTCAGTGGGTCCAGTGTTCTGGAGATTAACATTGAAAATGTATAAAGGAAAGGCATCATCTCCAGTATTTCAACTCCACAGAAAACAGGATAAGGTGGCTACTATAAATTTTCCAACAAGTTCCCATAGCTGCTGAGAGAATGAGTTTACCCTAAAAAGCTGTTTCTAACTGCCTTTATGATTGAAACTTTTGTCTTCTTATACCCATACTTGAACTGGACATTTTTTTTTTTTGAGCCACCACCCAGCTTCCAAATCATGACATGGAGACTTACTATTAATTTTGAATGCTTGGTCTTAGCTTATGCTCATTTCAGACTAGCTTTTTTAAATTAACGTGTTTCTCTTCCTCTACATTTTGCTTTGTATGTCCTGCTCTGTGTCTGCTGGCTGGCAGCTGCCTGGCTAGCCCAGGACATCTCCCTCATTCTCTCTTCCTCCTTCTCTCTCTTTGTTTGGAGCCTAGATTTCTCCTATCTATTCTCTTTGCCTGCCAGCCTTGCTTATCCCTCTGCTGCCTAGCTATTGGCTGTTCATCTCTTTATTAGAACAATCTGGTGACTTAGGCAGCAACACATCTTTTCATAGTTAAACAAATGCATCAGAAACAAATGTAACACATCCTTAGGTCATTAAACAAATATAGCAGAAACAAATGTAGCACATCTTTACATTGTTCATAAAGGCAGCAGAAATAAATGTACCATGCCTTTACACAGTTAAAATGATGTTCCGCAGCGGAAACAAATGTCCCTTCACATAGTATTCCAATCACATACTTACTTGTTCATTAGAAGAACTTTCAGTTTATGACTATGAGGGTGGACTCTGTTGTTAACACAGAATTAGACAAGCCAGACCTACTGGAATGGAATCTTCAAAGCTGAAAGATGTAGAATTCTGACAAAATAAATATAAGGTATATAGTATTTCTACTTCTGTATAGATCAAAATCTATACAGAATTTAGCTCAGCCACCTTTTTTTAGGAAGTAGCAATGAATACTTCTAATGGAAAGATTCTGGGAAAGTCTACACAAATAGCTGATTATGAGATTAATCCTGATTCCAAAATCTTGCAAATAATGAGTATTGAATCATCACAATAAATAATTCGGAGTGGACAAAGGAAGTGGCTTCAGGTTAGATGCTGTATGAATATTACAGGTTAGTTCCTCGTGTTTGAGAATCTGAATTAGTAGAGATGAATGGTATTTCTGAACTTTTTAAGTTAATACTGGAAAAGCAGAAATTGAGCTTGAGCTGATACCAGTTTTGATTTTGCTGTGAGTATGGATCAAGGATGTGTAGTACATAGTCACATAATTGTACCTGCACTACCCACCAAGATGTATGAAGTGTTCAGAGCTTAGGCTTGTGACGGCCACACTGCTGTGGAGTCCCAGTGACTGGAACATTGGGATGTCCTGTCTCCATCATGTCACTGAACCATTTTTTGTGAATAGCTGTTGATGACATCAGTCAGTTTCTCATCTCATCTCAGAAGTGCCACACTGCCACAAATCCCATGGTGGCGTTCCCAGATGGGCACTTGACTAAGAATCCTTTAGCTGTGGTTGTTTATATCTTTACTACTCTCAGTGTGAACCACATTCCAGCACAATCATTGCAGGAAGCCTCTGAGAAATGTAGAATCGCAAGCTCCTGTGGTCCTGTGGTCCTGTGGTCCTGTTGAATCCAGCCTGTGTGTGCTAGCAAAATCCTCAGACCATTCGCCTTCCTGTTTAGAAGATCATCTTTTCCATAAAAGGAAATGCCTATGTTCACCTCAACTGATATTGCCAAATCATTGACAAAATTATAAACCCATCTCTGAATATTTTTAAGGATTGTATTGAAGTCTTGGGGGTTTGATTTTGGTTTGGTTTGTTTTTTGGAATTTTTAAAGCATTTTTAGTTTTAGTTTAAACTTCATTTGTACAGGTCTTTTGCATGAATGTATTGTGTACCATGTGTTTGCTCATGCTCCTGGACTCCAGAAAAGGGCATCAGATCCCCTGCTACTGGAGTTAAAAATGGTTGTTGAGCTCCTGAAACTGAGAAGCATCTGTAAAGCAAAGACAAAACAGCTCCCTGCAGAATGGGAAAAGATCTTCATCAACCCCTCATCTGACAGAGGGCTGATCTCCAAAATAAAGAACTCAAGAAACTAGAAAGCAAGCTACTAAATAATCCAATTTTAAAAATGGGGTACAGATCTAAATAGAGAATCTCAACAGAACAATCTCAAATGGCAGAAAGACACTTAAGGAAATGCTCAACATCCTTAATTATCAAGGAAATGCAAATCAAAACCACTCCTAGATTCCATCTTACACCAACCAGAATGGCTAAGATCAAAAACACCAATGACAGCTATGCTGGAAAGGATGTGGAGAAAGGGGAACACTCCTCCATTGCTGGTGGGAGTGCAAACTTGTACAGCCACTGTGGAAATCAGTATGGCGATTTCTCAGAAAAGGATCAATCTACCTCAAGACCCTGCAATACCATTGTTGGGCATATATCTGAAGGAGGCACATTCACACAAGGACATTTGTTTAACTATTGTTCCTAGCAACATTATTTCTAACAGCTAGATCTTGGAAACAACCTAGATGCCCCTCAACTGAAGAATGGATAAAGAAAATGTGGTATATTTACACAATGGAGTACTACTCGGCAGTAAGAAATAATGACATTCTAAAATTCGCAGGCAAATGGACAGAACTAGAAAAAAAAATCTTAAGTGAGGTAACCCAAAACCAGAAAGACAAATATAGTATGTACTCACTCGTAAGTGGATACCAGACATAAAGCAAAAGATACCCAGCCTACAATCCATAAGCCCAGAGCAGCTTGAACCCTCTTCCAGAAACAGATGGAAACAGATGCAGAAATGCCCAACTAACCAATGAGCAAGCTCCTGGAGTACAATCATAGCGAGAGAGGAGCGATAATATGAACAAAGGAGGCAAGACCATGATGGGGAACCCACAGAATCAGCTGACCCGAGCTAGTGAGAAATCACTGACTCAGGTCTGACAAATGGGGAACCTGCATAAGACCGAACTAGACTTCCTTAATATAGGTGACGATGGTGCGACTGGGACAACATATGAGGCCACTGGCAATGGGTCCAAGATCTAACACGAATGCACAAACTGACTTAGTGGAGCCCACCTTGCTCAGCCTAGACACGGGTGTGGGAGGTGGAGCAGATGGGAGGAGAGGAGGTAGAGGAAACTGGGATTGTAATGTAAAAAAATTAATTAATAAAATTTTTAAATAGTTGTTGAGCTCCCATGTGGGTGCTGAATATCAAACCTGACTCCTCTGGAAAAGCAAACGATGCTCTTATCTCCTGAACCATCTCTCCAGCCTGGGTTTTTGTTTGCTTTTGTTTTGTTTTTTAGAGCCTGACATCTTCATAATGATGAACTATACAGTTCAGACATTAAGTATCTTTCTACTTTTCAATCTATCCCAAAATATAATACCATAATTTTGTTCCTTTATTTCTTTTTAGTTTATTCATGTTTGAATGAATTAATATCTGGCTAATATGAGTAACATGTTTAATAGGTTTTCATTTATTTTTGACATATAGAATAAATTTCAACCTTGTAACCAGCCCATTGATCCCTTTGTTCTGTAACTACTTTTTTTAACTTTTTTTTATTTTTCTTTTTTAGTTTTTTGAGACAGGGTTTCTCTGAATAGCTCTGGCTGTCCTGAAACTCACTCTGTAGACCAGGCTGGCCTCCCTAGTGCTGGAATTAAAGGCAAGTGCCACCACTGCCTGGCTACATGTCTAGTTTTTAAAATATTTTTTAATCTATGCATAGTGCCACATACCTGCAATCCCAGCACTTGGGAGACTGATGCCAGAGGATTGTGAGTTCAGGACTAACCTGAACTACATAGTATTATCTTATCCCTAAACTAATAGAAGATCATGCACTCTGTTAAAAATAAATTGATGTGACTGCAATAACATTGAAAACGGGCCTGCAGGAAGGCTCAGTGGGTAAAGATGCTGGCTGCCAGGACACATCTGGTGGAAGGGAGAACTGACTAGATAAGTGTAATATAGAAAACTGTAAAACTTTGGGAACTCTAAGTTTGCTTAGTTTTGACTTCCATTACCAAGGAAATAGAATACATGTTTTCCCTTTCCCTTGAGTCTAAGGTGGTTTGCTGAAAGGAAAAAAAAAAAAAAAAAAATGGTGACAGCTTAAACTGTCCCTCAGTAGGGAATTAAGTTATAGTGAATCTATACTTTCTAAAGCAAGTAGTTAGAAGAGATTTTGATCTATACAGAAGCTGAATACTATTTGCCTTACATCCTTCCCTCTCAGCTTTGTGGTTTCCATTCCAGTATGTCTGCTTTGTCTAATCCATGTTAACTAAACGGTTCATAGATGTGTTAAATGGAAGCATTTCGTATAAGCTGGGGGAGAAAGCAAACCTTAGCTTGGATCTCATTTTATCAAAAGGAAGAAAGTGATGTATAAATAATGGCATCCTTGTATTTTAATGTATAATGGTGTTTGTGTGGGTAGATATGGTATACAGTTTTGGAAATGTGCATAGTAAAGAGTTAATCGTTCGCTTTGGAAATAGTGGCAGATATATAGATAAGTCTTATTTCTATGTGAAGATATACGAAATGAATGGTTGATTATAACATATTTTAGGGATTCAGGGTCACAGGTGAGTGAAGTATCCTCCCTCCTAGTCTAGCCCACCACAGACTACTGTTACAGTAAAGATAATCATTTATTAATCACTATTTTCAAGCATTTTATATTCCTACCAAATAATACTATTAATAGAATCCAGTTAATACTATGAGAAGAATTCCTCTTATTGTCCCCTTTTGTCACCTAAGGCCCTGGTAAAACTCAAGCTTTCGAGTAGAAAACTGGGTGCCCAACTGGCCATTGATTTCCCTTTATCTGCCTGCCCTAACTCTGGCATGTCTCACGCATCAGCTGGTGCACTCGCCCCCCCCACCCCCGCAGTTAAGTGTCCACCATTTTACATGGTGCCCAGAGGAGTCCTGTAGGGGTCGGCTCCTGCTGGTACCCATCTCAGTAACTCCTAAGACTTGTTCTATGCTTGCAGCTTCCAAAGCAACTGTGGGAAACTGTCACTCATCAGTCACTCTTAACTTCCTCTTCCCCCCAGGCTTTCTGGAAGGGGTGTAAGCAACGACAGGAATATCTGAACAGACAGCAAGTGTTTGCTGGTAATGTTGATTCAGTTGTGAAGGTCAGTATCATTTTCGGCCATATTGAGTACTTGGCTGACACATTTCCTCTCACTTTACCCTGAATCAGGAAGACAAAGCTGTTAAACAGAGATGCCTAAGCCTTGAAAGTCAGTCGGGGGGGGGGGGTTGAGAGATGGCTCAGTGATTAAGAGCATCGGCTCCTGAGTTCAATTCCCAGCAACCACATGGTGGCTCACAACGATCCGTACCTTCTTCTGGCCTGAAGGCATACATACAGACATTAGAAATAAATAAATCTTTTAAAAACACAAAAAAGTGGTCCTGGGTTTGGAGCATCTTCAGTGGAGTTAATGGACCACTGTGATGGCTGCTCATCCTTTATATGGTTAGGGGAATCGAATGTGAAAGTGTTTATTGTACCCAGCTCTTTGTGTAGAACATCCAAACGTTGGGATTATTTCCCTGCTCTGTCTAGTCTGGTTTCGTGTTCCTCTCATTACATTTGCTAGCAATACTTAGAAGGCTCAAACATTCCAGCAGAAACCCTCAGTTGTTAGGCAAATGCAAAGCCTGTGGTGATCCAGTGGCTGGTTCTGAGCTATAGAAAGGAAAGGTGCTGTGGTGGCCTCTCAGCTAAAAGCAAAAGGATTAAACAAAATTGAACTGGTAGACAGCTTGGAAATGTAGATGAGAGTCAACAAGGGCCAGGAGGAAGTTGAAATGGGTAAGTTGGGAAATTTGAAATGGTGAGGGCAGGAAACGACAGGGCTGGAACCACCACGCCTTCACTCACTCAGGGTGAATTGTCCTGTGTCCACTGTGGAATACACCCATCCCCTCAGAAAACTATTAGGGACAGTCAGTCCCCGTTAAGACTCATGAGCGCTTCCCGATAGCATCCTAAAGGATGCAGCTGGGGAGACGGCTCAGCCAGTAAAGACACTTGCTGCCAAGCCTGACTACCTGAGTTTGCTCTCCATGACTCACTCGGTGGAGGACGAGAACAGGCTCCTTCAGGTTGTCCTCCCACCTGAACACAGGCACCGTGGAATACACACGTGTGCACACATGCACACACACACACACACACACACACACACACATGAGTAAATTTGGTTTAAAAAAATAAAGCCCTAAGGGTTATTAGTAGCATTTAAATGACGAAAGAAACCCTGGATTTAGTTTAGTTTGATTTTACTGACTCACTGTAGCTCATAAGACTACCTTGATCTCTTGACTTACTCACTGAGATAAAAGCTAAGCCACAAAGCCCAGCCCAGCTCTTTCGTATGAAGGCACTTAGGCGAAGGGTCACATACAGTGTATTTTTAAACCTTGAAAGAAGACAACTGAGTAAGTGAGGAATGAAGGGGAGGTTTGATATCTGTTGCTCCGTATGCTGTTAACCCTTGTTTGTTCTTGGACACAGGGTCTATCATGTGGCACAGGCTAGCCTCAGCCTCCTGGGCGCTGCATTCGCAGGCATGCAAGGCTGCTGACGTGCAGCAGATGGTATTTTTAGGAAGGCAGTGTAGTCTACCTTGAGGATGGTGTGACAGTCACCATGGTTTCTCTATTCTACTATATTTCAGATTCAGTCCTGGTTCCGAATGGCGACAGCCAGGAAGAGCTACCTTTCACGACTACAGTACTTCAAAGATCATGTAAGACACACGCACGTGGCTTTTCTTTTGGGCTATGAATGAACTAGGCCAATACTTACTGAATGCCTGAATAGAATAAACAATGCTGTGACCACCTGGGAATAAACAGACCTCAGAACTCAATGTGACAGTGACAGAAGCCTATCTTCTAACTCAGAAGTCACACCGAGTCAGGGATAGAGAGGAAACGGTGAAAGAAAAAGCAGGTGCTAGTAACCCCAAAAAGAGAACATTCTAGTCATGTGTTTTCTTCTTTTTTTATTAAATTTATACATTTATTTTTACATTTCCAACCATAGTTCCCCCTCCCTCTCTTCCCATTCCCTCCCCACCTCCCCTTTGCCTCCCCCAATCAACTCCCCTCCTCCATTTCTGTTCAGAAAGGGGCAGGCCTCCCGGGAAATCAACAAAGCATAGCATATCAATTTACAGGAAGACTAAGTACCTCACCTCCCCTTGCATTAAGACTGGGCAAGGTGACCCAGAATGAGGAATGGGGTCCTAAAGTCAGCTTTAGGGACAGCCCCTGCTCCCCCTATTAGATTCCTGCACGTAGATCAAGCTACACAACTGTCACATATATGTAGAAGGCCTGGGTTAGTCATGTAATTTTCTAACATGGGATATACAGTTCAGCTGCTGCTAACTGATGAACTTAAATCAAAACCCTCAGGGGGAAAATGTCAGAATCTTCAAAGAATAAAACTACTACCATCAACTGGATCATTCAGGCTCTGGGCACCCTTCCCCTGTTAGGTCTTTATTTAGACAGTCCTTCAGTATTCTCGCTTATATTCGTTTGTAACTAACTTATTTTCTCCTTCCAAAAAAAGGAAAGACCCATAATATGAATCAGTATTAAATGTGCTACATCTGAATATCAGTGATTTAAGCAGGATCAGTTCTTAAATAGTTTGAGTTCTTGGAAGTCCTAACTTCTAAAATAGCGGAACAAATGGGACTCTGAGAGGTCGTGACTCCTCTCGATGTCTTTCCAGAAAAATGAAATTGTGAAAATACAGTCCCTGTTGCGGGCAAGCAAAGCCAGAGACGACTACAAAGCACTAGGTAAGTGGGCGCCGTGGGGAGAAGAGCCGGACTCCTTCCTAACCTGCAAGGACACGCTTTGCAGCCTATGTACTGCAGAGGCTGGCCCGAGAACCGAGGACAAATGCAGTCTCTGACACACTCCAGCTTTAGGTTAAGGGCGGATAGGACCGGGGTGGGGCCGTCTGTTAGAAGTGAAAGGGAAAAGCAGAGTGGGTTTCATTTCTTTAGAAAGAATGGGATTGGCATAAATTCCATTTTACATTAAAGTTGAGCCATGGGGGAAGGAAAAGAAGACAATGGCTACGTTTCAGGTGTCCGCTTCATTGCTTGCCCTGATCTCCTCCCCTCGTTTTAAGGATTAAATATGTTTAGGTAGGAAATTTTTGAAAAAGGTAATAAAAAGCAACAAAACAAGTTAGGCATGGAGTGTATACACCCGTTATCTCAACATGAGAGATGGAGGCCAGGAATAAGGAGTTGAAGGCAGTCCTCAGCTATACTGAGTTCAAGGCCAAGTCCCAGGGTAAACAAATAAAATAATAACAAATCAAAACCCAGTCTCATCTCCCACTGATAGTAACCACAGGTCAGCTCTCTGGCACAGATCCTCAAAAGTAGGACAGCAACATGATGTCTCTCATCCATGCTGGGTTCATGCTGAGTCAGTAGGAGTTGGTCAAACTCAACACAGCATCAAACTGTAAATGTAAGACTGACAGGGCCCTTGATGAGGATGACAGTCAGGCAGATGACAGCAGCTAGACAGTCCTCTCCTTAATTACTGCTTCTAACTGGTCATCTCCGTGGTTGGTTTTACCCAAGTCACGCGTGTCAGAGAATGAGAGCAAAAGCTCTTTTAACTTGTACGCAAACATCCTCTGAGGCTGGCCCCTGGGTTCTCAGCAGTCCCCCTTGGTCTGCACTCAAAAGGGCACGGTCCAAATCCCAATTTCTAAGACCCTCTCACTTCTGTCAAGCGGCACATTCACTCACTCATCCTTCAGTAGATTCCCGCATGGCCTTTAGAATTCCCGCTCCTTTGTCATCCCTTGTTGGCCTTCACCTAATTCTGGCTCCTTTCCCAGCATGCTTTGTGCTGAGAGAAGCCGCTTCTTCCTGCCGCCAGAATTTTAATCTCTTATCTGGCTCAGCCACCAGGCCTTAGAGCTAAGGTCTGTTGGTTAACTTTCTTTCCTCATCAATAAGGCACAGATAGGACTATCTGCTCAGTGTCTGGTGACAGTGAGGGAGAGGGCTGGCGAATGAGTATTAGATAAGTGGAAAACAGTGAGGCCGGGAGGCATTATCAGTTTTGTGCATTTGTTTATGTGGGTTTGATTATCTTGCTCTTACTGATGGAGAACAACCCAGGCCACAGACTGCATGCTTTGGTTGGTTTATTTTTGTGGTAATATTTTAATTGCGGAGCTGGCTATTAATGACAATTCCCAATTAAAAAATGCCTCCTCCCCCACAGTTGGCTCTGAAAACCCACCATTAGCAGTAATCCGAAAGTTCGTGTACCTCTTGGACCAAAGCGACTTGGACTTCCAGGAGGAGCTGGAAGTAGCAAGGCTACGAGAAGAAGTAGTGACTAAAATCAGGGCCAACCAGCAGCTGGAGAAAGACCTGAACCTGATGGATATCAAGATTGGACTGTTGGTGAAGAATAGGATCACCCTGGAGGTCAGTGGGCAGAGGGCCCTCAGCTCCCAGGGAGTAAGATGCATGCATTCGGGAGGCTTGGTCCTGGAAAGCGTGGTGGGAATTTTGCACAAGTTGTTCAAAGCTCATTTGCCATTTTTGTTATAAGTTGCTAGTTTCATACCTCTTGCCTGTGGCATATTTTTAAAGCTTTTAAGCCATTCTGACAAGATTGGGTTCACTCAGGGCCTTTATATAAAATAGACATAAAGTATTTCACCATTTAAAAATGCATGTTCTGATATGAAGATACATGAATCTGATGTCAAGGAGAAGCACAGTACAGTTACTGGAGACTCAGGCCTTTTCCCAGAACCACCACAAACTAAGATGGCTGCAGATGATCCTGATACATTGAAGCGTGGTATAGTCAGGGCCTAGTCTCCAGTCCCTTGCAATGTTCCAGACAAGTGTAGTCTGCCCCATAGCAATTACAATCCTAGAAAATGAAGCATTACATTTTTGTACTTGGAAAAATATATTGTGCATATATGCAGAACATAGATTTGAGGCCCAAGGACTTAAAAAACACACCTATGAGAATGATCAGAATTTCATATTTCACCATGCAAGTTCATTCAATCATCCTACAAAAGGCATAGGCCCCACCCACCAAAAGCCACAAATGCCTTCCGCTGAAGAGCCCCCAAGGCAACCCTGTAGTTTCTAAAATGGCACCTGAAGGGTGATACTGTATCACCAGTGGTCCAACAATCTGAGATATGCTAGAAGAGCAGAAAGGAAGTCACTATTACCCAGGAACACATTAGGCCTTCTCTCCCATGTCCCGTGGCCTTGTTCTCTTCCTATAGGCCACATCTACTTCAGAAAACTGATGGGCCGAGGAGGGAAGTTGAAGTATGAAGTCTTGGTGAGGCCCTGGAGAGTCACAGATAGACAGCTAGTCCTCAGGGATCTAGCGCGTGGTTGAAAGTGGCAGCCTGGGACCTGGGGCACCTGGGACCTGGATTGTGAGTGCCCCCCCCCACTTCAGACCTAATTTAAAAAAAAAAAAAAAACATTAGGGAGCCAGGCAGTGGGGGCGAACACCTTTAATCCCAGCACTCGCAGAACAAAAACAGGTGGACCTCTGTGAGTTTAAGGCCAGCCTGGTCTACAGAGTGAGTTCCAGGAGTGTTTCACAGAGAAATCCTGTCTCAAAAAAAAAAAAAATTAGAGAAAAAGCTGAAGAAAAATGGAAGAAAATGGAAATAAGAGCAGTTTGTAACACAGGAATTTGTGATTTCTAAATATTCAAAAATGAAAGAACAACTTGTTATGTTTCTAAAAACATCACTCGATCTTCTTTTTAAGCATTATCTATTTTATTTTTTTCATTTTCATGAGAACTTTGAACCCCAAAGGGTTTTTCACAATGCCTTTTATGGCCTTAAACTGAAGCTGTACTGTCCCCATAAATTCGTAAACAGGAAATGCCTCTCATCTTAGTTTGAAATCAGCAGATCCCTCTAAATAGTATGTAGCTTGTGGAAATACAATCATGTAAAGATACTCACATCTCTATGAATGTTTGAGGTTTGGTTTGGTTTTACTTAAAGTATTCATTAAAAATTGGTAGCTTTGTGAAACAAAATTAGTTTTTGAGCCAGGAACACTGGTACTTACCTGTAATTCCAGCTACTGGGGAGGCCGAGGCGGGAGAATTGCTTTTATGGGGTATGGGAAACGCCCTCTCCCCTCCCTGCATTAAATGTGCACTAAATGTACGTCAAAATTTGTTAAAAGTTAAACTGATGATTATCAAGTATAGAGCCTTTTATCACTTATAGTTCTATGTTTAATCTGTTGATAATATATATTAGAACAGTGTAGGTGTCTATATAATATTATGGTACTGCAAAAAAATAAATTACTTAAAATACCAGATAACTTAGGATCTTTGTCTTAGTTACTTTTCTTGTTGCTTTTGCAAAATGTCTTCCAAAAGCAATTTAAGGAAGGGTTCCTCTTGGCTCACAGTTTGAGTGCACAGTCCATCATGGCTGAGAAAGTGTGACAGTCAGAGCTGTTTGAGCTGTGGCAACGGGGTTATGAGGCATCTGCTCACTTTCTCTGCAGTCAGGAAGCAGAGAGAGATGAATGCTAGTGCCGGCCCACTTTATCCTTTTTATTTCTTCCAAGACCCCAGCCTAGGGGATGGTGCCACCACACTGAGGGTGGGGTTTCGCTCCTTGTCTAAACCTCCCTGCAGACACCCTCTCAGACATGCCCAGTGAGTGGTGTGCCTTCTGGGCTATTCCAAATCTGATTAGGTTGACAAAGACTAGCCATTTCAACCATGACTTTGGCTTGACATGTGTATTATGCAGCCACTAAAAAGTCCACCGAAGACCATTTAAGGGCAGGAAAATAGTTTACAGTATAATAGAGGAAAAATAGTACCTAAAACAGTATGACAGTATGGCTTCATATTATTAAAGAAAACTTACTGAAGAAAATCCAGGAAAAGAAAACAAAAGTGATAGAACTTAGTTTTGTGTTCCTGAAAAAAAAAAAAAATGTTGACCATGTGTTATGCTTATTAACCATGTGTGTATCTTTTAGGGGAAATGCCTATTCAAGTCCTGTGTGTGTGTGTGTGTGTGTGTGTGTGTGTGTGTGTGTGTGTAAGGAGGGGGTTCTAAAGGGTACTACAGTAAAAATAATGTCATAAAATTCTTCACAGGATGTAATCTCACACAGAAAAAAGCTGAATAAGAAGAAGGGAGGAGAAATGGAAATCCTGAATAACACTGACAACCAGGGAATTAAAAGCTTGAGTAAGGAGAGAAGAAAAACGCTAGAGACTTACCAGCAACTGTTTTACCTCCTTCAGGTGAGCATGGTTACCCTTCATCGTGGGTTTTAGATAAACAATGTTTCGTGTTTGTGGACCTTTCCCAGTGCCTCAGCCAACAGCTTAGTTATGTGCTATATGTTAACAGTATAATAACAGCTTTAGTAGAACAGGTTTATAATAATAGCTTAGAACTACTTAACAAAGTACCAGCCATCACGACGGGTGCTCTAAGTAGATTAACTCATTGAATTCTTGTTCTCACCCTGACGATGAGAAAACTCAGACCCAAACAGTGAATGGTGGGCAGAATGCAGGCAGTCAGCCTTCAGGCTTACTCCCTTCACATCTGGACGATACCTCGGTGGTCTGCAGACGAAACATAAATTTAATAGTGATGATGACAGCCATTATTACATGTCATGCTACCATGACAAACCTAGCCAATAGAAAAGCACATATGTACCAGGGCCTTCTTTGGGGAGCCAGAGAGATGGGATTATTTTCACAGCATTGCTGGGGCAAACTGAATGAGGACAAATCTGACATTGCATCTAGGATGCTGGTAATTACTAATGGACTTTGATGGACCAGCTATTGTTTTGCTTCCCAGATGATTCACTCCGTCCACCTGCTGACAATCTGATTAGTCAGTCACAGAGGCAGCTGGGCAGGTGCAAGTCATAGCACCAGCCTCTACAATGATGGAAAAACCATCTCCAAAGATGGGTCAGTAATTGGTCATTGTGTGACTCCAGGCCTGGAGATGCCTAAATCTTTGCTGGAGGGCTCCCTGAGATTGGCTACAAAGAAGCTCACTAAGCAGGCCATAAGCATGCATTAACCCCCACTTGAGAGCAATCAAGCTAATACCAGTAGCATTAATTCTCTAGGAATAACAGATTAGAGAGCATGGATCAAAGGGATGTTGGTGCCTCTGATGACCACTGTGTGGCAGCATAGGAGGGAAAATGTCAATGCTTAAACACTTGCCAATTTTCTTTCTTTTTTTGTATCCATGAAATTATAAGTTTCTGTAGGTTCTTCACACTTTCAAAATTTGATAGAATTCCTAATGTAAGAAAGGTAAGAATGCAGTCGCTGGCCAAGAATTGTATTGTTTACCATGTTCTAACATGAGGTTCCATTATGGAGCAGTGAAAAGGCCCAGGAACACATACAGCCTTCAGCCTCCAAAACTCCCACACTGAAGGCAGCACAGGGGGAAGGGGGCTATTGAACTTCATCATGTCCAAGCCAGGGTGCTGTTTGTCTTTATTTCTCTTCTGGTTCTGAGACACGTCCAAGGTCAGAGAAGAAACTGTAGGAAAGAAAGTAGCCTGGATGCCTCTCCTCTGATGGCACTGTTAGTAAGGACTTAACCACAGCAGTCCACTCGGGAGAGCTTTGGCTCAGGTGGTCCAGCACAAGCCACATGTGAAATACATTTCCTTTCAATCCCTGCATTTACCAGTAGAAAAGACTCTGTCAGTCTATCAAGACAGCATCGTCCTGGGCTGGAGAGATGGCTCTGTGGCTAAGAGCACTTGTAGACAACCCAGGTTGGGTTCCCAGCACCCACTAAGGTGAGATCTATAACTCCAGTTCCAGGGAATCCGACACCCTCTCCAGGCCTCCAACAATACCCGCACATATAGTGCACATACAAACAAGAAGACACACACATAGATGTCTTAAATTTTTTTTAAATAATTAAAAAGAAAATAGTGCCCTGGACAACTTGTGCATAAAACTTTAACCAATCATCTGACCTCAAAACTAAATCTAAGTAGCAAACATACCAGAATCTGGTTTTTCTTGGACATTTTCTTTTGTCATGAGCAGTGAGAATTAAGAGTATTCCATCCTTCTGTGTGGATTCCTCTGTCTTTACAAGCTATGTTTTCTCTTAATTTCCACCCGGTCAGAGGAAGATACTAAGACCAAAGGCTGGCTCTTATGTCAATAAGTCTATCTTCGGTGTATCTCTGTTGTCTTATAATTCCAATCAATCTCTTGAACTCTTTTTTGTGGTCATTATTTTGACTCATGTTCTTTCTGGGATTTCCCTTGTTGGTTATCCTGACTACTTACCTCCTGAACCTCCCAGCCTTATACCTTTTCCCTCCTGATAGACCGTCATGGTGGCTGGCTCACTGTTTCCATGTGTAAGCAGGGATTCAGACAATGCTATGCATTTCCCTCTATTCCCCATCAGTCTTTCTTGGCCAGCCTGTGTAGCTGAGCCTTATTCTATTCTTTCTCTTCTATTCCAGATTCTATCGGTCTGCCTCCTCTTCTGTGTCTCTATAATAAACATTAGTATGTGACTTCAATGGTTAAAAGTACAAACTGTATAAAAGGTAACTATTGTGAACAAATATGTAATGAGTAGTGTTTACATCTTCTAACTCTTCAGCGGAGGGAGCTTCCTCCACTGCAACTGGAATATCAGCGGATCTCTTTAATGGCTGTGCGCTAGGAACACATCTGAGCTTCTCACGGTGTGCTAAGGCGTGGAAGAGAGGGGAATCCAATACCACATTCTGCTTTTGTATAAATCAACAACGTCTAGCTCGTAGGACTGATCTCTTCCCTCTTTCCTTGTAGACCAACCCCTTATACCTGGCTAAGCTGATCTTCCAGATGCCACAGAACAAGTCAACTAAATTCATGGACACTGTTATTTTCACACTGTACAATTACGCCTCTAATCAGAGGGAGGAGTACCTGCTGCTCAAGCTTTTCAAAACTGCTCTGGAGGAAGAAATCAAGTATGTATAAAATCCACGGGAAAGCACCCAGATGCTTGTTAGTGGTGGGTTCGCTCAGGCTGACTAGGAGATTGCTTTAAATGGAATTCACAGTGGAATTTATGCTGAAGTATGTCGATTTTGTGGGATTGAAATGGAATTTTGATTGATAGTTGAACTTCTCATTCGTCAGAGCTAATGACTGCACATTTCTCCTCCCGGAGATCCAGCCAAGTCAACTTTTATTCTCTGTCTGCAACAGCTGAACACCAGAACCTTCTTGGAAACTTTCTGAGTGACAGCACCTTCAGTGCTTGGGGCAAAGGTTATGATCTGCTGGAGTCTTCCTTTCTCATTACAATCTTAAAAATTTTTACTGATGTGGCTTTTGTCTCAGCTAATATAAACATTTTAGGTAGCTAAATAAGTCAGTCTCCTGAAATGCACAAGAAGTGTCCCAATCAAGAGTGAACCTTAATTGGTTTTGCAACCTCCATAAGCTCTGCCAGCTCCCAGAGGCCTCTGAAGCACATAAGCTGGACCCCTGGGCCCTCGAATGTTCTGTAAGACAGTGAATGAGTTTGCATTTGTCCCTCTGCATTGGAACTCATGATGCCCATCCCACTGCAGTGTGGACTCACTGCGCTCATAAGCATCTATAGAGGCAGCGGGAGGCTGATTCAGGGCTGTAAGTGGCCTAAGTGGGACTGCAGCGAGCTCTCTGGGTCCCAGAACTTCTTAACTACAGGGCTTGGTTAAGGACTGCCTCCATTCTGGGCCTCACTTCTGCCATCTATAAACTAGGTGTATGTATGTATTTCCGGGGGGCGGGGCAGAGTGGCTATCAGGGGGACAAGTACAATCACCTGTATGGTCACACCTCCAGTGCTTGCATACAGCAGGCCAGTGGTTCTCATCCTGTGGGTCATGACCCCTTTAGGGGCTGCATATCAGATGTTCACATTATGATTCGTGGCAGTAGCAAAACTAGTTATGAAGTAGCAACAAAATCATTTTCATAATGCATGCCAAATCAGGACGTGGAAGAAAGTTCCACTTAGGTCAACTGAATTCAGTTTTTATAAAAGAGCAGCTGCCTGGCCCAAAGTTTGAGGCATCACTGTCAGAGCTAGAAAAGGGTAGAAATAGCATGAACAAAGGTGCAAGAAAGTAGATTTGTCTGGCCAAGAAATGACTTGGTGAGTACCAGGAGATGAAGCTGCAAAATGGGCTGGAAACACTGAGAAGATTGTGTGTGTGTGTGTGTGTGTGTGTGTGTGTGTGTGTGTGTGTGTGTGTGTGTGTGTGTGTGTGTGTGTGTGTGTGTGGTGTGTGTGTGTGTGTGTGTGTGTGTGTGTGTGGTGTGTGTGTGTGTGTGTGTGTGGTGTGTGAGTGTCTGTGTGTGTGTGTGGTGTGTGTGTGTGTGTGTGTGTGTGTGTGTGTGTGTGTGTGTGTGTGTGGTGTGTTGTGTGTGTGTGTGTGTGTGTGTGTGTGTGTGTGTGTGTGGTGTGTGACAGAGGCCAGCAGAGGGTATTAGATTCCCTGAATGGGAGTTACAGGCAGATGTGAGACACCAGACATGGTTAGAGTTCTCAGAAGTACAAAGCACTAGTAACTGTTGGCCATGTTTCCAGCCTCTCCCTTTACTGTCTGGGGAGTACTGGAAGGTTTATGAACACATTCTTGTTGTTTTTGTTTTGTTTTAAGAAAATTAATCTGAGAAAAGTATATAATCTGAATGAAACAACGCTCTACAAGTCAGAGAAATGAGGAGAGTCATTGGGAAAAGGTTCTGTGTGTTTAACACCCCAAGTTTGAACAGTAGAGAACATGTTGATGAGAATATATAAAGGAAAATAATAAATTCCAGAGTGGCTCCTAGGAATGCGGTGTGGATTAGAAATTTAACCCCGAGGACAGGTCCCAAAGAAAGGAGCTACTCAAGCTACGTGTGTGAGTGAATGAGGGGGCAGCATGGTATGACACAGCTTTGATGCACTAGTAACTGGCTGAGTCACTGACTTTACCCCATCGACTCTACTAGTCCATGCAACGAGTTGAGAATGCAGAGCATTTAACGTCTAAAGAAATATCTGTGGAGAAAATAAAAAGCAGTGCCCAGGTCTAATAAGAACAGGGATAGAAAGTAGAAAAGGGGAGTGGTCAAGAGGGGATCTTCAGTGCCAGAGTCCAGCCATGGGATGGATGCAGCCAGAAGCCACATGGCAGTGAATATGAGAGGTCTGAAGATGTCAAGATAGTTCATTCAACTAAGAAAGGTGTCTTCCAAATGTGGCGGATAGAGGGGCAGTGCCACCCATCATCTTAGCTGTCCCTGATCATCTTAGCTATCGACCCCATCATCTTAGCTGCGGTCCATCTGCAGCTCACAGCTCCCTGTAGGATGAGACCGAGGCTGCTGCTTCAGTTTGTCTTGGCTTGGGTTTTGCTTAGGTCAAAGGTGGACCAGGTGCAGGACATCGTGACGGGCAACCCTACAGTCATCAAGATGGTCGTCAGCTTCAACAGAGGGGCCCGGGGACAGAACACCCTGCGCCAGCTCCTGGCTCCAGTGGTCAAAGAGATCATCGAGGACAAGGCCCTGATCATCAACACCAACCCTGTGGAAGTGTACAAAGCTTGGGTGAACCAACTGGAAACACAGACTGGAGAGGCCAGGTAACCGAGGCAGGGGGGTGCTGGCTTTGTCATGCTTTGTAATCATTAATTCTTAAAGTTTTGATTTTGGGCTGGTTTTGCTGTTATTGGTGGTGGTGGTGGTGGTAGTGTGTGTGTGTGTGTGTGTGTGTGTGTGTGTATCTTTTCTCCCTTTTTGAGACAGAGTAGCTCATTGGCCTGGAATTCACATTTTAGCTAGGCTGGCTGGCCAGTGAGCTCCAAAATCTCCCATCTTCCTCTCTCCAGAGCTGGGATTATAAGTGTTCGACATCATTCCTGGCCTTTCTGGTTGTGGGTTCTGGCACTGTAGCTCATGTCCCCACGTTGGTGCAGTAATCACTTTACTGACTGAGTGAGCTCCCAGCCCCCAGACTCCTGGTCTTCTTAAAGCTCAATGGTATTTTCACATTCCAGAAGCAATTGCTCCCCAGCTCCACTACTACTGTAATCTTTTCCTTGTTTGTCCTTTGTGTTTCTAAATCTAGACCCAATGTCCTTTGTCACTTTCCTGTGAGTAACTATAAGCAGCAATGATTCCAGGTGAACATGGCTTCTTCTGGGGATAGTTTGTGAGCTGAGCCGTCTAAGCTTTGACTTTCCTGCAAAAGGACACCCTGTGAAGTTATTAAAGTCCTCAGAGAATTGCCTGGGTGGTTGTCATGGCACTGTCTGTCGTAGTGAAATGTCATGAAATTCAAAGTGCTTACTGTAGGGGCTTACCTAGTAAATGCTTTTATGCCACATATTGGCGTAGGTGCCTGTTTGCAGTGGGAGTATAGTTGTGTTTATTGACACTAGAAATAGGTTCAAGATGTATCTTTCTTTTACACTTCAGTATAATAACCCATTTTCTTATAAAGATTGGCATGTATATATGCACACCTGGGATTTCTACGGGATGTGGATACACACAAATTTCCTTGCACCCATGAATGTGTGACACCTATACATCATGTACAGAAGGACTTGGAAATTTATTTACTAAATTATGAAATTGTTAGCTGCATAAGTGTTATTTTCTTACTTATATATGCAGTTTTTATTATTATTATTATTTACTATAATG
The DNA here is from genome assembly GCA_030556225.1 of Cricetiscus sungorus. Classification (NCBI taxonomy): domain Eukaryota; kingdom Metazoa; phylum Chordata; class Mammalia; order Rodentia; family Cricetidae; genus Cricetiscus; species Cricetiscus sungorus. Next base: position 54,940,690 of record JANBXA010000398.1, on the reverse strand, counting down.
AATGCATTAGATTTGTTTGTTTTTCAAGACAGGACTTCTCTATGTAGCCTTGGCTGCCCTGGAACTAACTGTGTAGACCAGGCTGTCCTGGAACTCACAGAGATCCTCCTGCCTCTGCCTCCTAAGTGCTAGGATTAAAGGTGTACACCACCACCCAGCTAGCGCATTAGATTTTTATTGCATTAAAAATGAAAAGAAGATAACCTATAATTCCAACCCTTGGGAGATAGAGGCATGAAGATCAGGAGTTCAAGGCAAGCCTCACTGTGGGTGGTTTGAAGAAGAAAGGTCCCAGTGGGCTCATATTTGAATACTAGTTCCCCCGATGGTAGAATTGTTTGGGGAAAATTAGAAGGGATGGCCTTGTTGGAAGAAGTGTATCACTTGGAGAAAGGCTTTGAGGTTTCAAAAGCCCATGCCATTCCCAGTTAGCTATTTCTACTTTCTGTTTGTGGGTCTACATGTAAGCTCCCAGATATTGCTTACATGGAGGAGGTAGGGAGGGAAGGAGGGAGGGAGGGAGGGATGGAGGGAGGGAGGGAGGGAGGACTAGCTGAGTCTACATAACCTGGCCCACCCTTTCTTTTCCCATTAGAGCTAAGAGGGAGGCTTGGAGTCCCTCCTGATTCAGCAGTAGTAGAGGTGCACTGTGTGTATCTTACTCAGCTGGAGTCCTGGCAACCTTCAGCTCATCCCGCAGAGCCTGACTGCAGAGCCAACTGGCGGGACTCTGGTGCTCATACGTGGACCTCAGTGCCTATTCATTTTAACACTTGTGTTTTCAGCAAGCTGCCTTACGACGTGACCACGGAGCAAGCCCTGGCATACCCAGAGGTGAAGAATAAACTGGAGGCGTCTATTGAAAACCTGAGGAAGGTCACCGACAAAGTCCTGGGTTCTATCATTTCTTCCCTCCATCTGCTGCCGTAAGTCGATTAGTAGCGACTTTAGCAGTCTTTGCTGAGGGGCTTGGAATATTTCCCAAGCCCCTGGAGTAAAGAGAGGAATTCTCCCTTGCCTCATAAATGGTGATCTAGAGCCGGGAATGATGATTGTAAATATGAGACTGGCCTGAACTTATATAGCAAGACCCTATCCAAAAAAAAAAAATCCAAGGTGGCCTACACAAATGATTTTAACTCACTCATACCCACCCTCTAATGAAGGAGCACTACCTCGGCCATAGCCACAAACTGCACTCAGGTGCTAGGATCTGCAGAAGCCCTGTGGTTCCATTGCATCTCACTTTATGTTGAATTTTTAGGAAAACTGCAGAGCTTTGGTTGACTGGGACAATTGTCATGCTTCTAGCTCACTTAGCCTTTTTGCATTGTTCTCTTTTGTCATCTGTCCCACGTGTAGTTATGGATTGAGGTATATAGCCAAAGTACTGAAGAACTCCATCCGTGAGAAATTCCCCGATGCCACGGAAGAAGAGCTATTAAAGGTAGATCCTCACGCGCGACCGCACTGCAGCTTCTCTGGGGGTTCTGAGCTGGAATTGCCAACAGAGGGTTGTGTGATGCCCCTCCCCGTGTGTGACTGTAGACGCAGAGCTTCTGCGTCCAATGCCTGTCAAGGTCATTGTCTGTTGACTCTAACTTAGGAACTTCACACATGGTTGCAGCTCTCGGTATTAGAGCATCTGGGGCAGAACTGTGTGACATATGATAGAGTTAGTGTGTGGTTATGTTCACCTCCTACATCTAATACTTTGTAAAGGAGTCGTGTCAGGGGCTGGTGAGATGGATGGTTCAGTGGGTAAAGAAATTTGCCACCAAGCCTGTCAACGTAAGTTTGACCACCTAGGACCCACTCAGTAGAAAAAAGAGAAGCAACTCCCCAAAGTTGTCACCCTGACTTCTTCATGGGCACCGTGACATGTGTGTACACACACACACACATAAGTAATGTGATTCTTAAACATTAGTGCTAAAAAAGAAGATTCGTGTCCCTTACCAATGTCCTCTTCCCTCTCATGCTGCAGATTGTTGGGAACCTCCTATACTACCGATATATGAACCCAGCCATTGTGGCTCCAGATGGCTTTGACATCATTGACATGACAGCCGGAGGTCAGATCAATTCTGACCAGAGGAGAAACCTGGGATCTGTGGCAAAGGTCCTTCAACATGCAGCCTCCAACAAACTGTTTGAAGGAGAAAATGAGCATTTGTCATCAATGAACAATTATTTATCAGAGACCTACCAGGAATTCAGGTGAGGAGGTCCATTCCTTTTATAGGGACATGTGGGAAGATGGACAGGAATGACATGTTCTGTACTAGAACCAGGGCTGTGAAGAGGACGGGAACCCCTTGTGGCCCTGTGCCTTCCAGCAGCTGCACTGGGAGAGTGAAGGAAAGGAAAGGCAAGATGGCTGAGGGCCACTGTTCCCACCCCACCCCCTCCATCCTGCTGGTTTAGGGTTTTGCTTCTGAGGAAGCAAGCTCCCAGATGTGGGTCACACTCATACCATTTAGGACAAAACACTCAACTGATTAGTTGACCCCAAGAAGATAACTTCATTTCTTTTTCCAAATTGTTTTCCAGTTGGGAAGAGTTTGCCTTATCTGCAACAATGGTAGGAAGTGAGGAGTTTCCTTTGGGAAGGTTGGGGAAACCCCAGCATTTGTATTTAGAGATGATCCTTCGTGCATATACACTGCCCTTTAACCGTCCTTCGTTGTGTACCCAAGAGTTCATTCTATTGTCCCATCTCTTTCTCCTGATTCCGTCACTAATTGTCCCACAAGGACAGAGGAGTGAGCACCGACAGTCACACGTGCATCTGAGGGCTCCGAGCAGACACTTCCATCTTGGTTTCTGTTTGCCTTCTTGTCTGCAGTAGATTATAGAGTTTATGTGACATCAGTGTGGCCTCTGCTGTCCTTACTTGCAAAGGGACCTCCCGGTCTTTATTTCCTCTAGGTTCACAGCTCTCCCGCTCACCGCTCCGTGTGGCATCTGTACCATTGAGAAAGTTACCCCAAATCCTCGCACTGTGTGAAGTTTCATTTCTTTTCACTAACGAGAAGCAATAATGCATCCCTCCCAAACTCTCAAATTCTCTTAGCACTTCTTTTTCCTTCATTTGTTTGATGAGACAGGGTCACCCTATGTAGTCTTGGCTAGTCTAAAACTTACTGTGTAGACCAGACTGGCCTCAAACTCACAGAGACCTGCCTGCTCTGCCCGGTTAAGGATGTGTATTAGCACACCTGGCTCCTTTTTTCTTAAGTTATCCCTGCCCATCGCCTATTTTCCAAGATCACCATCCTAAGTGTGCCCTTTACCTCTTACATCTGTATCTATTCTCTTCATCCCTCAGAACCTCATGAACAATTATAAACAAGACTTCACTGGAAGACCTACTGTCACTGGGGAACATGACACCCCAAAGCATGGCTGTCTCACGCAGCCCAGACCCTAGAAGACATGTCATAGATGATTTCAAGCATAAAAAACACTTGAAATTGTATAGAATAAGACACATACATATATATTACACACCATATATAAATACACATATGTGTATATATCTATCATACACACATGTACCCCGAAAATAGTTGCATATATGTTGGGGTAGGTCATGTGCATGTGTGTACATGCATGTGGAAAAATGAGGTTGATATTGGTTGTCTTCGTCTGTCACCTTCTACTTCAGTTGTGAGATGTGGCCTCTCATACAGCCTGGACCTCATCTGTTTGGCTAGCTGGCCAATGAGCTCCCAGAATCCGCCCGTCTCTACATCCTCCCCAGCAGCACAGTTTCTGGCACATGCCACCACACCTAGCTTTTTTATGTGGCTGCTTGAGATACAACTCTGGTGGTCATGCTTCACAGTTAGGCCCACCTCCCCAACACCAAGGAGTTTTCATCTTAACATTTTCGTTGATATTTCAAAGTTATAACATTGTTTTAAAATTAAAGAGTGAGAGAGCACTGGCTGCTCTTGCAGAGGACCTGGGTTCCATTCCCAACACCCATATGGTGGCCCACAACCACCCATAACTCTACTCCAAAGCTACACAGAGAAGCCCCATCTCAACAAACCGAAAAGAGAAATGCTGCCTGTGCTTTGGTCACACTGGTCACAGGGCTGCAGGCACACACTTACCTCTCATCCTATTTGAGGATCAGAGACGCGAATCAGCACCACCATGAAAAGTCAGCCTGGAAGAAGCTCTAGCAGGAGCCCCAAGGCTGGGATGGAAGCGAATGCTCTAGCCATCATTTCAAAACCTATTTTAGTGAAGCTATTCCGCTTACAAAGTTGAATATCTTAACACCTCTTTTTCCCTATTTTTTAGGAAATATTTCCAAGAAGCATGTGATGTCCTTGAACCAGAAGAGAAGTTTAATATGGACAAATACACAGACCTGGTGACAGTCAGCAAACCAGTCATTTATATTTCAATCGAAGAAATCATCAATACGCATGTAGTAAGTGGGGTCAAGAAAGGGGCTTGGCCCCAGGTCATGGATCAGACATCCATTCACTGGAAAAGGTCTGGTCCCAGCCAGACTTGCAGTAGCTTGTACTCATATGTCTATTTTTAAGCCCAATAAGCTCCTCCTTTAATTGCTCCCTGACTCTAGGAAAATTAGTAAAACACTTCTCAAACAAGACACTTAATGTTTGCAATGCAAGATGGTACTGGCGCAGTTTAAACCCTGAACCACACAAGCCAGAGCTGTGATGCCTAGACCCGCCTGCTTCTGTCCCTTTCAGGAGTGCTTTCTGCTTTTGCACCCATTTTCTGGGGAACAGAGACTGTTCTCTGTCTTCTGATGCCTGGATATACATCACTTAATCTTAGCCAAAAGGTCAGGAAATGATGTGCTGGGGGGTTGGGGGGGAGAGGACCAGGCTAAGCAGGCAGATAAGGAACCTTCTGCAGGATGGGCTGTTGTAGTTCTAAAACCAGGTTTCTTAGAATTTCAGTCTGTGCTGTGTCATGGTGCCTCTGTCTCGTTCTCATGCAAACATCACAATCAGCCATCAGCACTCCACAGTGACACCAGGAAGTCATTAGAAGGCCTAGGGCGGCTTTACCATCATTTACTGTAAAGAGAAGCCAGGCACTGGAGATTGTATCGATAATTAGAAATGATTTTGCTTTTAAATGCAATTGGAATTAAGTTTTGTTTTGTGAGGTTTTTTGTTTTGTTTGGTTTTTCAAGACAGGGTTTCTCTGTGGCTTTGGAAGCTGTCCTGGAACTTGCTCTGTAGACCAGGAGGCCTTGAACTCACAAAGATCCACCTGCCTCTGCCTCCTGAGTGCTAGGCTTAAAGGCATGGGCCACTACCACCTGGCTGTTTTGTAGAATTTTTATTGTGCTTTGTTTTAAGATAAGGATACCTCTAGGTAGCTCTAACTTAATTCAGATTCAAGACCGTCCTGCCTCTGCCCCCTGCATACACACAGGCATGCACAGCCCACACTATACCACCGCCTCACCTCGTTCACCTAGTGTTCACTCTGTAGCCCAGGCTTACACCACCTACAAGTTACTATGTAGCTCCAGAGTGGAAAGATTGCAGACATGAGCCACCATGCTGAGCCTGGAATTAGGTTTTACAATTCTGACATTGAATTAGGTAATTTATTCTCAAACAATTTTAAATTTTGCTAGTCAAAAGCAGGGCTGGGGAGGGGGATTAGAAATGTACCCCAGACCACCCAGATCCACACATGCATCCTAATGATCCCAAGCGATTCAGGTCCACTAAGAAATTCGAGAGATGCAGATATTTCAGTGAAGAACACATCCAATTTTGGGTTGGACTCATCACTAAGAGGATGCATCTCAAACACCTACCTTTCAAAAGCCATGCCTCAGCACTTCAGCCCACCTAGGTCTGGGCCAAACCAGCTGCCTGGAAGTCCAGCCTTCATCATTAAACACTTCCACAGCTTGACTGTGGGTTTGGAGGAGAGAAGGGCCCAGTTTTGACTTTTGTCTTGCAAGGCTGAAAGAGGGAGCTGACATTCGCCACATGCTCTCTATATGTGCCAATTAAATCGTCAGTTAGCCTCCTTCTTGTAGATCCCCTAGATCCATAGCAACACTGCCCAGCAATGAATTGCTTCCAAAATTAACTTTCTTTTCTAAAATGTATTTCTATGTTATGTACATTGGTGTTTTGCCATGGGTGTTGGGTCCCCTGGAACAGGAGTTATAGACAGCTGTGAGCCACCATGTGGGTGCTGGGATTGAACCCAGGTCCTCTAGAGGAGCACTCAGTGCTCTTAACCACCGAGCCATCTCTCTAGGCCCCCAGAATAACTTTCTAATGAACAAGAAAACATGCACATTTCAGACTGAAGCACCTGACTCTCTGATGGCCCTTTATCCATCTCCAATGTGACCATCTTGGTCACATGGTTCCGGGAAGGAACATCCACATGAAGTATGGGACATTCTCTTTAAGAGTGAGGTCCTTTCTCACGGGTGCCAGGGAGAAAGTATTACTGTACTCATTTAGATTTATAGGTTTTAAAGAAAAATGGTCTTTCCTGTGCTAACAAGAATTAAAAACAGAACATAATCCTGGGAACAGGGCTGGTGACCGACTTGAAGTTCCTTTGTGCTGGATTGGGAGCAGATGTGATTGGACAATGCGTCACGGCAGAGTCTGTTCTGTCTGCTGTCTGAATGTGGAGGCGTCTGAGGCAGACACATCCCATCCGCTGCCTGGCCGCCAAGCCCTTGGCTCTTTTCTTGGTCCTGGCTCTCCGAGAAACAGAACTTCAGCATCAGCTCTTAAGACAGACTTTTTGGGAAAAGTTATTTACATTCTCTAATTAACAGGATAAAGGGTAGACACTGGCTACCTATAATAAATCCTCCATTTCAGAGATAGCAGCCAAATCAGCTGGCCTGTCTCCAAAGAGAATGAGAACATAAATTCACCAGCCTGTGGATTTTCTTCTCTAACACCCCCCCCCCAAAAAACAGCACACTTCAAGATTCTGCCCTTCTCTCTTTTATCATCTCTGTCTGAGTCTTTCTTTGAATCCACTCACTTTGAAAAGAGCAATGGATATTCCTTTGCTTTAAAACCAAGTATGTCTATCATGAGAAATTAGCATGCCTTGTCATAAACAGAAACTTCAGAAGAAAATAAGTATGATGGAGCCAGCTCCACTGGTAGCCCCCTGCCTAGAACACTCCCAGCTCTGGCCCTGCACAAATGGAATGCGGCAGTCCATGTATGTAACCTCAGTGCTCAGGGAAGTGAAGACAGGGGGATCAGAAGGTTGTCAGGCTGAATACTGAGTTCAAGACCAGCCTGCACCACATGAGACCCCCTCTTTAAGAAAATAAGTACAATGGACACAGGTTGGATGCATTCATTCCCTTGCCTTGAAGCTCTACATCCTAGGCTACTGTTCCCCTGAAAATCCAGTCACCTCCTGGCATAGTAATATAGGCCTAAAACCTCTGTACTAGGAAAGCTGAGGCAACACAATTGCCGAGAGTTTGAGAAAGACTACATAGCAAGTACCAGGCTAGCCAGCACTACAAAGCAAAATGCTATTTTTAAAAAAGAAAAGGAGGGGGAAGAGGAGACAACTATACAATTAGCAAGTATCTGGGAGCTGTTGAAGAAATTCTGCATTAAACAACCCTTCAGGCTGGGTGCAGAGGCGCACAAGTTTAATCCCAGCACTAGAGAGACAGAGGTTGGCAGATCACTCACTGAGAGTTCAAGACCAGCCTGGTCTACCTAGTGAGTTCCAGGACAACCAAAGCTACCTAGAGAGACAAAACTGAATAAGTAAACAACTATAAGATTAATGGGATAGAAGAAAATTTCTTTTGTTTTTGTTTTTTGTTTGTTTTGATTTTTGTTTTGTTTTGTTTGTTTTTGTTTGTTTTTCAAGACAGGGTTTCTCTGTATAGCTTTGGCTGTCCTGGAACTCACCCTGTAGACCAAACTGGCCTCAAACTCACAAAGATCTGCCTGCCTCTGCCTCCCACGAGTGCTGGGACTAAACCAATGTGCCACCACCCCCGGTGGAAGGAAATTCTTAACAGCAGTAATGGCTGAATAGGCTAAAGAGGCATGAGTGTATTTGAAATGAGTGGGTTTGCTGTTTTATGAATTATATCTCAGTTATTAAAAAGAAAGGCCATTTCACAAGCTCCAAACAAGTGACTGTTTCCTGTCCCCAGGAGTGCCAGTAGCCTAAAAACAGTTTCAACTTAGTTAGAAATGCAAACAGAAACAGATGTGTTCCTGGTTTTACCCTCCCACCCTCCTGCTGAGTCCTCAAAAAACCCAGCATTTCCTGTGAGACGCTCAGACTGAGTGACAAGGGCTGGGTGTCTCACAGGACACACTTTATAATCTTGTCCCTATTCGCTGTAATGGCTGTGGAAAAGCATAACATATAGGCATAAAAAAACAAGATTGTGCTGAAAAGAATTTTGTGTACCCCTTTCCCACTATAGTTGTTTCTTTCTTTCTTATAGGGTCATGTGTTGCCTAGGCTGGCCTCAAACCTTTTGATAACCTTGAACTCCTGATCCTTTCTGATCCTCCTGCCTCATCCCTGTGCTGGGATTAACAGGCCTGAGCTACCATACCCAGCTAATACAGTGCTTAGGGTCAACCCCAGGCTTCACTCCTGTGAGCTACATCTCCGGCCCTTGCTACAGTTTCCTAATGAGCCTTTGGCATTTCCCCATGAGACAAAAGTTAAATCTGTGTCTGTGCCTACAACTTTAATAACTCAGAATTCGGTTTAATATCTAGGCAGAGCTAGAGAAATGTCTCAGAAGTTTAAGCGCATAAAGTACTCTGGCTCTGTGTTGCCAGCACTCCCCGTGTCCAGCAGTCACAGCTGCCTGGAGTCCAGCTCCCAGGGATCACATACTCCCATCTGGCTTCTGCAGACACTGTGCTCACATATACAAGCCCACGCAAATACACACAAAAATAAAAACAAAATCATTTTACATACATTTGAGACGTTTGAGCTTAAAATTACATTTCTCCCTTTCTTCCTTCCAACCCCCCTCCCATACCCTCCTTGTTCTCTTTCAAATTCATTGTCTTTTTTGCTCTGTTGCTGAATGCGTACATACACATATATTCCTAAATATAACCTGCTCCGTCTGTGTAGGGTTACTTGTGTATATGACTTCAGGGCTGGATGACCATCAGTGTGCCCTTCCCTGAGAAAGACTGTTCCTCCTGCTCTCGCCATTCCTTCATTGCTTATAGGTTTTTGTCTAGGGTTGAGGCCCTATGGGCTTTCCGCCATCCACTTTGGCACGTTGGTGAGACTTCATGGGTTTGGCTTCTGACTCACAGGGAGACGGAGTCTCACAACAAACTCCCTGACCTCTGGCTCCTACCATAGAGGGAGGCAACCCGGTCCTACCCAGCTAAAAGTCTTCTTTGAAAAGAATACTAAGCAGTTTTGGTTCTCAATGAAAACATTGAGGACCTAGAGCTGGAACCCTGTGGGTGGAGCTGGCTGCGGGGACTGACGCTGCCTCTGTTTGTTGTTCATGTAGCTCCTGCTGGAACATCAGGATGCCATTGCCACTGACAAAAGTGACCTCCTGAACGAGCTGCTAGAGTCGCTGGGGGAGGTGCCCACGGTGGAGTCCTTTCTCGGTGAGAACTCCGTCTAGTCCTCGCTTGTTCATAGAAGATAACTACCTGGCTGGGCATTGTTGGTGCACGCCTTTAATCCCAGCACTCGGGAGGCAGAGGCAGGGGGATCTCTGTGAGTTAGAGCCAGCCTGGTCTACAGAGCGAGTTCCAGGACAGGTCCCAAAGCCACAGAGAAACCCTGTCTCAAAAAAAAAAAAAACAAAAAAAACACCATAAATAAATAAAACAAAAGATAACTACCTTTATCTATCTATCTCTATCTCTCTTGGAAAAAAAATATTTATAGAGTATACTTTATGTTTTCCTCTTCCACTCTGATTCTATATCCTCCTCTCCTGCTTACTCAACCAACTTTATATCTTTCTTTTTTAAAAAAAAAAAAAGGAAAGAGAGACACACAACCCCCAACACACACACACACACACACACACACACACACACACAGCAGAAATCGAGATAAAGGAGCAAGAGACCAATAAGACCAAAGAAAGACAGACAGAAAGAAAGAGAGAGAGGAGAGAGAGAGAGAGAGAGAGAGAGAGAGAAATGTCCAAACAAGCCAATATGAGACAAAAAGTCAAAACCACACTATTGAGTTCTTTGTGTTGACCAGATGCTCTGTCCCCAAAAGTGTGGCTAATATACCCAGTGAGACTCCATGGGGGAGAACTGATTTCCTTGCAGTAGATGGGAACTAACAACTGACACAGATAGAGACCTACAACTGGACGGGTGCAGAGTGGGAGACTTTGGATCGATCGCTCAGTCCTAAACGGGACGTCTTCATCAACTCCCTCCCCTCAAGTCTCAGAGAGCTGTGCAGAAGGAGAAGCAGAAAGATTCCAAGAGCCAGAAGAGATGGTTGTCTCCAAGGAAACAGGTTTTTCCAAACACAGCAGGACTGACAGACATAGGAACTCACAGAGACTGGCAGCATGCACAGGAGGCCTGCTCAGGTTCAAGCCAGATGGTCCCAGCACTGAGGTGAAGTAGACAGGTGCTCCAACCATAGCCAAGAGACAGTCAGGAGTTGTCACCCTGGCAAAGGGAAATCAGTTTTCTCCTATGTCTCTGCTTCGACAATAAGAACTCTCTAACTCAGGGCTAGGGTAAAACTCTAACTCAGGACTGAGGAAATGCATCCGCTTAGCATGTGCAAGGCCCTAGGTTCAACCCCCAGGACCCACCCTCCCCAAAATTCTGTAATTTCTTGCATCTTGCTTTCCAAAAAGAGTTTGCTATTGCTACAGGTAAGCACTAAAAACAACAAAAAGGACTTACCAATCTGTTTCACAAAGAAACCATGGAAAGTGAACCTGTCCAAATTTGGCGGAGTCCTTGCTGTGTTTTCTAAAGATTTCTTTCATTCACAGTTCTTTTTGACATTGTTCTTTTATGAATATGTATGCCCCACATTAACATTTTGATCAAATGCTTTAAAATCCACTCCAGATGTCCTAGAACATGCAGGCTTTAAGGGGCTCATAAATCTCCCATTTAATTCCTGAGCCTGTGTTTTTCCTCAGAACCCTTATCTTACAGTGTGAGGCAGTCCCCACAGGAGTGAACTGGAAAAATAACATTTTGCTTTTCTTTGTTTTGTTTCCTTCCAGGGGAAGGAGCAGTTGACCCCAATGATCCTAACAAGGAAAACACACTAAATCAGCTCTCAAAGACTGAGATTTCCCTTTCCCTGACAAGCAAGTATGACATCAAGGATGGCGAGGCTGTCGATGGCAGAAGCCTCATGATAAAGTAAGTCTGGGGCTAATAGTTTATGGTTCCAGCATGACCTCAAGTGGGGCTAAATCTCCCCCAGGCCGTTCCTTTAGAAGTAGGTAAATGTTCAAATGTGTCATGTGTAGCCATCAAACCAGAGGATAACGGAGCCTTCATCTAGGAGGGAACTAATATTAATAGTCTGCAAAGTTGGCCTTGGGTTTTAGTTTTATCTGTCATAATTAGATTCCTTGAAGGCATGAAGTGATTTAATTGGGCATGTGTTCCAGGTGGCTGAAAATTTAGCAAGAAGCCAGTGGTGGTGGCAAATTCCTTTAATCCCAACACTTGGGAGGGGGCAGAGGCTGACAGATCTCTGTGAGTTTTAGGCCAGCCTGGCCTACAAAGAAAGCTATGCAGAGAAACCCTGTCAGGAAAAACAAAAAGAAGAAGAAAAAAGAAGGAGGAGGAGAAGGAGAAGAAGAGAAGAGGAAGAGGAAGAAGAGGAAGAGGAAGAGGAAGGAAGAAGAAGGAAGGAGAAGGAAGAAGAGAAGAAATTTAGCAAGAAAACACTGCTAATCCAATTTTATTTTTAGTATAAAACAACAGTGTAAAAAGGGACAACACACATGACAGACCATTGCTGGATTTATTGGCTTTTCTTATTAAACTAATCATGGATATGTTCAACAGCTGCCTGGGTCCAGCTCCATCAGGGCCCAGGTCCCAAAAGGAGGTATGTAGTCAGTGAGGGGACAGAAGACACTAACTTGGTCTGTGGAGTAAATCGAGGATGGCTGCCCATTTATTGGAAGAAGGTTATACCTTGTATACTGTATCATTGCACAAGGGGTTAAATGGCAGAAAGGGGCCTGTGAGCTGGGGGGTAGCTTGAGATCGGGAATTGAGGAAGCTAGCATTAACCTTACCAAATTAATAGGCACCAGTCATGTTTTAATGGAAGGGCCACAAATTCCTCTTGCCAGAGGAAATTTTCAAGCCCTGAGGGAATGGGTACTTTTGTCTAAATGCCTGGTGTTGGGAAAAGGACTTTCTCAGGGGACTAAACATTCCATTATAGAATATTGCAAGGGTTTTGTTGTTGTTGCTTGTTTGTTTAATGTGGATTAGTTTATCCAAATAGCTAAAGCTCAAAGCAAGCAAAGACGAAGCTAGATAAATATACCCCTATAATAGGTTTCTCCGCCGAGGCAGTAAGCCAGAGCAAGCAGATTGAAAAAGTAAAAGAACAGGTTTATTCAAGCAAAGCAACTCTGGAGTGAGTTCTGCAGCCACAGAGATGGAAGCTGGAGAAGTCACATGCCCAAACTAAAGCAGGGAGCTTATACAGCTTGTAGGTGAGGGATGCTGATGTCTGCCACATGCTGGGTTTGTGTCCAGTATGCTCACAGCTGAATGCTTTAGGTTGGGCGGCTGGCAACTTCAGGGGAGGAACAACCTTAGCCTTAGCGGAACTGGGCTTTTTGGGGTCTTCCCTTTGTCCCAAGATTCTGAGTGGATGGGGTTTGGAGAGACAGGAATGGAGCTTTCTGGATCTTGCAGGGAGGTTCCAACCCAACACAAATATCACTGTGAACCTGAGCAGACCTTAGGATACAAATCTTGATTATTAAATATACCTTATTTATCAAGCATACGTTACTGCTCTGCATTTGCTAGCAGCATGCTGTTAACTTCTATGGGAGCAGACGGGGTTATCAAGCCATATGGTTCCAAAGTGGCGGGGATTTTGTTCCAAAGAATTATTTTGTTTAAAGAGGCTGCCATTGTATACATTTTCATCCTTCAGAGCCCACACAAAATTTCCCAAAGGAAGAGGCATAAGGAAACTCCCATAACATGTAGTGAGAATCATTAAAAATGAAAGTAAAAAGATGCTGGAGAATTGGGATCTGCGAAGTCAAAAATGCTGGAACTGTGTCACATGGAATGGCTGCCACGTGGTCCATGACACTGCTTCATTTAATATCTCTCTCTCTCTCTCTCTCTCTCTCTCTCTCTCTCTCTCTCTCACACACACACACACACACACACACACACACACACACACACACTATTTAGTATTCTATGCATGATTGTATTCATCCTCCCTCACCCTGCTCTTCCCCCAAATTTGTCTCCTTTTTTTCCCCCTCCCTTCCTTCCCCCCTTCCTTCCTCCCATCAAGGTCAATTTGTGCTGCCCAAATAATCTGGAGTGTGTGGTGTTCCCTTGGAGTGTAGCTGGCCACCGAGGGGCTTCGATTTTAGAGAGAACTGACCCTTCCTCTCCCAGCAGCTAACAGTTGCTGACAGCTCCTCATCTAGGGATTTTTGTCTGGATTCCATGCTGAATTTTGTCTGTCTTGGCCTTACACGGGTCTTATGCATTCTGTGACAATCACTGTGTGTTCATATGCACTGCTCTATTCAGAAGACCCCATTCCCTTATCGACGTCCACCGCATCTGGCTCTTACACTCTGTCTCCTCATCCGCAGAGCCTTTGGAGGTGGGGATGCCATATGTGTGTTTCACTTAGTGCTGAACATTCTGCAGTCTCTCATTCCCTGAACTCGGTCAGCGTGGGTCTCTGTGTTGAGCATCGCCTACTACAATACAGAAGCGACTCTGATAAAGGTTGAAGGGTGCTGTAATCTATGGTTATAATGATAGGTCACGAGATGTTGGTTTAATACTATGCCCATTTAGCAGAATAATTGTAGTGGGTTCTTGCCTAGAGACTAGGACTTATCCAGCCATAGGTTCTTGGCCCAGTAATGTTACCAAACGCAGGCTCCATCTTGTGGCATGGACCTTAAGTCTACTAAAGTTGGTTACTCACACAATCCTCATGCTGTCGTTTCACCAGACATTATCAGGGATCACAACACCACTTGTGCCTTCCATAGTCTGAGATCTTTTGGCTGGCAGTGGGGCCACAAGTGCAGCCCCAGAACACAGGCTCAGCTGCAAAGATAAGGCCGGGTCTGTGACCTCACAAGGCGAGTTGCAGCCTTGTACAATTGATGACCAAGTCATGCTGAACTTCCTGTCAGCTCTGGACAGGGTGGGGAGAAAAGAAGGGAGAAGAAATATGAACCCTGACTTCCCCTGTGCATGGCCAATTATGCAGATAACGGGAAATGCAGATGGTGTGGCTTGGCCATGCAAATGAAATTAGATCAAGCCTCCCACATGCTCATGAGTTACATCCTTAGAAGTAAGGGGAAGAAATCGCCTCTTAATTGGTTCTGTCTGTTGTTTGAATGCCATCCTCTCGGTGCCGTCAACTCACATGTCTACACTGATGAATAGGAATCACAGTTTGGGTCATCTGAAGTATGAAATCATCTGAACAGCATATGCATGTTCACTGATTGAAGACAGGAGTCACCACAGTTCAGCACATTCTTGGAATTCACATTTTACAAACAAAACCATGAAAGTCAGGCGTGTTTGGGGAGGGTTGGGTCTTGGTGCAGGAAGTGCTCCTACCTTGCCCGCCCTGGTCCTGTGCTGCAGACCCCAGCTCCCCATGCATGCTTCCAGCTCTCAATCTCTCCTTTCTTGCCCATGCTGTGTGGAGCTGGCCAGTGGCTTTTGAGATACTACAGCATGTAACCTATTACTCTAAGCATTTAAAAGTGCACAGTTCGGGATATTCACAGTCTGGTACTACCATCAACACTATCAAGTTCAAGAATACTTTTAGCTTGCTCAAGTTGGCCCTGGCCCTTACTCTCCAGTCCCTACTAACTGCTCTCTGTCCCTGTGAGCTTAACTGTTCTAGGCATTTTGTCTAAATGGGATCATGTAACATGTGGTCTTCTGTACCTGATTTCCTTTACCCATGTAATGTTTTACAGGTGCCATGTTAGGGCACAAATCGGTATTTTATTCCTTTTCGTGACTGGATAGTACTTTACCGTGTGGAAATACCTTTGTTTACTGATTCATCTGTTAGTAGACATTTGGGTTTATTTGCACCTTTTAGATGTTTTAACTGGTGCTAATATATATATATATATATATATATATATATATATATATATATATATATATATATATATATACACATTCAGGTCCAAGTTCTTGTTTAAATACCTCTTTTCACTTCTTTTGGTTATAGACCTCGGAGTATAGATGGTTTAGGTGGTCATCCTCTGTGTAGTTGTCTGGTGGCCCGCCAAACTGTTTTCTACAATGGCCACACCATTTCATACCCCCCCCCCCAAACTACAAGAATCCCAACTTTTCTCCACTTTCTCAACGCCCAGCTTTGTTCTTTTATCATTAGTCACCTCAGTGGGTGGAGAGTACTTACATTTATAATTGTGCACTCCTCGGTGATGCTGAGCAACTTTTCATGTGCTTATGAGCAGTAGCGCATCACCTTTGTAGAGTATCCATCCAAATAGAATGCTTTCCTAGCAGTCCCGTGGTCCTAGGGTCTCAGTACTGAAAACAAACATCCTTTGCCTAGTTTTAAATAAAGTTAGTGTTATTCCTGGGTTGAAAGTATTCCTTATATAGTCAGATTAACAGATTTGTGATTTTTTTTTTTTTGCCTCTTATATTTATATAAAATTCTGTATAGAAAGGGACATTGGAGCTGAAGAGATGCCTTAGCAGTTAAGAGCCTTGTTGCTCTTGCAGAGGAATTGGGTCTTTCTCACAGCACCCACAGGGCAGCAGCTCATAACATCCTTAACTCCAGTCCCAGGTGATCTGATGCCCTCTTCCAAGCTCCAAGGGCACCAGGCATGGCACGCATGTGTTGCACAAACATACAGGCAAGTAAAACCCTTAATACAAAATAATAAAACAACTAAGATAGAAAGGGACATTAATGAGAAAAAAGCCAACCCTAAGAAGTGAAGGATGGAGGGAGAATAGAGTGTGTGCGCGTGCGCATGTGTGCATGCTTGGATGTACAGACACTACCGTACTCTCAGCAACCTCATGAGGTTGAAGGTTACCATCAGAATTTAGCAAATGAGAGCAGTAAGGGGAAGACAGATGTAAACAGATGTAAACTTTTCCCTGGGCAACATGCCAGTTACTGGAATAGAGATTTAAATCCAGATAAGTTTAAATCCTCCAGAGCCTACACTTTTAATCATAAAGTTTTACGAACCTTTGTGGCCATAGAAGAAAAAGAATGAAAATTGCTACAGGGCAGTGACACTGTCACATCTCTCTGAGCCAAAGGGGAGTGACAGATGGATGTGAGGTACACACAGTACATACAATGGAATAGGAAGAACCATGAATTCTCCTGGCCTTTCTGCTTGGGCTACTACCATTTCCCCAGTACTACCAAGCTTAATGTATTAAACAAAGCAGCCTGTTGCAGAATCCTTTGTCATAATGGAAGAGCCTTAGATGACAAAGGATTCTGTTTCAAAGTGTCTCTTATTAGTCACACACTCAGCAAGATGTTCCCTTGGCATTGTCCTCGTCAAAAATGGCAGGGAGGGCTGTGACCATCCCTTGAGATCATGTGTTCAATAGCCTATAAATTATAAAGAACTACGTAACTGTAAATCTCTCATTATAACTTATGGTTCATCTTAAAATATGTGACCTTATGACTTTATTCAGCTTGATTTTTCACAGAACTATGTGTTTAACTTCAGCCAGTATTTGTGGTTTTTCAATCTGGTGCTCACATTGTCATCTCTCAAGAATTTTTCTCCTTCCCCATGATTCAGTTTAAATAGCCATTATCCTACTGGAACTATTCCCTCTTACCCTGGCAGGAGTGCTCGATGGCAGAGGTGATGTTTGAGGTCTGCTGCTAAAAATATGTACTGACATTACTGCAATTTTAAACACCACCACTGATTCCTTGTCAACCTTAGACACATTGTAAAGCAGAAAACAGAGCCATGGGTGGAGTGGCCAAGCCCAAGGAGCAGGGACAGTTCCCAAGTGCTCTGTGGGCTCGTCTTAAGCAGACTTCTGATGGGGAAACTTCCTGGTGCATTTCCTTATTTTTCAGGGGTTCTTCCGAGGCCTCTTCCTGATGAGCCTGCCTTCCTGATGGCTGAACACTGTAGATGCTGACACACAATATGAGCTAGACACAGTAGAGCAGTGATTGATGCTTGCACTGCGTGGGGAGGGAGCAATAAGAAGGTTGTTAGCCACCGACTGTGAACCAACAATGTGAACTCTGTAGATGCTACTCTGCAAAGGCTTAAAGACCTGGGGGGGGGGGCAAGGCTTTTCTTGAAAAGGTGCTAGAAGAGAGGAAGGTGATCTATGGCTGGGTGGGTAGAGAATGTGCCTAGTGTGCTTGTCTCATCCGCAGCAGAAACGGGAGGTAGGAAGGAGGACACCGAGCAGGTAATTCCCACAGGATGAGCAACTGAGGGATGCAGAGTGACACTGGCCTTCTCTTCTGCAGTGCTAGACCCCAGAGTGCGAGCTTTGTCTACCCCTTAAGCCTCCCCGCCTTAAGCCCCAAAGCTCTTTGCTGCCCCGTTTGTGTATCAGACAGTGGGCTGTCTTCCAAAGCCCTTTTTATGCTGAGGTCCTATGACTAACTCGGTCTTCAGACTACGGGCTTCCGGTTGAAGAATGGAATGTTTGACTATTGTACTTTCTAAAGAGAAAAAATATCATTGTTTTTAATGTGATCCACACACGGAACCTTCAGTTTTCTAAAAGCCACATTCTAAAAAGAATCGGGTGAAATTATTTATGGTATGATTTTAAGATGACACATAATGATTGTTCCTATTTATAGAATGTGGTGTGACGTTGCAATACATGGATTCCATATGCGGTGGTCAGATCAGGGTAACTTGCAGGTCTGCCACCACATTCATTTATCATCGTTTTTTATTAGGAGCTGCAATTATCTAGTCATATGTACTGTTTAACCCAATGTATCAAAAACATTTTCATTTCTGTAAGTAATGAATGGATAAGATTGTTTCGAAGATACTGTGCGTTCTTCATCTCTGCTAAATCTTTAAGTTAGAGTGTGTGTCCGAACTCACATCCATCCCACCTGGCCCAGCCAGGCCTCAGGCGTTCCTTGTACTTGATGGTCAGCGGCTGCCATCTGTGCAGCAAAGCTTTCATGGTCATGAGAGCACTCACCCTCTGTTAGACCCCAACACAAAGCTTTTACATGGTCTTTCTGTCGAATTGTTTCCATTTTAGAAATGAAAGATATAAGGATTACATAATTTGTACTGGTCCATTCAGCTCATAAGTAACTAAAGGGGAGTTGGGGAGGGGTGGGGTCTCAGGGGTGGCCTTTGACCTGCCTGCCCATAATGCCCTTAGCTCTTTGGCACACATTAGGAAAGGGGACTTGAGACCTCTGCCCTTCAGGGATCTCTGCAGGTGCTGACTTGGTTAGACACAGACTGTGAAGGTAGGAGACTTTTAGCAGTGAGTTCCACAAGCATGACATCATCTAGAATTCCAAGAAAAAAAAGGGGGGGCGGATTATTTGGGCAATTTGTCCTTCAGCAACTCGTGAGCAAATAAACAATTTTCTGTCCTAATGGGGGTTTGGTATAAATGATGTCACTTATTTGGTAATTGGCTGCATATAGTTCCTAGAATGTTATTTTAAATAAGAATCACTCACTGTTGACATTGTCATCTAAAGCTTTTATTTTCAACTCGGTGTTTCTGCCTAAAGGCCAAGCATGCCTGTCACCCCGACGCTTAGGATCTCAGATTTGGAGCCAGCCTGGGCTCTATACTCAGTCTTTCTTGGTTAGCACAATCATGTTTCTGTCTAATTCATTCCTGATGATGATTGGAGGAAGCTGGTGTGACTGTGGGGAGGGACACACAGCTTTGTGAGCCTTGGCCACCTCAGAACAGTGCCACCTCCCACTGGGCTATAATTAGCTGTGCGCCCTTGGGTTCCCTGGAGTCCTTAGCTGTGCATTCTCAGACAGCCTAAAAATCCCCAGCAGCCAAGGGTCGTGGGGCTGGAGGAAATCGCTCTCCAGAGACCAGGGAGGAGGGAGGAGAGGAAGCTGCCTGCCGCCTTCTCTGCCTTGTGCAGACTTGAGATAATTGAGATAAATAGAAAACGAGGGGGAAAAAAACAAAAAAAAAAAAAAAAAAACCAAACAACAACAAAAAAACCCGTGTTTGCAAATGACTCACTTATCCTATGCCTAATGTCTCACATTTGGGGTTAACGTGGCCTCACTGCAGAGCAGCTGCCCGAATGCTTCTTGATATGACTTATTTTCATTTCCACTTTCATGTTGTGTGACCGTTTCCTGCTGTGGCAAAGGAAGAAATTCGTTCTCTGAGGGACTGAAATTCAGTAGGGGGGAGGGCTGTAGTAGCAGAGAAGCTGCAGGTCTGACCTGTGAGTAGGTCAAGGCAACCTCTGCTGGTGCTCCCATCTTGAAAGAGATCCTCTTCCAGATAACAGACACCCATCCCCACCCCACCCCACCCCACCCCTTGTAACAGTGATGGAATTCCAATGCTTGCCTTTTATGTTTTTTTTGTTGTTGCTGCTGTGTGGTGTCTGTAGTAAGGGAGGATTGAATTTAGGACCTTGAATTTAGGTTCTTCGGAGATGCATCCCTACCTCCCCCTCGATCTAATTACAAAACCTGGTCCCTAATTACAAGGGCAGTCAGTTGCTAAAGAGCAGAAAGTGTGTTCAGTGCTTCTGGGGTGTCTTCCAGCCCTCAGCGCTCCTGTTCTCAGCTCCGTGCAGACTGCTCATCTCCTATGTCTTCGAACTCCCAGTCTCTGTGCTGGGCTCCCCAGAAGCCCACAGGGGACTTCTGCTTCCTTTGGCCTTCTCACTGTCTTATACGTTTCTCAATGCAGGAAAAGCAGCAATTTAATTATGATGTGTTCACGGGCTCAGAAGTTAATGCTGTGTCTTCATATAGCCTTTATAGTAGCTGTCCATATCTGCAGCACCTGTCTCTGCTGCCCTTCAAAAAGTAATGTCTTAATTGCAAAACATATTTCCATAAGGAATCTTATGACATACTTGTGTACATTTCTACGAGACTAATCTTAAAGCATTAGCATAGAAAAGCCCAGACTTTTCTTATCCTTTGCAGGCTTTTAGGAGCTTTGGACAAGAACACGTCACTTTAGAAACTGCTGTATGTACTCACATGGGAGAAACAGATTTTTGTGCATCAAGACAGATGCATGAACATCTGTCTCCTTTTTCTCATTTTTAAGGACCAAAAAGCTGATCATCGACGTGACCCGGAACCAGCCAGGGAGCACACTGATAGAAATCTTAGAGACCCCAGCAACGGAGCAGCAGGTAACTTGTCTTTACTTATGCAATAACAAGTACATTCGATAGATAGTTGTGTTCTTAGTCTCCATGCCAAGTATTCACTGTTACACAGGGGAACATGTGTCTGAATCACTGCAGACAACCAGGATCATCCCTATTTGAAGCCTACATGGAATACCAGTGGGACAGAAGTGGAAAGCACTGTCTCATATGTGTACTGGCTATTTTTTTCCCACAATAGAAATAGAGTTCTGCACCTTTTGGAAACTCTGGGTGTGGACTGTAAGTTTTTTTATTCAGTATGTTCAGTAGATGGCTGGATAAATCAGTGAAGACATGGTTCTGGTTGGTAGAATGTCAAAAGTCCATGTTATGCGCTTGCTAACTTGGAAGAGAGATGTCTCACAGATGAAAGGTGTTTTCCAAGTGCATCCAACGTGAATGTCTAAGACCATGGTGTCCCAGCACCTTTACGTCACCATACATAACTTAGGTTTCATGACAATCTGAGATTAAAATTGTATTAACATCTTTTAAGATGTGTCATTAAGCTGGGTTTAGTGTCACGTGCCTTTACTCCCTGTACTTGGGAGGCAGAGTCAGGGAGATCTCTGTGCCTTTGAGACCAGCCTGATGATCTCCATTATGACTTCCAGAACTATTTGGTAATACCCTGTCTCAAAACAAAAAAAGAAAAAAAAGTGCCTCATTCAAGTTGGGCATGAAGATGCATGCCTGAAATCCCAGTACAGGGCAGGAAGATCAGGAGTTCAAGGCCAGCCTGGACTGTCTCAACAACAACAAAAGGGAAAAAATTACTCAGTTCATTCTGAAATAAATCAATTAATCCGAGTATAATGATTTTAGTGCCATTAATTGCCACTCCATAATCAAGTTAACAGAATTGTCTAGTTCTTAATGGAAGTGTTCATGATTCTCTTGTTCTTAGTGTAATGGGTTGCCAAGAAATCATTCTGTCTCCAGATTTAATTTAAAAAAAAAAATCAAACCTTCAAGTCATCTAATGGGTGAAAATGTGTGAATGCTTTTAAGCAGTCTGAATATAAAAATATACTGACAAGATATAAGATAGAAGATTTTTAGCTCCGATTGTTTCAATTCTTCCCCCAAATGTATTGTAAGTTAGTGACAGAGACCATGCAGACTATCTGTATGCTTCCTAGCTTGTGACTGTGGACATTAAGAACTCTGGACCTTGGTTGCCTGACCTGTAAAGTAGAAATAATTTGTTTTTTAATATGTACTTATTTTATGTATATATAAATGCTGTATCTGCATGTATGCCTTTTTAACCAGAAGAGGGCATCAGACCCCACTATAGGTGGTTGTGAGCCACCATGTGGTTGCTGGGAATTGAACTCAAGACCTCTGGAAGAGCATCTAGTGCTCTTAACTGCTGAGCCAGCTCTCCAGCCCCTGGAAATAATTTCAAATTCTCAGGGAAGACTAAATGAGAGGGGGAAACATGGCAAATGGATGCAGTAGTGGCTGACACAGATTAAGTGTATTGCCTGCCAGTTCAGTTATATACTGCTGTCCCAGTAAGCCGTGTCTGTGCCCTGTGTGCCGTGACTGCTTTACTCTAACAATAGCTCTGCCATCAAACTGAGCTGTGGTATCAGTGGTCTTGTGCAATGGCCATCCGTCTCCTTGAATTGCGGTTGTTGTAAACAGACAGGCTGACTAGCATTCATCTGTATGTACATCATGGGTTTTGGAACCATCATCTTCGGGAATATCTTTACCCTGGGTTCAAAGGAACTCTGACTGTGTCGGTGGTTCTTGGATCAGAATGAAGCTCTCTGGCTGCCTGGCTGTTATATGGCCTAAGATTCTCTGTCGCTGTGGCTGGTTTGAGAGGCTTTAGTGGGCTCTCAGAGACACATGTTAACATAATATCTACTTTTAATTTTCTCAACTGGGCTACCCAAAAGTTGAGATCCTGCATTCAAGGAATTAGAAAGTAATGGTTATACTAAGGCAGTTTGTCACCTTGGCAAGAAGTCACCACCTTTGCTCTTTGGCCAAATTAGGCCCATTATTACTACTGGGTTTTTGTTTTGTTTTGATTTAAAGTGGAAGTGATTTTCCTTCCAGGCTTTACTTCAAAACCATAAGGAGCACTTTCAGGTGCTAATCCTTAGACTTCAGCTTGTGACAGTGTAATTAGAGGATCAGTGACTTTTGATATTTTCCTTTCAGGAACTGGAGCATGCCAAAGACATGGAGAGCCGCGCCACGGTAGACTCGAAGACTCCGGAAGAAGGAAAGCAGAGCCAAGTGATGATAGAAGATGCGTGCCTGCCTCTTGAGCAAAAGAAGAGGAAGATCCAGAGGAACCTTCGGACACTGGAGCAGACAGGACACGTGTCATCCAAAAATAAATACCAAGACATTCTCAACGAGATTGCCAAGGTGCCTGGAGATAGTATTCTTCCTTTCTCGTGTAGACATCTGCTGTCAGGGCACATGCTGAGCATCCTGTGAGGTGATATGAGGGACTCGTGGTGCATACATGGTTCTTGACTTCCGTGGTGCTCTGCATTTTTAAAGGTTTCAAGGAGATTCATGATTTTATACGGAATAGATACAACGCCCCCAAGACGAGGATACTTGAGACACACCAGGGGTAAATACCCTGGGAGTGTTCAACAGTGCTGTTACTACTCTAAGCCATGGCCACTTGGTTTTTTGTTTGTTCCTTTGTTTATTTGAAAAATATTTTTTTCTTCACTGTTAATTGACATACAGCCCAATTGCTCTTAGGATCTGCCATTGAGATGGGGACTAAATGTCCCTAAGAATTTTTTTCTTAGCAGTTTAACCTTCCTGCAGCTCAAGCTTAAAAGTGTTTGTTTCTGTTTCTTTATTTCACATTTTGCACTTGAGAATTTCCTGCGAAAGTGATCTCAGCTTTGTTCAAGAAGACACAGGAAGTGGTTGAGATCTGTTTATTGATGATAAGGAAGAACATATTTGGGTTAAAAAGTACATTTCATTCTTTTGATTCAAATGTATGCATGAGTATGGATCTGAGCTCAAAAGCAGTTAAATAACTTGAGAAAAATCATCGATTTTGTCATCCCCTGGGGAAATGCACAGTTTGATTCTTCAGTGGAAAATTATGGTCACTTTTAGCAGAACGAGTCTTTCTCCTTCCCCAAGTAATGCAAAGAACTAGCATTTCTTGCTATAATTTGGGCTGGAGAATATATCTTTGGGGTATATGAGATAGAGAAAGCAATGCTGTTTTCCATCAACGAGAAGGCCCTATTTAGTGATGACTCTTTATTTTAGAAGGAGCAGGGGAGTAGGCCTTAGAATTCCTGAGACAATTGCTTTTTAATTTGTTCACAAAGGAAAAAATAATGTTAAACAGGCACCATTTTCTCAAGTGAAATATTTTCATAGCTTACTGGATATCTTTTTAATTGTTTTTATTAAGTGAGAGGGGAAAAAAGGATGTGTATGTCCTAGTGTTAGCACATGTATCACAGCATATATGTGGAGGTCACAGAACAACCTTTGTGAGCTCACAACCCCTACCTTTCTGAGGCAGAGTTTTCTCTTGTCTCTGCTGTACAGAGAATTCCAGGCTAGAAGCTTCCAGCTATCTCTTGTTTCCACCCTTCATCTCCCATCTCTGGAATTCATGCTGGAAGTATAGGTGCACGCCACCATGTCTGACTTTCTGTGTGGGTTCTGGGGGTCAAACTCAAGTCACCAGGCTTTTGTGACAAGCACTTTTACCCACTGAGAAATCCCCCCCAGCCTTTCCTGAGTGACTTTGTAAACCTAGATCTGCAAGTTTAATTTTAACACAACTCTCTAGGCAAAATGGTTTGTATTCTGGGAATGCTATTTAAATCTAAGTACAGTCATTTCTTGCTCTCTGGAGGGGATTGGGTTTAGGGTTCCAGCTAATAACCAGAATCTGTGGGTGCTCCTCTCCCTTATATGAAATGCATAATATTTGCATATGAGCTATTCACATCCTCCTATGTGTGTTTTACTAAAAAGTAAAATGAAATGGCATATCATTATCTTGCCAAGACTGTCTCACTCTGGGTTCAAGCAGTCTTCCTGACTCAGCAGCCTCTTATGTGGCCGGGGCCAACAAGTGTGTGCCATCGTGCCCTGTAGCTAGTTGTTTTCCGCCAGCCCGCCTGGTCCCACCACCGCGCCAGCCCCAAATAATAATACACAGAGATGCTGTATTTGATATAAGGCTGTTGGCCAGTTAATAGTTTCTTACCAGCTAGCTCTGTCTTAATGATTAACCCATTTCTAATATTCTAAGTATTTCCACGTGGCTCATCTTATCGGTCAGAGCGGCCGGCATTCTACCTCTCCGGGCTCTCCATGTTGACTCCTCCTAACTACTTCCTCTTTCCTCCTCCTAGTCTCCCAGACCCGCCTATTTTGCTTTCCTATTGGCCAACAGTGCTTTATTCATTAACCAGTATGAGAAACATATTTACAGAATAACATCTCCCACCAGTGCCTAGCTTCCCCAGATACTCTAAATCATCTCCCATATGTATTATCTAGATACTTACAATTCCAAATACAATCTAAGTGCTGTGTAACTACATGTGACACTATTGCTTAGGGAGTGGGAAGATGTGCTCATTAAGAAGACAATTGTCTTTATCCTCTGTGTTTTCAGTTCTTTTTGGTTCAAATCCATAATGTGAAAACACAGAAAAGGACAGTTGGACAATTGTAATAGTTTTCAGTTTGGAATCTTCTCAAGCCATGAGAGCCATCAATAAGATGAAATAATATGTAAACATAAACTTTTGGGGCTTAAAATATTCTTCAAAGAGGAAAGTTCAATGCAGTCTGAGGAAATCACGTTTCTCTTGGTTTCCTTGCCCCCCTTTTCTTTTACTGATTTGAAGAGAGAGTCCCCTGTACTCCAGGCTGGTCTGTAGCTTGTTAGCTCACCCAGGGAGACTTTGAACTTCTGAACTGCTTGCTTCTGCCTCCTGAGTGCTGGTATTACAGGTGTGCACCATCCTGCATAATGAATGTGCTAAGGACTGGAGCCCGGCTGTTGAGCGGCGCTCTACCAACTGAGTTACATTCCAGCCTCTTGTGCTTCTTTTGAAACATCTTTTCTCAAATTACATTTTTGGCCTTGGGGCGGGAGTGTCTGTCTGTGAAATGTGTGTGTGTGTGTGTGTGTGTCTGTGAAGTATGTATGCTTGCATATACGTGTGAAGTGTATGTGTATCTGTGAAGTAAGAGTGTGTGTGTGTGTGTGTGTGTGTGTGTGTGTGTGTGTGTGCGTGCGTGCGCATGCATGCATGCATGTTCTTCCATGTGTAGGTATGTGGGAGTCAGAGGTCAACAATGGTTGCCAGTATTTTTGGTTCTTATTTCTCTCTAGTTCTTACTGAGTGCTATAGCTTGCTACCTTTGTTTTGTTTTGTTTTGTTTTTTTTTTTTGTTTTTTAGAGACAGGGTTTCTCTGGAGCCTGTCCTGGAACTAGCTCTGTAAACAAGGCTGGCCTGGAACTCACAGAGATCTGCCTGCTTCTGCCTCCCGAGTGTTGGGATTAAAGGCGTGTGCCACCAATGCCCAGCTTTGCTACCTTACTTTTTGAGACAAGTCTCTCTTAACTAAACCTGAATCTCAGAGTAGTTTGAGCTAACTGGCTGGCCAATGAGCCCCCAAGGTCTGACTGTCCCTGCCTCACCCCCAGCTCTGGAGTTACACATATGTACATGCCACCATGCCTAGCTTTTAGTGGGTATTAGGAATCCGAACTCAAGGCTACTTACTGATTCTGAGCCCACCTCTCATCTAAGGGGATGAATAAACTTTAGAAACCCTCTTGAAATAAAAGATGGACGCTTTCAAGTTCTGAAGCAGAAATGATAACAGTGTGTTATGGTAACACATATAATAAGGTGCCTGAGATACACTGGAATCAGCAGTTAGCCACTGGCCTACTGCTAGCTGTTGTTCATCTAAAGTAGCAATCACAAGGCAAGTCTTGCTGCAGCCTGTCATTAGCGCCTTTACTTGTTTCAGGATATTCGAAATCAAAGAATCCACCGCAAGCTTCGAAAAGCTGAACTGGCAAAACTTCAGCAGACCCTGAACGCACTTAATAAGAAGGCAGCATTTTATGAAGATCAAATTAATTATTACGACACCTACATAAAGACTTGTGTAGACAACCTAAAGAGAAAGTGAGTTCATGGTCATTCACAATGTCATTTGTGTGGGGCGACTACAGTAGTGGTGGTGGCATGAGCTGGTTCTGCACATGTTCTAGTTTTGTCTCTATTGCTGATAAAAACCATGACCAAAGCAGTTTGGGGAGGAAAGGGTTTATTTGGCTTACATGTTGCCCCAATCACAATCCTCCACTGAGGAAACTCAAGTAGGAACCTGGAGGCAGAAAATAAGCAAAGAACACAGAGGGGTGCTGCTTACTGACTTGCTCCTCCTGACTTGTTCAGCCTGCTTTCTTATAGAACCGAGGAGCACCAGCCTAGGAATGACACCACCCACCATGGGCTGCGCCCTCCGTTATCATTAACTAAATAAGAAAATGCCCTATAGGCTTGCCTATATCCCAATCTTATGGAGGCATTTTCTCAAGTGAGGCTCCCTCAATTACCTTTAAAACTTTGGATGACTTTGGATTGTGCCAAGTTGACATGAAACTATCCAGCACATATGTATTACTTGATTTGAGAATGTTTATGAGGAACAGGATTTTGTTTACCTGATGGTGTTAGATAAGTCTAGTATTAGCTAATTGCACAGAGCAACTTAACAGTTTAAAATTTAATGATTTAAAATTCCTTGATGGCTTTTTTTTTTTAAGTCTCTACTGACACAATAGGGCAAATTTGGCAGCTCTCATATCCATTAGTTTGTGAATTATAGATTTTTTTTATACACAATATAATGACTCTCAGTGACTATGTTTGCTGATAATTATTCTTATCACTAGACTGGGTCAATGCTGATTAAACTTTAATTATCCATTTAGATGTGTGATACAATATTTCAGATAACCTTTGTCTGCAAAAGGGTAGTAGGAAATGATACTGTGTAGGGAAATCGATGGTATTACTCATAGAAAGTCTGACTGTTACAGCAACTTTAAGCCACAAACTCTGTGGTTCTGATGTGGATTTGGAATCTCTCATACATCATGTGATCTTGATTTTCTCATGCTTAACATGGGATTGGGAGTGACAGCTTCTCAGGTATTGATATGAAAGCTAAATGAAATGATTTATAGCAAAGAGTGAATTAATTTCAAAGCACCATAGAAAGCACTCATGGTAATATGTATAAAGTGTATATTTGAAACAGGCTAGCCATGTAGTGTTTACTAAATTAGAGAAGTTTTATTAATAAATACCTTCACTTTGGAACAGAAAGTTCATGGAATTACTCCAGGGCTTACTTGCAGTGACTTGTAAGACAGACACTTAGACCAGAATGCCTGAGAACACAGCATACTTTTTTATTTTAAATGCCAACCTCAGTGGCTTTGGAAATCCAGTTGGGTAGTGATTTCAGAGCAAGGGAAACATTGTCACCTTTTATTGGGAGAGGAAATAGCACAGGTCAGTACATGGGAGCCCCCTGTGGACAGTGGAGTCACTGAGCATGGCTGCCGCACTGCCTGGGACATCTTGACTATTCTCATTTGCTATTCTCATTTGCTCAGAAATTCTCGGAGGTCTATTAAATTGGATGGAAAAGCAGAACCCAAAGGAACAAAGAGAGTGAAGCCTGTGAGGTACACAGCAGCAAAGCTGCATGACAAAGGTGTCCTGTTGGGCATAGATGACCTTCAAACCAACCAGTAAGTAGAGCCTAGCACCTACCAACTACATACCTGTCCTCCACTCACATACAAGCGGCCTGAGCATTCTTCT
Source organism: Cricetiscus sungorus (assembly GCA_030556225.1). Classification (NCBI taxonomy): domain Eukaryota; kingdom Metazoa; phylum Chordata; class Mammalia; order Rodentia; family Cricetidae; genus Cricetiscus; species Cricetiscus sungorus. The sequence goes on along the minus strand of JANBXA010000398.1, from coordinate 54,912,124 downwards.
GCTTCCCTGGGTGGTTCAGAGGGCTTTGTTCTGCCAAGGCTTTAGCATATATTACAGATCACTAGTCTTACTCCCCCAGACCTTCAGCATCTGGTGCTGATGTGCTCAGCCCTATGAAGGGTGTGTATCCAGAAGTTATCTGTTTGTTTGTCTAGTTTGTGGATCCTTAGGTCTTCTCTTGGTTCCTTCAAAAAAAACTGCATCAGAGCACTGAGCATAAAAGGCTGCCTTCTGATCTTGGTGCAAGGGCCATCTACAGTTGCTAGACAGTGGCTTTGCATTCCAAACCCACAAGCTGTGCCAGCCCCTGGTCAGAACCACTTCCAGCAGAGTGCTGGAAGAGTGTGAATTCAGGGTAGAAGAGCAAACAGAAGCCCACCAGGCACAGCCCTGGCAGGCACACCACACATGCAGGGAACCATAACTATCCCTCCTGTCTTCCTTTGTCTCAAGAGAAGTCGCCACTGGCTTCGGCTTCCTCTCTGACTCTCCCCCAATCCCCCACCATCCTAGAGGGCCTGACCACAAAACCTTACTATATAAGCTCAGAGAACTTGTCTCTTACTCTCTTGAAGTTTCTGTACTCCACTGCCCCGATGGTAGTATAGGTAGGTCAATGTCCAAGCATCACACCTTCCATTTCCCTTGTAATAAAGCATCTAGTTCAGATCTGAGCAGTAACCTTCAGACTGGATGTTTAGGAAACAGAGTGAGGAGATGATGTAAGATGCCAGGCTGCCTTAGGCTCTTCTACTCACTGATCCAAGCTGAGGCTTTGTTAGGGTTCACTTGTGGTTGCCTATGTCTGACTGTTCCTCTCTTCAATAGGTTTAAGAATGTTACATTTGACATCATAGCTACTGAGGATGTGGGCATCTTCGACGTCAGATCCAAATTCCTTGGTGTTGAGATGGAAAAGGTACAGCTCAATATTCAGGTGAGCTGGGATTTTATATGGGGGCCACTGGGACTCTCTCTGCCTTCTTACACAGTCTCCTGAAACTATAGGACTCAAATGGTGGAAGGAGAGAACCTACTTTTACAAATTGCCCTCTGACTTCTACATGCTTACCGTGTGTGTGTGGTGTGTGTGTGTGTGTGTGTAATTTTTTTAATTATAAGATTGAAATAAAAATTGTGTCTGATATTTACTGGATAATACTTTTCTTTCAGGCAATTTTTTTTCACTACTGGAGTTCAAACCCAGACCCTCTCATATATAAACTAGCTCTGTACCACCAAATTATAACTCCAGCCCTCTCTGTTCCTTCAAACCACATTCTTCATGTAGGGCAGTCCAGCATCATCCACTGCCATTTATGGACTTGTTAAAGTGCAACTCTCCCCTCAGACCTCCATATCAGAAGTCCCCAGGGCTAGGCTCAGGGTTGAGTCCTAACTAGCCTGTATTTTTTAAGCATACTAATGTTTTGGAAGCCCCAGCGGGATGATCGGATCAGCTGGGTCTGTTTCATCACCAAGTCTTCTAGTGTGTTTTAAAGTCCGATGTCACACGGATGTTCTGTCATCCCTCTGGTTCCAGGACTTGCTTCAGATGCAGTATGAAGGGGTGGCTGTGATGAAAATGTCCGATAAGGTGAAGGTAAACGTGAACCTCATCATATACCTGCTCAACAAGAAGTTCTATGGAAAGTGAGGTGCCTGGCGGGAGCGCGTGGATTCTCTATCGCCTGCGCTGAGAAATGAATTTGTCTAGTATTTTTGTTTTAAAACATGATTGAAATCACTGTTTATAAATGTGTGATTTTTTTTTTAAAGACCAAAACTGTTCTGAAGAATGTAGCCACGTGCCTTTTTGATGATTGGATACTACAGCAGAGAGAGAGAGACAAGGTGGGCAAGTGAGACAGACACACACAGTGTACCGTGGCACAGGTACTATGGCTGAGAGCTCTGAACACCCTGTGATTTGTTTTAAAGTTGGGGCAGAAAGTCTAGCTGACTAGGGACAAATGTATAAACCTATTTTCCTACGAAAAAAAAAATTTAAATGTCCCACTTAAATGATGTGATTCTTCATAGATTGTTTTCTATCTGTGGAGAAGTAGAGATCTAATTAATTTGTAATGAATTATTTAGACATATAGTTCTAAGCCCTGCCTTCTGGGAATTATCGGTTTTAAAGAGAACTTTTGTGCAATTCAAAATGAAGCTTTTTTTTTTTATAAGTAATTGAAAGTGATAATTCAATAACACTTTCTGTATAAAAGTATATATTTTATGTGATTTATTCAATTTACTCAAAGCGCACTGCTGCCTCATGAAAAGGCTCCTGTATGAGAGTCAATGGACCACCGTGGGTAGCAGTTACAGACCCCCACCTTCACCCCTCACAATTTATCTGAATCCTTCAACTGTGCCTCTCAAATTTTTTGTAATGCTATAAAATCAGTATCTAGATGGTTTTTAAATGTATTCTTTGAAAATTGTTTTATGTAAAATAAATGTTACTTAATTACATGAATGTGGTTTTTAGGTTGTCTTAATAAATCCAAATCACTTAGTGGGTAAAAGACTCCTGGTGGGGATTCTCAGGAAAAGTAGTCATTTACCCAGAGCTGTACAAATTAGGGTACAGAGTAGGCTAATGTAGGAGGCAACACAGGGCCTCACGTCCAACCACAGATGAGTGGATCCACTGCCAATCCAGAGATCCAAGTTGGCCAGTGGGTCTTGTACTTACCACCCATTCCCAACCAGAGGGGAAAAAGGCAGAATAAAATACTTTAAACTACAGAGGTTACTTCTGCCTACTTCCTATTAGCCAATAGTAGGTTACCGCTGGCTATAGTCATCGCCTCTGTTTGTGTGGTTATAACAAATACCTGTAGCTAGGCACTTTGTAAGGGAGCAAAAAACCCAAAACGCTTATTTAATTCAAACTTCTGGAAGCTCTGAACAGGGTAGCAGCATCTGCTTGATAGCATACAATGACACATGAGGAAGAAACAGATACCGGGGTACCTTTCCCTTCCAACAACTCATTCTGCTTGCTGTCATTAACTGCATTCCAGCAGACACAACCTACCGCCAAGCCCTAATGTGATCTCTTGAGGACATTACTCTATTCATGAGAGTAGCACTCCTATGATTTAAATTACCCCTTAAAGATCCCACCATTTAACACCGTTACTGAGACTCAAATGTCAATATATGTTCAATGTGCAGATGAGGACAAACTGTAACGATCCCTTACTAGGCAGCTAAGTATCCAATTAAAACTAACAGCAGAGTGGGAATGGTTCTGTTAAAGAGAAAGAGAAAGCAGAGTAGGGACTTGAACCCTCAGGCTAGACACTTAGCTCATTCATCCAACTGGTTTTTTTCCCCCCACCTTAAGGATTGCAAAATAGGCTCATTTGAGACAAATGAACTTAAGTTTAAGAATCAACAGAATTTGAAAAATTCTGATAAGTAGACTTCTATTTTTATAATTGTTTGATACTGCATTGCCTTTTAGATTTTAAATTTTTTATGTATATGAGTGTTTTGACTGCATACATGCATGTGGGACACCTGTCTGCCTGGTGTCCATGGTTGTCAGAAGAAGGCATCAGGCCCCCAGGAAGCTGAGCTATAAATAGTTACCAGCCGCTGTGAGGGCCCTTAGATTGAACCTGGGTCCTCTACAATAAAGTAGCAATTGTTGTTAACTGCTGAGCCTTCTCTCTAGCCCCAAGCAACATATAGTTTTGACTTACTGTGGAACAGTCCCTATGGGTGTGGTTTGTTTTTGTTTTGTTTTCCCTATCACTCAATTTAATGTGGATCTTAGTAGAAGCATTCTGATAAGTTTCCCCATAAGAACAAATCACGTTCTCCCTACAGCCAGTATTGGAAAGAGGGGATGTGGCCGGAAGCTGCAAGGATGAGGGCATGAGTTAACTCTCCCTGTGCTCCAGGAGGGACTTGGAGTGGATATGCACGCATAGAACCCGGGTAAGGGAGCAGGGTTTGGAGCACACACCAGTGTTTCCTGACATCTTCAAAGAACCTCTCTTTTTGCAGCAGCAGAGCTGGAGAGCCGCACATGTAAGAAAGGACACTTGGTCATGCCAGTGTCCTCAGTAAGGACACTTGGATCATACCTCAGGAGAGATGGGGGGGAGGGGAGGGAATATGTTGTCCCTTGAGTTAGGGATTTTTTTTTTTTTTTTAAGTGCGTTAGTGTTTTGCCATGGGTGTTGGGTCCCCTGGAACTGGAGTTACAGACAGTTGTGAACTGCCATGTGAGTGCTGGAATTGAACCCGTGCCCTCTGAAAGAGCAGTCAGTGCTCTTAACCACTGAGCCATCTCCCCAGCCCCCACCAGTTATAGACAATTAACATCGCACATTGGAACTATAATGAAATTTACAAGCTGGTTCCCTTACTTTGAGATGATCACATTTAGTCAAGAAGGGTGACAGCACTGTGTTCCCTTAACTTCTACCATGGCATCTGGCATTTTAGCTCTTGTTTATGCAGGGTCTCATTGTGCAGCCCTGGCTGGCCTTAAACTCGCAAGTGCTAGGACCAAAGGTGTGTGCCACTACCCCTGGACCATACCTGGCATTTTAAAAAGACAAAACACGGCAGCACCCCCTGCCCCAGCCACCCTATAAGCCCCAGACAGGGAGGACCTGTCCCAATTATTCTGGAAGGCAGTGGCCTGATAAGAGCACAATCTGTGTAATCTCTGCGTGGTATAAAAGATCAGAACTGCAATGTGTAGGCCCAGGGTGGGTAGGGGTGTGTGTATGGACACCAATTAGAGTTACTATTCATGGTATGACTTTTATGATTTCTGTGGTTAAGTGGGGTTAGTGGTCTTCCTCAAACATCCCAAGAAGCAACCACAGAACTGTGGATGGTAAAAAAAAAAAAAAAAAAAAAAGATCTTTCATGTGTATTAGACCTTACTGCCAGTTAGCTCTTTGAAAGAGCATTGCGTCTGGTACTGAAACTAGGGCCTGGTAATTGGTTCAAATAGAGCCCCTAAGCTATGGCAGTGGCTCCTATCTCCCTGGTGCTGCAGCTCCTTAAAGCAGTTCCTCATGTTGTGGTGACCCCCAACCAACACATTCTTTTCATTACTACCTCATAATGTCAATTTTGCCACTGCCATGACTAAGGTAGATATTTTTGGAGATAGAGGTTTGTGGAAGAGATTGCGACCCACAGGTTGAGAACAGACTGCTCCCGAAGCTGTTTCAGGCTTTGTTAGTTCGGTGACTGACAATACCTCATAGATAGTAGTGAGGCCAGGTGAGTAGTGGAACTCAGGTGAGGAGAGACTTCACCCCTTCCTGTGCCCCTCATGAGTCCAGTATGACTTAGAACAGACGGACGGATGGATGAGGCTTCTACGGATAATCCAGTGTTAACTGAGCTCCCTGTCAGCTCCCATATAAAAAAGCTGCTGTGGTCTTAGTTGGCAGCTTTGTTTTCCTTAGAACCTAAAATCTCTAAGCACCACATAACAGAAAGTGAAGTTTCTGTTTTAAGATAGGATGTCATGTAGCCCAGCTAGCCTCTAACTCACCCTAGCAAGTGGCTGAGGATATTGGAACTCCTGGTGGTCCTGCCCTTGCCTCCCCAGGGCCACGATTACAGGTGTGCACCACCCAGGTCTCTGGTGAACAAAAGATTGGTTGTTTTCTTTATAACAGATATGGAAATTAAACAGATACTGACTTTGATCTTTGTTCAGTAACCTGAGCCACACAGGCGGTTTACCACTCTCCTGGGGGCTAATTAGTGGAAAAAATTGTTACACCATTATGAGGCACAAATTATATTTCTATACCAAAAATACCAATACAAGTTTGTAACAACAGTCAATAAAAACAGGCCTCCTCCTGGTTAGATTGTAACTTACTTACTGTTGGCTTAGAAAACAACTGTAGAGGTCTTGCGGCAGACCAGGAAGTACCTCACTCTCTTACTTCCTGTGCCTTCACACCAGCTGGCGCTCATATTACAACCACTAGCTTCTCAAAGGAAACAGGTGAATTTCTAGAATATTCTATTGTCTTCGGAAAGCTTTGAGTTAAGAGGCATGGAAATAATACCGAAACAGACAGAAGGGTGGCTAAAGAGGAACAGTGCTCCTAACATCCTGGGATTAAAGTTTACACCATGGTGATGCCATGCGCGTTTTTAAACATTGGAATACGCCATGCACACGATGGCATGGCTCACACTATGTGGTGCCAGGCAAGTTAAAATCGGGGCTGTGAACACCCCGAGTGTGTGACAAGTATTCCCAACAGGAAGGGTGCTGGGAAGCTGAGGCTGCTTTGCAAGGAATGCGCCTTCGCTCTGACAGGCAGGTTGCCCAACCACACCCAACGGACATTTACTGTAAAAGTGACAGAGGGGTTGGGCTTGAGCTGCAAGGAACAAAAGATTGGTGTCTTCTTCTAAGACTTCTAAAGGGAATACAATCACGACAGAAATGTGTCAAGCTTTAGGACAAAATAAAGAAAATGCCACCAATAGACCATAACACAAAATCCGTCTGAAGAGGCAGGCAGAACTTCAGAGATCTGGCGGAATGTTTAGTGAAGCTGACAGAGGCTCATAGCTGGATAACATGTATGTACAAGTCAAAATGCAACATGTAGCTGTAACGGCTGTTTGGAGGAAGGAGTGATATTAATAAACTAAACAATGAGGTCAAAAGTTGGAGTAAACCATAAAAAAGTAAAAGGGAAGAAAACTGTACGACTGTATACTTTCATGAAAATTTCTCCTGAACCCCGATACTTACTATGTGCAATGAATATACAACAACTTAAAAATGCAAATAAAGCTGGGCGTGGTGATGCACACCTTTGATCCCAGCGCTCAGGAGGCAGAGATCGGAGGATCTCTGTGAGTTCCAGGCCAGCCTGGTCTACAGAATCAGTTCCTGGATAGCCAAGGCTACATAGTGAAACCTTGTCTTGAAAAAAGAAAACAAAAACAAATAAAAGCTGTGTGAAAGTTAATGACACTGAAAAGAACAAAACCGTGAACATATGGCTCAGTGGTTAAGGATGTATGTTGCTTTTCCAGAGGACCAGGTTTAATTCCCAGCACCCACATGGTGATTTTCAACCACATCACAACCATCCATGGGATCTGATGGCCTCTTCTAACCTCTGAGCATACACGTGATGCACATACATACATGCAGAAGAAATATATACAAAATGAAATGAGTAAATGAAATAAAAAATATCAAAAAATAACAAACATGAAAATGAAAAAATTCACTTCAACATCTGGATGACTACATCAGAAAAAGAAAATCAAAATAAACTATGCTAGGAATAAAAAATGGAAACAAAACTATAGATGAAAATATTTTGAGGAGTGGAGGGCCCTGGTCCTGCCCCAGATGAGTGACAGACTTTGATGATTCCCCATGGGAGGCCTCACCCTCTCTGAGTGAATGGGGATGGGGTGGGGAGAGTGGGAGAAAGGGAGGGAGAGACAACTGGGATTGGTATGTAAAATAAGATTGCTTTGAAAATAATAAAATTTAAAAAATTTAAAGACTAAAACTCAGTGTACATATTGGAATACTATTCGGGTTTTTGTTCTTGGTTTTAAGATGGGATCCCCTATGCAATCCAAGTTAAACTTGCCTCTTGGAGTACTAAGATTCTAGGTATATACTCAACTACATTTTTTAAAAAATTGACATATATATATATGAAGCAAGTAAATCTAGAGAAATACAAATTATGGAAATCCTAGGAATATGTCAAAAATGGTAGACATCTTCAAATGTTTAAAACAAAAGTAATAATTTTTTACTTTTATCACATTTTACACAAATGATACACACAACTCTGAATGAGAAAGTCACTCTTGGGCTGGAGAGATGGCTCAGCAGTTAAAGGCTAGGCTCATAACCAAAACTATGAGAAAGACATCCTTCTTTTAAGATTTATATTTATTATATATACAGTGTTCCGCTTGCATGTGTGCCTGCACACACACTTAAAAATGCAAAGGATAATTTGTTTTAAGAAACAGGAACGTGTGTGTGTGTGTGTGTGTGTGTGTGTGTGTGTGTGTGTGTGTGTTAATGCCCATTTGGGGGTTCATGTACTTTTTCATGGGAGATTTTAAAGAAAGTTACAAATTAAACTCAGCTCATGCTTGAGGATTCCATCTTCTCAATTCAATTTAACTTAGACTAGAAAATATTTGAGGGACATCGACTTTGTAACAAACATGTCCAGATTTCTCAGTTTTATACCCTAAACAATAAAAACGTCAACTACTTGCACCACATTTCTGTTTTATTAGGCACAACCACTGAAAAATGATTTCAAGTATAACAAAATATGTGCATTTGGTTATATGCAAACACTATACTGTTAAATATAAAGAACATGAGCATCCTCAGATCTGGCTTTTCTTAGAGATCCCGAAACCAATCACTTTTGGACATTAAAGGATACATGTATGTGGAATACTAGTTTGTCTGATTTTGTTTCAGACAAGGGTTTTCTATGTAGCTCAGGCTGGGCTAGAACTTGCAACTTTCTTGCTTGTGTCTTTCTGGTGCTGGGATTACAGGTGGGCACCACCATGCCTGGTTTGGAACCACATTCAGTTTTCCTGGCTCTCCTAAAGCAATGATGGACAAAATGCATTCACTCTCACACAGCCCCCAAGCAGCAGCAGCAGCAGCAGCAGCAACAGTACTTCAGACCAACGGCATCAAAATCTCTGGAAATTCAGCCCAGTGTTGTGGCTTAAATCTTCCAGCTGACTCTGATTCATGCTAAAGTCTGAATCCCAAGTCCTACCCAGGAGTATGTTTCGTACATTGGTCCAGGATGGAACCTAGACATCTATACTTATACATGCTAAAAGTTACAGTTGCTTTTGAATGTAGTTTTGATTTCTTGTAAATGGTCTAATTAATAATTCTTAATCTAGGGCTGGAGAGGTGCTCAGTGCTTAAGAGCATTTGCTGTGCTTGCAGAGGATCGGGCTTCAGCTTCCAGAACCCAGATGGCAGCTCAGGACCACTTGTAACTCCAGTTACAGAAGAGCTGATGAGCAATTCTGGCGTCTGCAGGCACTGCATGAACACGGTGCACAGACATAGATGCAGGAAAAATAATTATACATTAGAATTATAAAGGAAAATCTCTCTAGAAAACCCATATTTCTTAGCAAATACTAAGAAGAGAGAGAGGAAGAAATATCTCATTTGGTCCCCTCTCCCTTTGCTCTCTGTACCACAACCGAAGTCTGAGGACTACTTTAGTAAATTTGCAGAGAATTTAAGAACTTCATTATTTCAAGAGCCCTCTTCAAGGTATATTTTGTTGTAATATAACAGCTCCCAAAAACACCCTCGACATTTCCCACCATTTCTACCATTCTTGGGTGGTGTGTATGTGTGCTCATGCATGTTCATATATGTGTGTCAATAAAGGCCAACAAATAACCTCAAGTGTCATTCCTCAGACTCCACCCACCTTTTTTGAGATAGGATCTTCTACTGGCCTGGAGCCTGCCAAGTAGCCTAGGCTGTCTGGCTAGGGAGTCCCAGGGATGTGCTTGTCACTGCTTGTCTCTTCAGTACTGGAACTGCAGGTGTATACCACCCTAATTTGTTCTGGGGATGACACTCAGGTACTCAAGCTATCTCTCCAGCGCCTCCAACGTCTTTAAAGAATACACAGGCCGACATAAAATATTTACTTGTATGAGAGTATAATTTATTAAATAATGTACAGAAGCCCAACATTGACTGTGAAGACCACAGACACGAAGACCAGAAGAGAGGCCCTGCCTTCTCAAAGTATGCTTTCTATAGTTTCATTCACCAACAGCCAAATACTAAATGGAAAACTGTAGAAATAAAGGTTTTGATGCCATTCAAGGAAGGCTGTTGAGAACTTACTCCAGGGCTGGATAGACAGCTTGGGGCTTAAGAGCACCTGTTGCTCTTGCAGAGGACCTTGCTTGGTTCTTAGCATCTGCATAGTGGTGCACAGCCATCTGTAACTCCAGTTCCAGAGAATCCAATTCCCTCTTCTGAACTCTGTGGACGCCAGATGTGCATGTGGTACAAACACACATAAGACAAAACACTCAGAGACATGACATAAATGTTTAAAAAAATTTTCAAACTTACAGGGGGTTTTATGAATGAATCATTTTATCCTGTTTATCGACACTATATACACTACACCCTCAGTATGACATCTCAGTATGACAATTATCTGTCCCAGTATCCTACTTCTTGTAACTAAATAGCCTTTCACTTAACAATGATCCCAAAGCACAAGAGAGTGATACACAGAGGGTATCATGACAAAGAACAGATTAACTCTGATACTAAAGGGTGATGCAGGAGAAGATACAGGCAAAAACAGTATCGTGCACATAGGGTTTTGCTCTCCTGGTTTTAGGTGTCCACGAGGAGGTTTAGAAGTACCTCTCTAGATTAAGGAAAACTACTATACTCCATTTCTTTGGCTGGAAAAAACAACAAGCAAACTAACAAACCTCACTTGTTTTATTACTTTTCTGAATGTTGGGTGTCTTACAGTCCATTGGAGCATGTCTTTAAAAGTCAGTGCTATTCCTTGGGTTAACTGCAGCATTTTACTTTTTCTTGCCTGTGATCCATAAAAGTGATGAACCTAAAAACCCAACGATATTTCAGAGAACCAAGGAAGCAATACGATGTTATTGATGTGTGCAGGAATATGTTAATGCTCCCACTTACCCTAAAACGTGGTTTCTCAAGAGATTCCAATGGGAATAATTTTTTTTAAATGTGTTGTTTAGCACAATGTACTGAGCATCCTACGAAGACAATGTGCAACAGCTCTTAGTATAAGAGGATTATTCTTGAGGAAAGGTAGTCTTCATGCAAAATTGCCCTTTTCAAAGCTGTTGCCAGGCGATAAAAAAAATACCGCCCGCTGTGCTGGTTAGTTTTATGTCAACTTCATACAAGCTCAAGTCACCTGAGGATAGGGAACCTCAATTAAGAAAATGCCTAAGGCATGGGAGTAGGGGTGCCTCAAACATGCCTGTAAGGCATTTTCTCAATTAGTGACTGATGAGGGAGGACCCAGCCCATTATGGGTGGTGCCATCCCTAGGCTGCTGGTCTTGGTTTCTGTAAGAAAGCAGGCTGAGCAAGCCAGGGGGAGCAAACCTGTAATCAACACTCCTCCATGGCCCTCCAGGTTCCTGCCCTGTTTGATTTCCTGTCTTGACATCCTTTAATGACGAACAGTGATGTGTAAGCGTAAGCCATCTAAACGCTTCCCTCCCCAAATTGCTTTTGGTGATGGTGTTTCATCGAAACAATTGAAACCCTAACTAAGACAAGCACCGCACTTCAGTCCTGAGCTTTGATGCCTGGGGCTATGGCTCGGCTCTTTCAGTGTTTTGTTTGTTTTTTGTTTTTGTTTTTGTTTTTGTTTTTTTTTTTTTTTTTTCAGAAACCTTGTGGCTGGATACAGAATCAGGATCTACTTTCTGTTTTGTCCTAAAAGTCTCCCCCCACTACAAACTCTAAGCAAAATAAACTGCGGCTCCTCCTTGCCAGGCCTCAACCACGACCCTCCTTTTGAGATCTGACCCTGGAGTGTAGCCAAGCACAAACAGTGAGGTTTAAATTCTGGCAGGAGGCACCCAAGCATCGCCCACATCCTGGGCTTTGAGGATGTGGCTCGGAAAGCAAGACCTAAGAGATCCTGCGCCTGGGTACCTGTGGCCAGGACCACTCGCGTGGAAGATCAAAAGCTCGATGTGACCAATCTAAGCTCTCAAAATAAAGACATTAAAGAAGTAACACTCTATCCACACATCTGCCCTATCACGGCAGCACCAACCTGTAAAAGCATCTCCCCTAACTTAGAAAAACCTAAGTCACGCGCCAACTTTAACTAAACTCCAAACTTGGCGAGCGCGTGCGGTCGCCAAAAAGAGGGAGAACTGGCGCGCCACGACGGGACGCCCGGGTCTGGCTCCGCGTCCCAGGAGGGTCCTTCTCGATGACCCTGCGGGCTTGAGTCACTCCCAGGCTCGCGGCTCGGCCACACTGGGGGGGATCTGGGGGTGTGAGCCTCGGGCCGGAGCGGGGGCTGCGGGCGCGAGCGGAGGCGGCGAGCACGCGCACAGGCCGCGGGCCCCGCCCCCCGCCCCCCGCCCCCCGAACCGCCTCCAAATACTCCTCCGCGGCCGCGCAGTCGCCTCCGGTCTCCCGCAGGCTCCGAACGCGCGTTCTCCGAAGAAAGCCGGCGAGCGCGGGCGCCCGGCCGCGCGGGCAGCCTCGGGACAATGGGGCCGCGGCGCTTGCTGCTCGTCGCCGCCAGCCTCAGCCTGTGCGGTCCCTTGCTGTCTTCCCGCGTCCCCGTGCGCCAGCCAGGTAAGAGCTGTCTCCGGTGCGCCAGGGGACTATCATAAGACAGTTTGCGACTGCTCCGAGGGGTACGCCAGGCTGCAGCCCTGCCTCAGTTTCCCCCCCAGAAGGCAAACCCACATCTGATCTGAAATCTGGAGTCTCCCCTAGTCACATCCAGGTGGAGCGTGCCATCATCCCCTGCCCCCGCACGGCCGATGTCCCTTTGGACTCGGTTTTAGGAGGGTGCAGTCCACTCGGTTTGGGCTCGGGAGGAGGGGCCCGAGTCTCTGGAGCAGCCTCCGCCGTCGCATTTGTTGTCATTGTGTGGCCTGTTTTGCAAGACCACCTTCAGGAAGAAAGGGTCCGGTGCTTTGGATGTAAAGTTGGAACCACTCCCGCTTAAGTTTTGCTTTGTTGGAACGCTTTTTCTCGCCTGATTTACAAGGAAGGAAGGGTGATGTAAAAGAAAAATCCACAAGCACATTTAGTGGACAATGGACTGGCAGCCTTCCGCCCCCCCCCCCCCCCCAGCTCGGCCTGGTTACCCGGGAGGTGACGGGGGTTTCTGGTTGTGGGAGGCGGGGGGTTGTCTTTGTTACCGGAAACTTGTTCCTCTGGGTCCAGGAAAGGGACCCCTCCTCAGAATCAGGCTCATCTAGTCTCAGTTTTTCCTCAATGGAATTTCTCATCTGCCGCAAAGAGAGAAGTTTCCTGCCTCCAATGCATTCGTTATCGGCTGTATTTCTAAGCGTTTGCCTGATTGACCAAGTAAACTAATTTGGTCGATTTATTTCGTCAAATATTCTCTCTCCTTTCTCCAAAGTAGAGGCGTTGCCTGTAAAGATCCGGATTAGAAAGCGAGGGAACTGGTTTTGAATTTCTTAGTAGGGATAATACGGAAGAAAACGGCAGTGTCTTTCACGCCGAAGAAAATCTAGTGGGTTTTGTTCGGGTTTTTGTTATCGCTGAAAGAATGTGCACTCCCATGCTACCAAACGCCAGGATTAAGAGGTGACAAAGAGTAGGGTGTTTCCTGTTCTCTGTCCTTTCTCAGTGTGGGCTGAGTGATGCTCATGGGAAAACTCAGAGCCCCAAACAGGGCCCCAAATAAAGCTGCAACTAGCCAGCCTGCCTGCCTGCCTGCCTGTGGGTAGCTATCCTTAATCAGCTGTGGAGGAGAGGAGTGGAAAGTTTATGCAGAGACTCTATTTCACGTAACTTTATGTTGCTTCCTCGGTTTAATTTTGGGACAGGCCTTGGAGAATAAAGACTTTGAAACTTGGGCAATGCAGGGCACTGGTGTGCGCGTCTACTCCAGACTGAACAGTCCTTCTTAGGGTAGTCCGCATAGAGGATTGGGGGTGTCTGTAGGGAGTGAAGTCAGAGGCTACTTCCAGCTTCTTCCTGGTGGGAGGAATAGAAAAGCCCCCCCAGAAACAGAGACTACTTACTGACAAGCGTTGGCTAATGTATCCACTCTGAGTTCTGGAAGCACTTGAAAGTAGAAAGGGAAAGTTTAAAAGGTGGGGGAAAAGGCAATAGGTGCTAAATGAAGTTTATGTTCAGCCCTGGGGGGGGGGCGGATTCCCACCCAAACCACGGCTTCTCACCATCTCAAACAAGCTCCCTGATAAGAAGAGGGTTTGTCCTCTTTTGCTGATTCTAACAATGAGGTCCCAGGACACCGAGTGGCCTGCCATCAGGGAGTGGCCCACCCACATTGGGTGCGTGCAATAAGTGAACTCACACATAAAACCAACCCAAAATAAGCCTGCTTCCCATTGCCACAGCATGCCAGCAATTGTAAACTGTCTGAGTCCAGAAACACTAGCACGCCCAACAATGTCTCCCCGTCCCGTGCCTTCCCTTGCAGCCTTGCCTACCTGTCCCCACTTTTCTGTGGCGTCTTGTCATTTCCTGTCTTGTCACGCTGTGTCTGTCTCATCTCCCCTGCTAAGATCATGAACTTCTGTTTATCCCCATGGTGTCTAAAACAAATGTTCGCTCCACAGGTATTTGTTGGATAGCTGGCCAGTCCATTCAGCGGTTTACCCTGGCGTGGGTAGTTTAGGTCCAGTGACTTGTATTTATTAAAGAAGGGGATGTTAAAGGGTAAAGGGTGATGCTCATAAATTCTATGAGAGAGAAGCTGAAAAAAAAAAAGAATAGCTGATGGTAACTGGGGCAAAGTACATTGGGATTTCGGGGCCAAACCTGGTTCATCAGCAAGAAGTGAGGGTCCCTGTGGAAGACAGCGCCTGCTCCAGCATCCCCTTATACGTCCTTCACTCACCCAGCCTGTGTGTGTGTGCCTTCTCTGGCTCCTTCCCTCATGTCACCCCAGACCAGTTGGCCTCCCTCGACTTCACGTGCCCCTTTCGGGACGAAGCACCTGCCCTCGCTGCTCCCAGTTGGGCCTGTCACATGGACTGGCTCTTTTTAGAGCCCAGGAAATGTCCTTCCCATTCTCTTACTCAATTCTCTTTTGTTCCGTCAAACTGGAGCTTAGCTCCGCTCTAAGCAAAAGGACCCCAAAATAATGGGGCTCCCAGAACCCTGGGTTTCTAACAACCTGGGTGTTTCTCTCCTCATTTGGGGCCCAGTCCTGGTTCTCTCTAGGAACTCCATCCGTCTGTCGGCCTGTCTGTGTCTTTCAGTCTGTTTGTCTCCCACATCTTATGTCCCTCCTCTTGTTATTTCTTCCATTGAGATGAAATCCTCAGAACTTAGAATCATCTACTCTGAAGTTTGGTGCAGTTTCCACTTCCTTTGCCGTGGTCCCAGTTACCACCCCAGAAGGAGTCCTGTGACTGCCAAGAGCAGTCCGCGCCCCACCCCCTCTCTCCTGCCCCCTAACAGCTACCACTTGGCCTTTTGCATCTGGGACTATCTGCTCTTGGAATTTAATCGGCCACGTGTGGCCTTGCGTTTCTGGGGACAACTCCAGTCACTAGGATCCTAAGTTCCCAGGGCCTGCTTCCATGGGGACAGCATCAGAACAGGATAATGTTAGGAACTGTAGTGTGTGTGTGTGTGTGTGTGTGTGTGTGTGTGTGTGTGTGTGTGTGTGTGTGATGTTGCTTGCATCAGGCTCTGTACTTTCTAAAATC
Organism: Cricetiscus sungorus; assembly: GCA_030556225.1. Taxonomy (NCBI): domain Eukaryota; kingdom Metazoa; phylum Chordata; class Mammalia; order Rodentia; family Cricetidae; genus Cricetiscus; species Cricetiscus sungorus. The sequence continues at coordinate 54,896,630 of JANBXA010000398.1, read as the reverse complement.
ACTCTTCCATGTTTGTTTCCTGGTTTGTGGCTTCTTTTATTCAGTGTGTCCCTCTCTCTTGGTAGCACTATCGGAGTAAATGGCACTCCCTGTACGCCAGGTCTTTTTCCAGAATCCCTTCCCCGAGTAATGTCCTCCAACAGTGACCTTGCTGTAGTTCTCTGCCAAACCCACTAGAGTTACCAAGTTGGAGCAAGGGTAGTGTTCAAGCCTGTGCCAGCAAGCCCCAGTGATTCCACACACACTCACCAACACAGCAGGCACAGGCCCAGTGCTGGGATAACTGTCATACGTAAGCGCTGCCACGGGACCCCAGGCCCCCTTGTTATGAAGGTAACATCCATACATGAATGCTGCTATGATAACTCATGCGTGAGCAGCAAGCACTCTTGTTCACTGAGCCATCTCTCCAGTCCTGTTTGCTTTTTGAAACAGGGTTTGCTGTGCAGCACAGGCTGCATTAAACTTGCAGTCTTGCCTCAGTCTCCCAAGTGCTGGAATTACAGGCATGCACTACTATGCCTAGGTTTTGAGATGAAGGGTTTTATCCTGCATCCTACGGTAGCCTACAAATCTTTTCTAACCTCGTATGTATCATTTGCTTTCAAAAGTAACTTCACTGTCTGAAATTGCACAACTAATCTGTGATTTGCATGTAGAAAGGAACAAATCTGTATAGATTCAGGAAAAGACCTAATAATGTGTATTTAAAGTTTGTGACAAATTGCAAATCGAGTTTTAGAGTACTATAGAAAAGTGTTCTCTCTTTTTTTTTTTTTCCTTTCTTTGCCTGCCATAAGAATAAGAAATACATATTACATTAGGCGTAGCTGGAGTATATGCAGTAACATCCATGACACCCGTGTTGTCTAACACATGCAAAGTTTGCTGAAAAGCTCTCTCCCTTACTGTGTGCTATCCATTCTCCACACCGTTCTAGTTAAAATAGAACAAAACAAAAGATGCATAGGAGGGTGGAAAGATGTCTCAGTGGTTAAGAATGCACAGTGCTGTTGCAGCAGAACCTAAATTTGGTTCCCAGCTCCTGAACCAGGCAGCTCACAACTGCCTGTGACTCCAGCCCCAGGGCGATTAGATTCCTCAGGCCTCTGTCGGCACCCACACTCATGTGCACATACCCCACCCAACATGCACACAGTATTTGTAAGTATTGTAACCTTACAAATGAGTTTCATAGCCACCACTCAGTCTCTGCTGGAATTTTAAACCGAGCATAGCTGGGACAATCACTTGTCCCTAAAGAGCAAAATTGAGGGTTTGCCTAAGAGCCCTGCTTTCTCAGAAATACCATTTATGAATCTCTTATCTTGCCTAGGACGGGTTCATTTCAGCTGAGATTCACTGACTGCAGAAGGACGGGGGTACGGGGATGACGGCTGTAGTCTGGGAGGGACTAGGCATCCTGTATGCCTTGGCTGTGAATTGGTGCTTTGTCTTACTGTTGAGTAGGGTGCTTTCCTGGAGCAGGAATCTTGGGGATGGTGATTCAGGGCAGAAAACAGCAGCAGGCATGAGGAAGGTCAGGGAATCACAGTGGCTCTCAGGGAGGCCAGTGAGCATCCTCTAACCCCACCTCTGTCTCCTGCCTCCAGGCACCTTAGGCAAGAGCCCAGCAGACTTGTATGCATGTCCCTGTGCCTTGGGAACACCATAATGACTTCCTGTAACTGGCCTGCCTCCAGCTCCTCCTGGCCTACCTGAAAGCCCCAGGGTGTGCCACAGACAACCTCCAGGACATACTACCTTGAACTCTGCCTTACTGGTTTGTTCTCCCACCGCCCTTAGGTAGCCCCATCCAGAACATCACTTTAAATATTTGATGGGGGGCAGGATCCTGGGGAGGATGATGGTTGTAGGTAAGAATACTTCCTGTGCAAGCAAGACAACCTGAGTTTGAATTACAAGCACCAGCATCAGCATCAGCATCCGATGACAGAAATAGGCAGATCTGGAGAGCTCTCTGGCCAGTCAGCCTGCTTAGCCAAAATGGAGGGCTTCCTGTTCATTGAGAGACCCTGTCCCAGAGCAATAAGGCAGAGAACAGTCACAAAAACACACTTGATGTCCTTCTCTAGCCTCTGCATACACACACATGGTAGCACATCCCCACACACTCATGTGCGTGCACAGACACACACACACACACACACACACACACACACACACACACACACACACACGTACAGAAGGTTTGTTTTTACTGTCCATCCCTGTGGGTCTTTCTCTACTTCCCGTGCACGTCTGTGAGGGCTGAGGTATGGACAGGGGTTGGTACCTATTCATAGTCATGAATGAACTCCAGAATTCCCAAGCAGTGGGAAGACTTTGTCCCCAAAATAAACATGAAACAACTGAAGAATAAAGGCCAGGATGGTTCACTGTGGCCAAAGGGTACTAATTAAGTCTTGGTGCCTGACTATCTAGGCTCAAGTCCTGGCTTGTCCTCTTACTATGTGATCTTGAATTAGTTACTTAGCTTCTCTGTGCCTCCATACTGTCATTTAGAAAACAAAGTTGTGTGCTTATCTCATACATGGTAGAGCTATGTGAGGTAAAGTTAAGTGAAGTGTCTGGTATTTAGTGAATGTTCAAAACAGGTGAAAGTTCGTGGGTTTTTCTGCCCACATACCAATTTCTACATATTCCCCCAGGCCTTTAAAACGTTAATAGTACCCAGGCATGGTGACACAAATCCAAGCACTCAGGAGCACAAATACTCAGGTATGCAAATCTCTATGAGTTTCAGGACTGCCTAGTCTACACAACACACAAGTTCCAATGCTAGCCAAGGCTGCATAGTGAGACCTTGTCTCAATAAAGAAAATGTGATAACAAATTTCTCTAAATGTAAAATCATGTTCATAAGACCATTCAAGAACTTCCCTTCCTTCAGAACTAAGACAAAGGAAAACATAAACAAAACTTACTTTTGGGGCTGGAGAGATAGCTCAGCAGTTAGGAGCATGTGCTGCTCTTGCAAAGGATCTGTTTGATCCTCAGAATCCATGTCAGATGGCCCACAACTAGCTCTAAGGAGGGCATCTGCTCATTCACACACACACAGGTATACACACACACACACACACACACACACACACACACACACACACACACCGACATAAACACATACATGCACACATAATTAAAAATAAAACAAATCTTTTAAAAAAAAAAACCTTGGTATTTGTAATTTCTAGTGACAAGTAAGGACCATGAAATACTTGTTTTGCTTTTCACATAATTATCTGTGGTCCATCACCCTGCTTCCAAGTGATCAGCCTTGTTTTACCTACACCCTCACTGTCCTCCACAAGAGAGTTTTTTGTTGTTGTGTTGTTGGTGGTTTTTTTTTTTTTTTTTGTTTTTCAAGACAGGGTTTCTCTTGGTTTTGGAACCTGTCCTGGACCTAGCTCTTGTAGACCAGGCTGGTCTCAAACTCATAGAGATATACCTGCCTCTGCCTCCCAAGTGCTGGGATTAAAGGCGTGTGCCACCACCACCCAGCTTCCAAAAGAGAATTTTAAAGCAAATCCAAGACTACTTCTCACTTCATTCCCTAACCCCTGACAGGGTTTCTCTGCCCTGACTGTCCTGGAACTATCTTTGTAGACCAGGCTGGCCTCGAGCTCACAGAGATCTGCCTGCCTCTAGCTCCTGAGTGCTGGGATTGAAAGTGTATGTCACCACTGCCTGGCTATCTAAGGATGTAAAGGTGATCTGGCCGAGAGGAATCCATTAGCCACCCTTGACTTGTCAGAGCTGGATGGCTAGGCAAGTGTCCCCTCCTCTCCCACTGCTCTGTGTGTCCCTTCCAAGGCTATTTCCCTGCAGGACCTTCCTTGCAGAAAGAGGACTGCTATTTGAGTAGCAGCATTCCCTGCTGAACCTCCAAACAAGTTCTCAAGATCTGTCCTTAAATGCATTATTAAATAGAAATATAAATTTTAAAAGGATATTAAATACACATACAACCCTAGAGATACAAACTCTTTTTTCCCATAAATGCAGTATTGTCATTAGAGGGTAGCAAACAATTTCTTAATGTCATCCGCTGTGTGGTGCCCTAACTTTCCTGGTTGCCTTATTAATGCCTGTTGCTACTATGTGCGAATCAGGAGGGAGCACTCCACCGCTGCACTCACCTCCACTGTACTCACCTCCGTACCTTCCAGTCTTTTATTTATAACTGCTCCTCACCTCTTAGTCCTGGGGACCAAACCCAGGACCATCGTAACTCCACCCCTTCTAATTGCTGTTTATTTATCAAAGAAGCTGGCAGTCTGTCTTGAAGGCGTCCTTACATCTGCCCTGATTACTACAGCTTGAGCAGGCTCTTCACACACAGACACTCTGGATCCTCTTCATCATTTACTTTATGATCAAAGCAACCTTTTTGGCCAGTGGGAGGCCACAGGGTTTTGACCTGACGCTAATAATACTCAGAGGTATTCAAGGTCATGTTGTACATTTCCTATCCAGATCTGAAGGAGGGCATTTCTCTAGGGGGGCTGGCTCTTGCCATGGGAAAGCAGTGTTTGTTTGCGTTGAGGGAGTGGAGCTTTCTAGGGAGGCTGTGATGTCTGGCTTGACAGTCTGTCTGCCATGCTTTCTCGCCTACTGTCCTCCCATGCCATTCCATTTAGCCTGTGAAATGCAAGCCACGGTTGACCTGCTCTGTGTGGGAATGTGGGCGAGACCCTGACTTTCCCTTAGCATGTGAGCCCTGAAGCCAAACACTGAGTCACAGTTGAGACCCTGGTGTGGTATAAATCCCAGGATTAAAGGGACAGTCAAAGGGTCACCCCTCTGCTCCTAGCTAGATCTCAGCAAAGTCAAAAGAGCCCTTGTTACCTGACACTAATTTCAGGCCTCAGCTTTAGTCTGGGTTTAAGCTAGTTAGCAATATGCTGTGTTCAATATCAAAACCAAAAGCCCAGTAATTAATCCTGTAATTAATCCTGGCACTCAAGAGGTAAACACTAGAGTATTGGGAGTTCAAGGCCAGCCTCAGTTACATAGTGAGTTCAGGAGCTACATGAGTCCTTGTCTCAAAACCATAAAACTAATGTCAGAACAAAATGGGCGCTTCAGGAAGTTAAACGCATCAGGAAATGTAAGAACCAAGTTTGGGCCTGTGTTGCTTTCTCTGTGAAACCGGACCGCTACTTTTTCTTGCTGTGACTATAGCTTACCAGCAAAAGCACGGTGAATCAGAAGAGCTTTGGCCAGCTCATAGACACTTCTTCTCTCCTCTGAGACATGCGGGGACTGTAGGAAAATCTGAAGTGTGAGGGCCTTGAGCATGCTAGAAGAATCTAGCCACCTTGCCTGGGTTGTGTTACAGTGACGCTGACATACACCTCTTAAAATACTTTTTCTAGTCTCTTTAACTTAATAAAAATAAAACAAAACAAAACACCTAGCATATCAAATCTGAAGTGGGAGGAAAGGGTAACGCCTTGGGCCCTGATATTTAGTCTAGGGATTATGCATTCTTCCTCGTTCCAGACCGTAAATACCATGTGTTTCCCGGGGTATAGTGTTCCCGTGATAAATATTGGTCTGGTGACAAAGGACATGCCAGGAAGGGCACATCAGAAAACAGTATCAGCAAAGCTACTAAGCCCAGAGAGTGTTTTGTTTTCAGACCAAGGGACAACATTCCAGCCACTCAGTTAGATGAGTGATTTCAAGTCATGTACCTCTTCAGGTGTCCTGTGTGTTCCTATGGTGGGGGTGGGGGGCATGTTTGTATGTACCTGCCTCCCCTCTCTGCATCACCAGAGACCCTCCATCCGTCCGGGCTCATGGAACTGAGCATCAAGGCATTTCCATGGTGTCCATGCTCAGCACTGAGAGTGCTGAGTCACAGGGTAGTTCTAGTTTCAGGTTAAGAAGTGCTATGCCATCTCCATTTGATGGCTGTGCTTCCTACCCCGGCTGGTGGGGGGGGGGTTTAGGGGGGGGTTTGGGGGGGGGTGGGGGGGTCCTGCCTTCTCCACATTCTTGCTGACTGACACTTGTTATCTTTTATTTTTCATGGCAGCCATCCTAACAAAAGCCAAGGGATAACTCAACAGTGGTTTTAAATGACCATTCCCTGACAGTAATGCTAAGCATTTTATTCCATACCGTTCAGGCATTTTTGTATTATGTTTGGAGAAATGTCTCATTTAGTTTTCTGTCACATTTTTTTAAACAGCTTGTTTTCTTGCTGATGAGTGACTGTTTTTTATACGCTTTGGACAAGAATCCCTTATCAAGTAGGGTATGTGATTTGTAGTATTGCCTCCCGTCTGTAACTTATCTCTCACTACTGATGGTCCCTTTGCTGTCCAGGGCTTTCGTTTTGATTCGTTTTCTTACTAGAGTGCAGTTCCAGGTACTAATTTAGGTTTGAGTCTTTAGTCCACTTTGAGTTAGCTTTTCTGTATGGGGATAAGGGGGAAAGTGTAGTAGCATCTTACTTTGCAAGTTCACTGCCGAGGTCTTCCTGCTCCCGAAGATGCAGTCTCTGCCCTTCTCATGCTCTGACTACAACCCAAGAGATCGAGCCAGCTCCTCCTCTACCTTATAAGGGGTCACATCTGCACACCTGGAGCCACGCCCCTAGGATGTGATCACCAGTGCAAGTTTACTGGCGAAGCAAGATACCACTACAGAAAAGGGTTCTTATTTTATCCATATTTTATGTGTATGGCTGTTTCGCCTGCATGTATGTCTGTGTAGTACATGGGTGCCTGTGGAGGCCAGACGAGGATGTTGGGTTGCCTGGAAGTAGAGCTAAAGATGGTGGTGGTAAGCCATCTTACAGATGTTACAGATGCTGAGAATTGAGCCCCAGGCCTCTGGAAGAGCAAGAGCAGCCAGTGGTCTTAATGGCTGAGCTGTCCCTTCGGCCCAAGTTTATTTTTATCTGAAAGACTAGGTTAGAGCTAATAGTTCTTTTTGTTCATTGCATTTTCTGCCTTCTTTTTGGTATTTTTGAAACAAGGTCTCACTTTGTAGCCGGGATGACTTATACAGCAGCCCAGGTTGACCTGAAATTTTCAGTTCTCCTGGTTCAGTCTCCTAAGTGCTGGCGATTACATGTATCTGCCACTGTGCCCGGCTGCCCAGTTATATTTTTTTGCAATTATTATTATTGGTGCAAGGGATTAAACCCTGGGCCTTCTACATGCTAGGCAAGTGTTCTGTCACTGGGCTTGAAGCCCGGCCTCTCAGTTCTTGTTATCTTGGATCATTTGTGTTTGTGCTGGGTCCAGTGCTGTGAGGACTCTGGATTCCATTATATTCCTTCTCAGAGCATTGCCGATCGGTGCTGCCCATTAGCAGTAGTTAATGTAAACGTTATTCCACATTGTTGTTTTGGTTTTTTGTTTTGTTTTGTTTTCCCCCACTTGGTGGTGGTTTGGGAGTTTTGTTATTTGTCTGTCTTTAGCAGAGATTATTTATATCTACAGAGGCTGGGTGTGGTGTCATAATGCCTTTAGTCCCAGTACTTGGAAGGCAAGAGGCAGGTAAATTTCTATGAGTTTGGGGCCAGTCTGGTCTGCACATCAAGTTCCAAGCCAGACAAGGCTATAAAGTGGGACTCTGTCTCCAGAAAGAAAAGCAAGCCTACAGCAGAATTTGCACTGGAATTTGGACTTCTTTCCTAAGACTTTCCTTCCTGAAATTCTTTCCCAGTGACTATGGAACTTGTGACCGACCTCCTCCTTTGTATTTATTTGCTAGGGGTTAGGGGATGCAGTAAACTAAGTGAGAAAGTCCAGAGAGTCAAAGAAAGCCTGATAGGCTTTTGGCTGGTATCCACAAAAAGAGACAGAAGGAAAGGAAAAATTACTATTAGAGTTAGAATTCAGAAAAGTAGGTAGGTGCGGTGGTGCTGCATAGCAGAGCTGTGTAAATGGCTGCACCGCTGCTTAGTAGAAGCTCTAATGTCTGCATCGCTGCATAGCAGAGCTGTGTAAATGGCTGCACCGCTGCATAGCAGAGCTGTGTAAATGGCTGCACCGCTGCACAGCAGAGCTGTGTAAATGGCTGCACCGCTGCTTAGTAGAAGCTCTAATGTCTGCATCACTGCATAGCAGAGCTGTGTAAATGTCTGCATCACTGCATAGCAGAGCTGTGTAAATGGCTGCACCGCTGCACAGCAGAAACTCTAATTCCTCCATCACTGCAAGGCATCAGGGAGGGTTTTGGGGAAGGGTAAGTACATCATCTCACAAAAGAGGTAATTATTCCTCCCATCTCCTTAGCATGCCTCTCAGCTTTCCAGGGAAGTAGTCTCCTGACCTCCTGGTGATTAGCAGACACATGGATTAACTCTTCAGAGAGGAGATGATAGTGAGTCATCTTCTCATTTTAGGAGCAGGTCAGGATGTCATCTCCATTGAGGGCCAGAGGGAGAACTCGGATTCCATCCTTTTTACCAGGAAACAATAACTTTTCTTAATGGACTTCAGCAAATCCCTGACAGCTGCACCTTTTTATATAGTGTTTGAATTTTGGCAGTGGGGGGAGGGGATAGTAATGGGGATATTTTCCTTTCTAGTGCTATCCAGGAAAAGGGAGGTGGGGTCCAAAATTGATTGTGAGCAAGGAGTCCATTCTAGGTGTCTTCCAAGGTGACTAATCCATATCTAACTACCTGACATCCTCCTCTTGAGATTTAAGATCTTTCAGAAGATGGGCTGGGATTGGGATTCATAAGGGTTTAGAATCTCCACTCCTAATAGCATTAAAGTGCAGGAGGGCCATGTGAGGATCAGGCTGTAAAGGAGAGGAGATGAAATTAAGACAGCAGTTGAGTAGACAAGAGCTAGAGTTTAGGAGATCACTACCAGAGTTATACTAGATAAAACTCCAACATCAGTCCCAAAGTTCTTCACCAGAAGCAATGGTCATGCCTTGGACTGAAGATTTGGTCACACTTTCATGCATAACTTCTAGGCATCTGTGTAAAAACAAAAAGATTGCAAGAATCCAGACCAGGGACAGATGCCCTAAACAATTCAGACATGTGTGGCCTGAAACAAGGACATTTCCAGCTCTGGCCAAGGACAAAAGATGATGCCTTGTCCCCCAAACTGCGTGGGAATTTCCTACCTGCTGTCCCATCAGTCAGCTATTAGAACAGTGAACACCAAAGTGCCTTCTCTATTGTCTATGCAATATTTCACTAAGTGCCTGTGAGCCCTAAGGGATCAAGGCAGTTTCCCCTCGCTCCACCTCGTCTAGCCTCTGTCAGATTCTCCAGGGAACACCAGCCATGAATCTTCTCATCTAATTTATTCTGACATCATCTACCTGGACACAGAATCAGAGGTCACAGTAAAGGCTCAGCCCCATATCTGAGGTATATCTCAAACCTCAGGACCCTGAGCCTGAACCTCCAGAACTCTGACCAAACAGGCTATGTGTCTGGGGCTCCCATGATGTCTACATGGATTCTACAATCTGCTAGAGCAGCTGCCTCAAGGAACCGAGAGAATAAGTTCACCCATTCTTCCTATTGATCATAAATGATATTACAGAAGATGCCAATGAATGGCCGGGTGGGAAAAGAATGGGCAGAAGCTCCCCTGACAACCCTCCAGTCATGCTTTGGGCTTTCATGTGACCATCCTTGGTCCTGAAGCTATCTAGAGGACACTATCCAGCATTCAGCTCATTAGCATACAAACGATATTCTTACCCTGGAGATTGCAAGAACCTCAAGATCTATATGCCAGGAAATGGGACAAAGGACAAGTATTCCAGGTTATCACAGACACTTTGGATCTCTCTCAAACTAAAACTCAATGGGGGTTAGGGAGAGAAAGCTGATACCATCCTTTCCTCCAAGACCCACCCTCCCTACCTGTGCCTTCTACTGTCCTGTCATTCTGAGTACCTTCAGGTCATTGATGAGGTGTGGCAGGGAGGTACAGCGGTGCCTGTAGTTTAATTCTGTGCAGAAGGAGAACTCACCACTGTATTTCATTGTGCCCCATCTGAAAGGGTGTGTTTTCAAGAAGGTTCCTGTTGTGGAATATTCTTTTACACTATGTGAATATGTGTCACTGTGATTGGCTTAATAAAGAGCTGAGTGACCATTTGCTAGGCAGGAAGGGGTTAGGCAGGACTTCTGGGGACAGAGAGCTCTGGGAAGAAGAAAGGAGGGGTTGCCAGCTCAATGTTAAGGGAGCAAGACATGCAGGAGGGGGGGTAAAAACCATGAGTCACTGGTAACATGTTAATGAATAGAAATGGGTTGATCTAGATTATAACAGCTAGTGGAGCAAGCCTAAGCTATAGGCCAGTATTTTCTAGTTAATAATAAATCTCCGTGTCATTGTGTGTGTGTGTGTGTGTGTGTGTGTGTGTGTGTGTGTGTGTGTGTGTGTGTGCGCACGCGTGCGTGCGCGTGCGCGTAGGTTCCACTAAAGAATACAAAACCAAGTCTGAAAACCTACTGCACTTGTCCAGTTTTAAGGTTTAACTCCTGCAATATCTCTGAGAGGCATATTCAGCCTTTGCCCCCCAGCACTCCCAAGCATCAGCGACCTGGTCCCATACCCCTGTAGTTCCTGTCCGCACTTCTCTGCTCCCCAGCATCCAACAGATGCAGGCTTTCATCAAAGCTCTTTGCAAGGAAAAGCCTGCTGTCTGGCTTTTTTTCTCTGACATTCAACATTTCAAATGTGTAGTTTTGTTGGATGACTGGGCTAAGGAGGTATATATAGCTGAGCTTTCGTTTTGACATCTTTGATACTTTAAAGAGCCTGGTTGGCCAGGTGTGTACCTTGAGACGTATAGCGTTCTAGAATAATGTCATGGCCTGGTGCAAGTGGCCAAGCGTATCTGCTGCTAGACTGGACAAAGGGGCATGGTGATGACTGAGGTGACCGGTACCGCCGGGTTGTGTGAAGTAACAGAGGGCCTCTGGACCTAGATAGGAACAACATCCGGGGCATCTACTTTGTAAGCAAACTGAAGATAGAGGGAAACTACTGCCTTGTGGATCTGGGTCCTACTCTGAATGGCCCCCATCCTGTGGCATGTAGGAACATCTGTCCTCATTCTATATGGGTTCTCCCTTTGGGAGAAGGGGCTTTTTCAAGGTGGCTCAAACCAGCTGTGGAAGGAAAGAGAAATGATTGAGGCTAGAGAGGATCTGTATGTGCGGATGGTAAGGCATAGAACAGGGAAGAAAGCACTGTTTGAGGGCTGGCAAAATGGCTCAGTGGATAAGAGCACTGACTGCCAGAGTGCATCCTCTGGGTCCTCATGGTAGAAGGAGAAGGTCAACCACGCCTCCGCCTGTGGCATGCCTGCTCTCTCCTACCACACAAAGTAAAATACATAAAATGTTAAGGAAAATGCTGTTTGACCTTTCATGGCCAGTGAGGTCTGTAAGGTAGGTCAATCTGGGTGATTATTCATCTACCTTTGTCCTCCGGAGGAACAGAATATTAGCAGTTGGCTTGTACCCAAGCTGAGTGTTGCACCATACTCTAAGATAGGAGCAACTTCACTAGCAAAGTCCATAGTCCGTCCGTGCATGACCTGAACCTACCGTCTGTTCCCCAGGGAAAGCGACAAAAAGCAGACCAATTTACCCTCTGCTTGTTTATTGTCACTCACTTCTTCCATGTTTTCTTTTTCAGAGTCTGAGATGACGGATGCCACTATGAACCCCCGATCATTTTTTCTCAGGAATCCCAGTGAAAATACATTTGAGCTGGTCCCCCTGGGGGATGAGGAGGAGAAAAATGAAAGCTCCTTGCCTGAGGGCAGGGCAATCTACTTCAATAAAAGCCACTCTCCTCCCGCAGCACCTGCTCCCTTCATCTCTGAAGATGCCTCGGGCTATCTGACCAGCCCCTGGCTGAGGCTCTTCATCCCCTCTGTTTACACCTTTGTGTTTGTAGTCAGCCTTCCTCTGAACATCCTGGCCATCGCGGTGTTTGTCTTGAAGATGAAGGTCAAGAAGCCGGCCGTGGTGTACATGCTGCACCTGGCCATGGCTGACGTGCTGTTTGTGTCCGTGCTCCCCTTGAAGATCAGCTACTACTTTTCCGGCAGTGATTGGCAGTTTGGGTCTGGGATGTGTCGCTTTGCCACTGCAGCATTTTACTGTAACATGTATGCCTCCATCATGCTCATGACTGTCATTAGCATTGACCGCTTCCTGGCAGTCGTGTACCCCATCCAGTCCCTGTCCTGGCGCACTCTGGGCAGAGCTAACTTCACTTGCCTGGTCATTTGGGTGATGGCCGTCATGGGGGTGGTACCTCTTCTCCTCAAGGAGCAGACCACCCAGGTTCCAGGGCTCAACATCACCACCTGCCACGATGTCCTCAATGAGACTCTGCTGCAAGGCTTTTACTCCTACTACTTCTCTGCCTTCTCTGCCGTCTTCTTTCTTGTACCACTGATCATTTCCACGATCTGCTACATGTCCATCATTCGGTGTCTTAGCTCCTCCGCAGTTGCCAACCGGAGCAAGAAGTCTCGGGCGTTGTTCCTGTCTGCTGCTGTGTTCTGCGTCTTCATCATCTGCTTTGGACCCACCAACGTCCTCCTGATCATGCACTACCTGCTCCTCTCTGACAGCCCTGCCACGGAGACGGCCTACTTTGCTTACCTCCTCTGCGTCTGTGTGAGCAGTATTAGCTGCTGCATAGATCCCTTGATCTACTACTACGCCTCCTCCGAGTGCCAGAGGCACCTCTACGGCATCTTGTGCTGCAAAGAAAGCTCCGATTCCAACAGTTACAACAACAGCACCGGCCAGCTGATGCCGAGTAAAATGGATACCTGCTCTAGTCACCTGAATAACAGCATATACAAAAAGCTGTTAGCTTAGGGGAGAAGGAGTCTGGAAGGTCACACAGAAAAGGTTGGAAAAGTGGACAGCCCGGGATGCTGTTAGTCTCTGGCAAGAACTATATTCACTTCACAACCCAAGACTTATTTGCATGCCTGCTTCTTACAAGTGCTATCAAGCATAATTACCAGAACGGTAATGGGAACCAGAGAGAGATTTCCAACGTTGCAGTGCTGCAATAGCAACCAACTGTCACTCCCTGTATATTTGGGTGACTTAAATATATAGGTGGTATGCACATACATATTTGCAATGCAGTATGGGATCAACGCTTTGACACTTTCTTGTTTATTCCCTAGCAATTACTATGGAAATAATTGGATTCTCTGAGTTAATAAACAACGTCTGTTTTGGTGGATGTTGACACTGAACAGCTGAAGGTGTCTAATGATAGGGAAGGAGTCCATAGTTTAGTCTTACACAGCTTTGCCCATGTATGCATTTTCCAATTATTTGATGGTAATGTTTAAGCAACAGAAGGGTGAAACAGTATTATCTGTATAGGGGAAGATTTAGTGCCATCTTGAAAAGTTACCAAAGCAGTTGTAAAGCCCGTTTGGATATGGGGTATCATTTTTGCAATTTACATTCTGAATACATGGACCAAGACTGAGCATAAGACTCGCCAGGATCATAAGAAACCTTACCAAGCAGTCAAGGCTGATGTGATAACTAGGCACAGCCATCTCCGTGGGGGCCACTGAACTGCAGATACACACTTATCCAGCTGTGTCTCCCAGAGAGCAGAGGCGGGGACCACCAGGCCCACTCCTTCCTCCTAGGCATCCCATTAGCTGAGAGTTGACTGTATCTGTTTGAAACTGGCGAGATAGGATATGCCATCCTAGGAGGGAATAACTACAAAGTCGTCTGAGGAATAGAGAAAGATGTCTTTATATCCAGTAGCTGTCCTGCAAGGCTGGCTCTTGCGCAGACACACCCATGTGCCCTGGGTACTCTGGTGAATACTGGACCTGCAGACTGACCGACTGCAGGACATAAACTGAGTCCTGCCTTTACTCAAGCAAAGCAGATAGCTGACGTGGCCAGTGTGATATATGCACTGCAAATACACCATTGTACATAGATGTGTTCAGCCACACATTGCTGAGCATATTTCACATAAGCAAGGCCTAACAGCTAAACAGCTTTGGAGATCTGAGTTTCTGCTTCAGTAGCTGTAGATTAGGATAAAAACACAGTTTAAGATGTATATTTTAAAGAAATAAGCCAAGTCTACAATATTTAGACACTATTTATTTACAAATGTTTTATTAAAATTTACCCAAATCAGCCAGGCGTTGTGGCGCACTCCTTTAATCCCAGCTCTTAGGAGGCAGAGGTAGGCAGATCTCTGTTGAGTTCAGGCTAGCCTGGTCTACATGATGACTTCTAGGCCATCTAGGGCTACATAGTGAGACCTTGGCTTAAAACAATAACGACATCAAAACAAAAGCACATTTTTAGAAAGCAAGAAAACACAAAAAGTTTTACCTAAATCCAATTTTAAGAGGTATATATAGGTCAGCCTGGTTAAAAAAAAAAAAAAAAAAAAAAAAAAAATGGAAGAAAATGAAATTGAGATAGAAATGTAGGAAAATTATCCTGTGTTTTTCCTAAGAGTTAATTAAATTATTTTAAAAGCATGTTTAATGCCACAGTGACTAAAACACATATAAAAATCTCCATGGCTTTGACAAAGTGATTTGAAAATTAATTTGAAATATGTAAATATTTCCTGATTGGAAATGTATGTTGGAATTTTAAGCAAATAAAAGAGTAGAAAGGGTAGATGTTTATTTAAGAGAACAAAGTATTTCCAAATATTGTAGAATAGCTCCTCTAATTATACTGTTAACTGAGTTACTGTATTGATTTATCAAAATCATCGGCTCACTGTTGTGTGTTCTGTCTGTGACTTAATATAACTATTATCATTGTACTTGTGAACTTTGACGTCACTGTTTCGTGTTCACTCTTTTTTAAGAATATTATATAACATATTAATAAACACGAACACATGCTTGGTATCTATCTGGAACAGATTATTGTTGTGGGCCCTGGTGAGATAGCACAATGGATGCTTTATAGAGGTGCAGCTAGGGTTTCGGGCTGAGTAGGGGGCTGGGGAAGCTCCCCACAGGCTATAGGTGAGGGGAAGCCCTTAGGGCACAGGCAGTAATTCCCTAACCCCTTCTACTAGACCCTCCCACCCCTTGCTAGTGCTTCCTATTTGTGTGTGGAGACCCAATCATCATGATGTCTTTTCCATACCTGTATAGAGGGTACATTGATCCTATTTACATCTGCCCCCTGCCTTACCCATTCCCTCCCTCACCCTCTGACTGCTCCAAAGCCACCCACCACCCCACCACCCACCACCAGTGCATGCCCATCACTGTTAGGTCCTTCCCCTAAATTACACAGATGAGAAAAGACTGTGCCTGGGCTCAGCCACAAGGCCAGATGCCAAGAGCACCAGATGATATCCATCATACCTCAGTTTCCCTGGGCATAGAGAAGGGATCCAGGGAAATAAGAGGAGAGTGGAAAGGAGAATTCAGCATGGCTTTTGCAAAGGCATTCACTGGATGGTTATCTTCCTGTGTCTTAAGCCTCTTTTTGGGAAATTGATGGCTGAAAACACGCTCAGTTCCACACTCCTCCCCTACACATGAGCAGCCATCCTGCACCAAGTAGCATCCTTCGGGGTGAAATCAAAATGACACGTAACCTTAAGAATTGAAAAATCAGTGTAAAGTTTCAGTACAGTGTTTCTAGACTCAGCCGATTTTTAAAAATTATTTCACCTAAACAAGCATTCTGTTAGCACAAAAAAATGTCAACATGAATTTTCTAAGGTCATACATGAAGAAAATAGACCAGGTGGTAGTCTCAGCTCAGAGCCTCCAGCCTTAACCAGAAAGCAACCTCAAACCCTATTATAACTTTTCGAAACATAAATGAGCTCAAATAACACACTTAAATTTTATCAATATAAAATGTTTGCGTTTTTCACAGCCAAGTCAAAAATACTATTTTTTTTTTTTTTTTTTTTTTTTTTTTTTGAGGAAATGGACCATCCATTTGGCTGTTGACTATGTAGTTGGAAATTTTTATGTATGTCTCATTTGGAGAAATTAGAGAAGCCGAATGTCCTTGAGGAAGCCCTGAGTTCCAGAAGCTATTGGAAAGACAGCGTTAAGCATGCTCTGTGAGCCAGCTGTTTCCGTTCTGAGGCCTGGGCCTTCCCCACAGTTTACCTTCAAAAGGGCCGTATGGGGCACATCACCCACATGTACGAAACCCTCACTAAACAAGGGAAGGACTGTCTCCAACACTGGCCACCAATACCATCAGTGCTTTGAGTTGAACCTTCTTCCAAAGTTACCAGACCAAGCGTGTACGGGAGAATTGGCCCTGGAGAAGGCAGCTGGAGCTTTCATTAGGAGAAGCAGTAAGGTTGCAGTCTGAGGACCCAGATGGGTAGTCAGTTTCAGAAACACCTGTGAGGTCAAGACTAGGTGGGAACACTAGGAAGATGTCCCTTTGACCTTTCCTGAGTGTGCAGCTGAATTTCCCAGAGGCTACTTGTCATGTGACAGCCACCGACCTCTGAAGCAGACAGCAAAATGTCATCCACTGAGCCAAGCTTTAAAGAGATTATAAAAAGATACAAACATGGGGGTGGAGGGGGGTGGAGAGATGGCGCAGAGGTTAAGAGCATTTGTTGTTCTTCCAGAGGACCTGGCAGAGTTCCCAGCACCCACACAGCAGCTCACAAACATGTGTAATTCCAGTTCCAGGGGATCCAACACCCTCTTGTGACCTCTGAGGGTATCGGGCGTGCACATAGCTCTCATATCGACATATGAGCAGGAACATCTGTCTTCAGACGTTGGAGAGAATTGTTCTCAAACATGACTTCCCAAGCTTACTGACCTCAAGAACACAGAAACGCAGTCATGGTGGCACCTCTGGTAATGGTGCTCAGTGCTCGCTCGGGAGGCTGGGACAGGAGGGTCACTAGGCGTTTCAGACGAGGACAGCTCTATGCTGTCCTGGGCTGCGGTGTAATCCCATTTCCTAAAAAGTGGAGAAGGGAGAGGAAGGAGAGAGAGAGAGACAGAGAGAGAGAGAGAGAGAGAGAGAGAGAGAGAGAGAGAGAGAGAAGGAAGAGGAGAAAGGAAAAGAGAAGGAAGAAAGGAAGGAGGGAGAGGGAGGTGGGGGGAGACAGAAGAGAAAAGGAGAGAAGAGCTGAGCGTAAGAGGATGGCAAAGTAGGAGGGATGGGAGGGAGGGGGGGGGGAAGAAAGAATAGAATAGAATGGGAGACAAGAAAAGGACAGGAGGGAGAGGAAGTGGGAAGGAAACAGAAACAAGATAATTATATTTAAAGGAAACAGGAGTAAACCTTATGCTGTTGGCCACCAAGCTGATGTTCCAGCTACCTCACAGCTAAGGGGACCCCTGCCTTGAAGCAACAAATTATAGACTAAGTAGAGTCAAGTATCTGGGTACCCTGTGACCAATGGGTCAGGGGGCAGGAATGGTGTGACCCATGAGTGGGGAGGCTCCGTATGAAGTCTGCTTTTCAGCTAGCTGTCCTCTAAAAGGAAGGGATGAACTTTTACATGATTTCTAGCTGCCAGGGCGAGAGGCAATCTAAAACAGCAGCGGACTCCCAAGAGTCATCCTGAGACACCAGAAAACAGGCCAAGTGTGGCACTACACACGGGTCACCCCAGCACTTGAGGCAGACTCACAAGTTCAAGGCCAGCCTGGTCTCAAAACAGCTGCGGAAAGCAAGGAGTGAAAAGGCAGCCAGCATTTGGGCCTGTTACCCCAGGGCCTCACTGGGTACTGGATGCGGCTCTTCTAGAAACACATGGCTGGATTTAGCAGGATCTTGGGTTTAAGATTAGACAGTACTTGCCCAATGGTTCCTCTCCAGGTGGCTGCCTGTTTGTTCCTTAAGGAAATGACTCAGAGCCAGGCGGGAGATTAGCTTCAAACACTGTATCCACAGTAGCCTGAAGCCTGCTGGGTTTGGGGTCAGGGCAGGCCTGGCCATCCTAATGACTTCAGCATGGACTGTAGTAACCAGACTGGCCTCTAACTCACTGAGATCCGCCTGCCTCTGCCTCTCAAGCGCTGGGATTAAAGGCGTGAGCCACCCACCACCGCCCAGAGCTGGGAGCAACACCTGAGGGGAACTGTCCACCCTGCGGCACTGTGGAGAGACGGCTGTTCATCCTGAGACACCTTGTTATTCTTGCCCTGCAGAGGTGATGAGCACAGCTCCCCAGAAAAAGAACCAGACAAATACATCCCTTCCATTGGGTTTTAGATATTTTTGTAGTGCTGAGGAATTACACCTAGAAGCTCACACATGGTAGGCAAGCTCTTTCCCACCCAGTGGCATCCGCAGACAGGTTCTTTCATTTGTTAGTCACGATATGTAACACTTAATTAAGAAATACAGAAACAAGCGCTCAGACTTAGAAAAAGTTTGAGCAGTTCTGCCTTATTAGGAGGAAGTTTTGGAAACTTCTCGTCAGTTCTGAACCACTGGAGAACTTCTAAACAAATCCAGCATCCCCACCCCACCCCCAACCACTCTGAGTCACAGCCTTAAGGGAACTGCGCTTGAGTACCCATCAGAACCGTTCATGTAGAGAGCTGCGAAGTGCCATGCCTTAAAGATGGCGCTGGCTTCCGCCTTCCACCTCCCCAAGGGTGAGCGCTCTCTGGCGTAAACAAGCCCTTACTTGGTTAAGTCTGTTCGGCCTGTCTGCTTCCACGTTAGAGTAGCCTATCTGCAGGGTCCACGTAGCTCACTGGGGTTGGTTAGCGCAAGGGTATTTAAGCCTGTGCAAGGGACCCCCGGCTCTCGAGGGTCAGAAGAACATGTTTCAAGGATCCTGATTAAAACTGCATAAAGAAGATCTTCCCGGAGTCGCATCTTCCTTGCTGGCGAGGGCAGGCGTGTACACGTTCAGTCTCGGTAGGAGATTCTGATAAGTAAGCTAAAGCTGATAGCATGGCTTTAAACAAATGTTTGGGGGCTAGCAGAGCATTTGCCTAGCATGTGACAGCCTCATTTCCCAGCACTATGAAAAGTAAAAGAAGTATTTCTCAGCTTTACCATCTGGGGATCTACCGAAGCTGCAGGCTCCGAGCTGTAGGTTTGGGAAGGGGCTGACCCACGATTCTAACAGCACTCTGGGAAATGTTGAAGTTGCTGGGCCTGGGACCACACTTTGTGCAGCAAGACCCTAAGAGCCAGCTTTGCAAAGTTGGCTCATTTTGAGATCCAGTCGTAAACAATATGGATCTTTGGTCCTTAACATAATTTTCAGGGCAACTATTTTATTGCAATAAAACTGAAGCAGTTTTGTTGTTTTAGTCACTGTCGTTGTTTTGAGACAAAGTCTCACTGTGTAGTCCAGACAGACAACACCACACCCACTACACTGGGCAATTTGTAGAGTAGCAGTAACATGGGTACTTAGTTTAACTTAATTCAAATTTATTTCAGATGATACCCATCCTCCTATGAGTTCCCTCCCCCTTAGGTTCTTTTGTCAGGGGAAAATGATAGCATAAAAGGTTCCAATCTCTACAGAACTTTGGGCTCTTAGGAGTGTTGACTACACTTTTTAGGGAGAGTGCCCAACAGATAGCCCAAGCGCCTGGTGGCCAGAAAACAGATGTTTTCCCACTGGGGAAACTGTTTCCCACCAAGTCTGGCTGAAATATGGTGACCTCGGGAACACACATTCTAGTTAATATCAGGAATGTCATCTTGACCATGCTGGAATGGGGAACGATACAGACCCTGAGGCAAATGACTCAGTCAGTGACTCCGCAGAGCCTGGGAACGACAAAGGGCTGAGAGATCCACTTTGGAAATACACATTTGCAGCACACACAGAGAAGGCTGTGACACATTCCTTATTGTGTAGCACCTCAGAAGTGGCTGGGGGGGGGTGAGGGATTGGGGGGGTGGGAGGGAACTACTAGATGATGAAAGCAGAAATGATTTGTTAAACCAACATAGGGAAAAAATGGTGTGATTCAGCAATGATCAAATAGCTGTCTAAGGGCTGGGTGAGACGGCTCGGTGGGTAATGGTGCTTGTGGTGCAGGCCTGGTGTCTTAGGATACTATTGCTGTGAAGACAGACCATGGCCATGGTATGTAGTACAAATTCTAATACATCTTAAATATAAAAGCCCAGAGTCAGATATAGGGGTTAATGTTGAAAGATCAGAGAAGCAGAGTAATCAGGCACTAGTTCTTACCTTTACTGAATCCTCTGACAGATTGGGTCATCTTGTGTCTAGGAAATCTCAGACGGAATGTCCTGAGCTCCTGTCTCCTCCCACCTTATATTCTTCTCTCTGTCCAGCTATATTCCTTCTTGTCTGCACCTTCCTAGTGTTGGGATAAAAGGCGTGTAACTCCCAAGTTCTGGTAATAAAGGTGTGAGTCATCACCTCCTTGTTCTGTTTCTCTTTTAGACCTGATCAATCTAGTATAGTCCAGGGTGGCCTTTGAACTCACAGAGATCCACCTGCCTCTGCCTTCTGAGTGCTGGGATTAAGGGTATGTGCCACCACTGCCTGGCTAACTAGTGGCTTAGCTCCACACCCTGCTCTTCAGACAAGCTTTATTTGTTAGCCCACAAACAAAATATCACCACAATGGTAACGCTTACACAGGAAACATATCATTGTGGTGGCTCACTTACACTTCAGAGGCTCAGTCCTTCATGGCGGGGACCACAGCGGGGCATGAAGGCAGGAATGGTGCTGGAGAAATAGCTGAGTGTCCTACATCTTTCAGAGAACTGTGAGTCTACTGACTCCCTGGGCGGCATCCTGAGCATAGGCATGCTCAAAGCCCACCCCCACAGTGACACACTTCCTCTAACGGAGGTCATACCCACTCCAACAAAGCCACACCTCCTAACAGTGCCACCCCCTGTGAGATTCTGGGGAATTACATGCAGATCACCACACCAGACACCAGGTGACCTGAGTTTGAGCTCCAGAACCCATTAGGTGGAAGGGGAGGACTGATGGACTGACTCCCCAAAACTGTCCCCTGAACCCGACACTCAACACCCATGTTGTGGCATGCGGGCACTCCCAATAATATTTTTTTAATTAAAGAGCTAATCAAGATAATAGTGGCATCTATCCAGTTAGCAATATTTTTTTTTTTTTTTGGTATAATGGCTACAAATAAACACCTCTCAAGGAGTGAAGGTCATGAGCTAAATAACACAAATGCCAACAAGGGCAGATGGTACTGGGAGACATGCTTTTCATAAGCAAGCTCATAAAGTGTCACCATCTTTAAAGATACTTGTGCTGTTTGACCCAACTGTATGACTTCTAGGAACCTGCTGTCAGTAAATAATTAAAAATAAGACTGACAACACAAAGCGGTAAGACCTTGGTTGTTAATGCAGCCTTATTAACATGAATGGCGGAAGACTAGAAACCCTTCAAATGCTCAACCCTAGACTTCTCCAAAGATTAGCATACTCATTGAAAACGGTCTGCATTGAACTGGGCACGGTGCTGCACATTCATAATCACAGCACTTGGGAGTGGAGACAAGAGGCTAGCCTCAGCTATAAAATGAGCCTATGCCAACCAGGGCTGCATTGTATGACCTTGTCTCAAATAAATAAATAAATAAATAAATAAATAAATAAATAAATAAATAAATAAATAAGATATGCATTATATATAAAGGAACAAAGAAACGCATGTATGATTAATTTAAAAACAATCATACATAATATGACACTAATTACTGGGCTAGACCTAAAGGGAAGCACAGATTAGTGAGAAACACACCAAGTCAGTTAAACTCATGTTTAGAGCGTGACTTGTTATGTTTTGTTTTGTTTCCTATTTCTCCATTTCCCTACGACGCCCCTGAATGCACAGCACTTCTTCAACAGAAAAGCAACTCACATCAAAACAAAAGGCAAACAACATCAGGACCCTCCTGAATATCTGCCAACCACAACCAATATTTCATAGATTGAAATGTCATCCAGGCAATGGGTACAGAGGACCAGAGTGTGGCAGAACCTGTAAGAATTCTTCCAGAATTGTCTTGTTGAACGTGGGATCTTCATAATCAAAAACAGAGAAAGCTTTTTTTTTTTTTTTTTTTTTTAAGCTGGACCCTGAAGCCACAGCTGTTTCCATCTGTCTGTCCTTGGCAGCTATGGGGAGCATTAGTGTCACACTCTGTGCTCACACTCGGCCAGAGCTTCACCATGACGTCATGCTGCCGTCACAGAGCCACTTATTTATCTCCTTTGGGAACTCTCTGTTCATCAAACAGCAAACATCATTCTCCCAAAACAGTGGACTTTGAAAACAGAAAACTAATTTAGTTCTCTTACTGAAATGAATTTTTGCATGTAAACCCATGTCCTATTATCCAGAATTTCAGAAAGCTGACAAATTCCTCTTCAAGTTCCTTTTGTAAAAGAACAAACATGATTTCTCCAACTTTTACACTCCTTCACCCGCAGTGCTGGGGGGTCTTAATTTCATGTTTGCTTACTTTTCTTCTTTCTTTATCTGCTGTGTGCGTGCGTGCGTGCGTGCGTGCGTGCGTGCGTGTGTCGTGCGTGCGTGTGTGTGTGTGTGTGTGTGTGTGTGTTTACTTTTGAGACAGGGACTCACTTTGCTGTCTGGCTTAAGACTCCTGACAGTCCTGCTCCCTCAGCCTCCTGAGTCCTATGAGCACAGGCGTAAGTCACACTCCCAACCCTGGAACTCTTTCTGTTTTCTCTTCCTTCCTTCCTTCCTTCCTTCCTTCCTTCCTTCCTTCCTTCCTTCCTTCCTTCCTTCCTTCCTTCTTCCTTCCTTCCTTCCTTCCATCTTTCCTACCTCCCTCCTTTCTTCCCTTCTTCCTTCCCTCTCACCCTCCCTCCCTTCATTCTTTCTGTCTTTTTCTATCTATATCATCAACACATCACATTGCAACCATAGTCACACACACACACACACACACACACACACACACACACACACACACACACCCCTCCTCCTCCATTTCCTGAGTCAGGGTCTCACTACGTAGCTCTGACTGGCCTGGAACTCACTGTGTAGATCAGGTTGGCCTTGAACACACAGAGATCCACCTTTCTCTGCTTCTCTGGTTCTGGGACTAAAGGTATATGCCACAGTGCCCAGGTCTTTTTCTTAGAGCCCCTGAATGAATGGCCTCCTTGGAGAGCCTGAGTCGGGCACTCATAGGTTTGCAGTATTTGGACAAGACAGAGCATAAGAAGTGATTCTGTAGTGACTACAGAGTGCTTTCAAATTCACTCCATGGGTCTTTTACCCTTTTGGTAATTTAGATTTCTGAGCTCCATCTAGACCTGCAATCAGAATCTCTTATTGGATCTTACAAGTATCAAAGTTTAAGATCTATGACATCAGTGTTTGGAAAAAATGTCTCATGGGTATGTTTTGTGGTTGGCAAGAGGAAAACCACAATTTACCCACATCTGACCTGTGTGGATTATCGTTTCTGTCTATAAGGCTGTTGAGGAGCTAATATTCTTTAAATATAGCCCCAGCTATTGGCCTACTTATTCCACTAAGAAGATGTATCCTTGTAAGTAAATGTCTCTTTCACCATGCCTTAATTTGTTTTTCTTTTCTGTGTGTGTGTGTGTGTGTGTGTGTGTGTGTGTGTGTGTGTGTGTCTGTGTTTTGAGACAGGGTTTCTCTGTGCAGCCTTGGTTACCCTGTAACTAGCTCTGTAAACCAGGCTGGCCTCAAAGTCATAGAGATCTGCCGCCTCTGGCCCTTGAATGCTAGGATTAAAGGTGTGCACCACCACCATCTGCCTTGCCTTGATTTCTTTCTCCCCTAAAGATACATATCAGTGTCGTATACACATGAAAGTTTTCACTGTATTTTGTGTGAACAGGTAACACATGGTTCAAATGTCACAAGAATAAAAAGATGTATAGTAAGCCCTCCCCCTCGAGCCCTTGTCATCAGATGGTTCAGGTAACATCTTCTTAACTGAGGATGTAGTTGTTAGAGTGTCTGTCTAGTACACAGGAAGTCCTGAGAAAGTGGGGCAACCCCACTTATGTCTGCAACCCCACTCAAGAGGTAGAGACAGGAGTTCAAGGGAGGGGTCATAGCTACATAGCGAGTTTGAGGAGCCTGGTTTATGAGTCCTGCCTTTAGAAAAATCTAGTATAGCATATTGTTTAAAGCAACCTAGGAATGCTGGGCATTGGTGGAGCATGCCTTTAATCCCAGCACTTGGGAGGCAGAGGCAAGTGAGTTCAAGGCCAGCCTGGTCTCCAGAGCTAGTTCCAGGACAGCTCCAAAGCAATACAGAGCAACCCTGTCTTGACAAAACAAAACAACAACAACAACAACAACAAAACAAAAAATAAAAAAACAATCTAAGAATTCAGTATCAGTTTTGCATATTAGAAGGAAGGTTTACCATAGGCCATTTTTAAATTCTATTTTTTGTATGTGTGTGTGTGTGTGCGTGTGCACCTATGTGTATGCATTTGCACCATAAGCATGAAGGTGCCTTGGAGGCCAGGAGAGGATGTCAGATCCCCCAACACTGAAGTCACAGACAGTGGCAAACCACAGGTAGTAACGAACCACAGGCAGTGGGAACTGTGAACCAAACCGAGGTCTCCTGCAAGTGCAACATGTGCTCTTAACTTCTGAGCCATCTCTCCAGCTCTTCCAACATAGGCCATTTCATTTTTATTGTATCTTTGGGTTTTAAGAATGCCTCTTGGGGTGACGGTATTAGGTATGGCAACCACACTACAGCCAGAATAGGATGAGCACTTATTGATAATACTCTGGGGGGGGGGCAGTCAGCTAAATGGTCCTGCTGTTGTATCTGGGGACCATGGGCTGAGTTAGGACAGTTAAAACAAAGATGATGAGGAATGGCAGACTGGATTGTTTCCCATCTTCAAGGTATCTCCCATACTACCCTGGCACACCCCCAGAGGGATGGCAAAGACATAAATATAAGGGTAGGGATAAGGATGTGGCTTAGTTGATAAAATGCTTTCCTGGCAAACATGCTGGCATAAGTTTGGTTCCTAGAACCCATGTTTTTTAAAAAGCCAAGGTGTGGTCATGTGTTTGTAATCCCAGTGCTAGGGAAGCAGAGACACGTAAGATCAATGACTGTCAGCCTAGCCTACTTGGTGAAGTCCAAACCGGGGAAACCTCCATCCAGGTGGCTCTGAGGATGGAGGTACTTGCTGCCAAGCTGGAAACTCTGAGTTTGACTCAATCCTTGGGACACATATGATGAAAGGAGATAAAAGAGTTCTCTTCTGTGCCACGGTACATGTACACACACACTTACCTACACAAATACATATACACCTACCCAAACACATACACATAGCTATACAAACACACATATATATACACACCTATCCATGTATTTCTACACACACACACACACACACACACACACACACACACACACACACACACGAGGACAGTCCTTGTATAGGTACACCATTGGAACTCACCACAGTCATGTTCAAGTGGTCAAACTAGACCTACACCACCCAAGGTCACACCAGAGTCAAGGAGACATAAAACTAGACAGGGTCTCTTCAGGAAAAGGATTTCAAAGTCACGTGACAAAGCCAGCTTCAACTTCAGGTTTAGCTTCCACTGTTGCTAAAACACAATCTAGTTTCTAAGGTTTTTTCAGTTATTTAAACATATTTTTTAATTGCAAAGTATCCGAAAGCATTGGGCCCCGGACTCAAAGCTCTCAGCCTACATCTCACACCTGCAGAGGGACAGGAAAAGATAAGGCCTCGTCCCCGCCCACGCCCCCCCCCCAGGAAATGCAATGTGGCAAGTGTGGCAAGTCCTGCTGAGCCTGCTGTACTTCTGGTCTATTTTGATGTTTTCTGGGTGCTAGAAATCATGGAACCCAGGGCCTTACATATCCCAGGCAAGTGCTGTACCACAGAGCTACACCTCAGCCTGGAGTGGCAGTTTAATGGAAGATTTGCTTTTAAATACATCACTCCCTCCAGCAGGGCTCTGATGTACTGACCAGCCTTTGGAAACATGGTGTGACAGAGGACAGTTTCCACCCTTCAGTGCCAGTGTGCCCTGGGGGATTGTTGTTAGGGTTCTGGTTCCCATCACAGCTTCTGACTTTAAAATCATGATAATCGTGCTCTCAGAGTGACCTTGGGAGAAGGCCAGTGAAGCAAATGTCATGAGCGATACTTGGCTCTGTTTCCCTTTTAACTTAATTTCCGTTGCTATTGTGCGTCTTTTGATATAGAAGCTTTGCTTCCTAAAATGGCACTGCCTCAGATGCTATCGTAGCATCATCCTCATATTTTTTTTTAAAAGGGCTTTTGGCTAGAATTTTCAAGTGCCTCAACATGTGTGAGGAATCATTTAAGCATAAGTATGGTATTTCTTGACACAGGCGTACCCCGTCCCACTGGTTGGGAAGGAATCCCTGGAAGGCCGGAGCATTGCTCCCTGACAGAAATGAGAGGTGGGACTTGGTATGGCTCAGAGTAGGCCACAGTTCCATGAACTACATTCACACTTAAAAGTCTAGACTGTAGGGATGATGTAATAGGTCACTATGTAAATGCTCTTTCCGCCATGCCGGGAGTTCTGTCCTCAGGTGAAAGGAACTGATTCTTACAAGTTGTCCTCTGACCTCCATATATATATACCGTGGCATGTGGCTCCTGAGTCAGATAAATAAATGCATGGACTTTTTTGTTTTGTTTTGTTTTGTTTACAAAGGGTTTCTCTGTGTAGCCCTGGCTGTCCTGGAACTCACTCTGTAGACCAGGCTGGCCTGGAACTCACAGAGCTCTGCCTGAAAGGTGTGTGCCACCACCGCCCGGCTAATACATATACTTTTAAAGAGCCTGGATTTACAGGTTTGGAGACGAGTTTGAAGATGAGCATGTACTCTCACTTGATGGAGAGCGTTGCCCTGTTGTTGCCCCAATCAACACTGGGCAGGTATAAATAAGTGCACAGCGACTTTCAGGCGCCACTCTTCCTCTCCAAGCTCAGACATCTGCTTTGGAGCCCAAAGCCAGGGTTTTGCCAGGCACATGGGAGGGGCCCCAGGGACGGTGTTTGAGTCGGGAACTGCAGACAGGATGGTGGACCGTGGAGGAATGCTATTGGGTAGAAGATCGGGATTCCAGAGCATCGGCGGTCTGACGCGGGAGAAAAAGTACTCCCGGAAAGCCATGTTGGAGATAAAGCTGGCAATTTAGGGTAGCCACGTTCGGGCATCGGGCATCTGGACTTCACCTTGCAGAAGCCCTCTAAGCCTTTCTACAAGGTACTGATTGGATGTGATCTGAGCTTTCAAGAGAAGTAACTGAAAGATGGACCGAAAGGTGCAAGCAAGGGTCAGAGCTCTAAATGCACAGCTTCTGGGGGTCCGCAGGAAACCACACCCACTAAAGAACTGATCTATTCCAGCCAGCCATTCCCCACCCACATCACTTAGAGCAACGTTCAAATCTCACAGCCTGTTCGATGTCCAGAATTTCAAAGCAAACTTCCTTTGTCTAAGAGAAATCAAAGCAGTTACTGATAGAGACTTTGCCTCCAACTCTGCCCTTTCAAACTCTGATCTACTTGCTGTCTCCTCCCCATGGCCCCACTCCCACCCACACGGAAGCCACAGCTCTCCAGCAGCCCGCAAGGGATGGGCCTGGGCAATGATGCTCAAATCAGATCAGTCTGCCCAGGCCGAGCTCCCTTGGGCTTAGAAAGGCTGCAGGCCTGGCAAGCCCACAGGAAGACTGAGTGCTCCCTGCTCTGCTCTGGACATAGGAGCTGTCAGCCAGAGTCAGTCAGCTGACCTTTGTCCCGGTCTGCTCCTTCCCTCGGGCTCTTCTGGGATGGTCCTCAGACACACTCTCATAACTCACTGAGAGGTGGGTCTAGGAATCCCACAGAAGGCAGCCAGGGTCTGGGTGCTCAGAAAGAGTACCAGGTATTGCTTACGAAGACTGCCAGCTCTGTCCGGCCGATCTGAGGGGAAGTCGGGATTGACAGTACGGTGAATGCCTGAGCTTCTCAGGAACTTGAAAGCCTGCTACTGCCATTTCCCAGCATGCTTTGGTGCTGATGCTTTAGATTCTCCAAAACATTTTCCTAACAAGATATGCACTTTACTTATTTTCATCTTTAATTAAGTCTAGTCTCTCCTTTTTGCTTTCTTTGACTCCCTAAGTGTCTCGGTAGTGACTACCAGTAGTGGCTGGGCCTGCCTGGGCCTCCATTGAGAAGGCAAAAGCACCCAGCACTTGAGAGACAGAAAGGGAAGAGGGGGAGAAGGTGGCAGCTGATCTCTGATCACCTCGGAAGGCAGACCCTACACTTGTCTCAAAGTGCAGTCAGGTTTCAAGCAGGAGGCAGAAAGGGCTTCTCAACCAGGTAAGCCCGAGTTTTCAAAATCCTTGTGAGTGATCTCTTACCTCTGTCTTTATTCTTTTTTCCTCACAATTGCCCTGGCCTCGTTATCTCCCTGCTCCTAACCTCCAACAGGCTGGGGTCAGGTGCTGAGAAAGAAAGATGCAAGTAGAGGCAGTCACATGACTTTCAGTAGGTGGAAGAGAGGGCCAGAGAAACTGTAAGGAGCCAGCAGGAGAGCCTAGAAGCTTCCAGGGACAGACAAGCTGCTGCTGAACCATCCTGTCACCTGAGCAGAGAGATCAGAAAAGGGTTGGGACCACTGAAGCCCCTGCTGCTTCCTGGTCATGGAGGAATATTTAAAAGATAAGCATGCTCCATGTGCTGTGTTAGAAGGCTTTCGGAGGATTGACGTTGAGGATTCACCATGCAAGATCCACCATGACAGCCTGGTTGGTCCATTCCCCTCCAAGGACATCCAAATGCCTGTGTTTGTTCCTGAGTCATTCCTGGACTTGGAAGTCTACTTCCATGAATAGTCCTTCTCAGTAGTCCAAGAGTGACAGGAAGTAGCCTCCTGTCCCCAGGAGCAGTGTTCAAATGGTAACCAAGGAGGCTGTGTACAAGTTCAAGGGCTCCTGGCACCTTCTGGGGACTCTTTTGTCTGCCAATGTTCCCCACTGGAGAAGCTCCACATTTCCTCAGGTCACTGGGCCGGGAGTACAGACTTCAGTGAGTGCTGTCCCATCCTCGGCCAGTTTCCCACCTTCCTGCAAACTGTCCTTGCACTGTAAGCCATTATCCTTTTCCCAGAAGAATTCAGCATTCCAGATCTGCTCCCAGAAGAATCCATGTTAAGGCAGAAAGGTGAATTCCAGCAACAAGACATGTTCTCCATCCATGCTGGAAAATGGAATACACACACAATCCAAATGCTTTGGCTTCTATGCACCCTCTTCATGGACTGCTCTCTGTCTCCTTATTTTTACTTGCTTCTATTTGTCTTCCAGCAATTAAGCTCAGAGTGAGTACAGAATAAACAGGTATTTCCTTCGAATTCCCAGGCTACACATGGAATTCATGAAACAGTCAAGTCCAGAGCATCAGGTAGGCTCGAGGGCTCAGCAAAGAGACCAGAAGATCTTGAGTCCCTTCTCCAGGGAAGCATAAGGAACCTCTAAGAGCAGAGCTGTGCTCCCTAGGTCTTGGCTGCCGCTTGGAGGTGAGAACATACATGGCTTCAGTCACTCAGCTCCAGACTTGCCAGACACCTCAGTACCTGAGCAGCAGGTGGCTGCCACCTAAACCCACATCATCAACTGTGGTGGTTTGAAAGAAAATGGCCCCCAAAGGGAGTGGCACTAATGGGCAGCATGGCTTTGTTGGAGGAAGTGTGTCACTGAGAAGGTGGGCTTTGAGGTATCATGTATGTTCAAGCCATGCCAGTGAGACAGATCACTTCCTGTTGCCTGCAAGTCAAGATGTAAGGCACCATGTCTGCCTGCATGCCACCATAATGAGAATGGACTAAACTTCTAAAAATATAAACCACCCCAATCAAATGTTTTTCCTTTATAAGAGTTGCTGTGGTCATGGTGTCTCTTCACATCAATAGAAATCCTAAGACACACCATGGGTACTGTGGAAACCTCTATATCCCACTTGACAAAAATGTAAACAACTCAAACATTTAGACCATTCAGAAAGACAGAGACGCTGATTATAACATCATCAAAGGGAAGGAAATTCCCAAGTAAGAAATGCCCTGCTGACTTCCACTTAGGGAGTAGATTTCTTTGTGTATCGCTTGGCATCAATTGACAGTGAAGCTGGAAATAGTTAAGGAGGACTCCTGTCTCTAGACAGGACAGGAAAACAAAATGGTGCCAGCAAGACACTTCAGGGGATGATGATGTCAGAATTAGTTTGGGGACATAGGACTGGTGTCTCTGCAGTTGTGGATGAGTTGACATCATCACTCTACTATCTTTCTGAAATTGGTACTTTTTCCCCTGATCTAGAAGTTTAATAAAGATAACTTGAATATTTCAAAGTGTAAGTTGCAGAATGCCATTAGATAAATCCAAAAGAGACAGTCTGAAGACTTCAAATTTTATTATAAAGAAATTCAAGAGAAAAAAGAGGATTTTATTTCCCAATAATGAAATAAAATGGATGCAATGTTCTCCCATATTATTTAGATAGTGATTGCATTAGTCCGGTTTCTGCCCTACAACTAAATGCCTGAGACATTTGGCCTTAAAAGTGGGAAGGCTTATTTGGGCTCATGGTTTTGGAAGTTCCAGCTGGTTGATCCATTGTTTATGGGCCTGTGGCAAGTCATGGTGGAGATAATATACTTGGCAGAAAATGATTTTCTGGTGACAGGAAGAAATAAACGATGAGATCAGTGCCCCACAGCCTCCTTCAAGGTCATAATTCCAAAACAGCCTCCCCTAGATACCGCCTCTAACAGGTCCCACCACCTCACATAGTGCCAAGCAATAGACCAAGTCTTTAACGCCTGGTCTCTGAGGGAAACCCGGCCCCAGGTGACTGTGTCTAGGAACAAAGTCATCTGCTGTGTGAGGAGCAGAAGATAGGACAGGACAGAAGAGGGCTCCTGTAGAGTGAGTGCTGTTTCTGGCCACCCACACAAGCCCACAGGGGCCACTGCATCTCTCAAACAGAAAGAGGCAGTAGGGCATTTGGAAAGCCAGGACATTGGTAATGTGTCAGTTTAATCGCTAGATTTTTACAAGGAAACCTGAGGAAAGTGGACAAAGGATAGCATATGTCCACGTGCAGTAACTTCAAGGAAAAACTCATCTTAGATTTCACTCCCGTACTTTCAGACATCCCTGTCTAAATGACAGTGAATCTTCAACTCTTCCACGTTAGGGCATTAGCAAATTACAGCGCAGGCAGCACAGCTTTTAATGTACCTCTTAGATACTCCATTACCACATCTCAGACCTGTACAACCCATGCCCGAGACGGTTCTTAGTTGAGGCTGAGCTTGTTCAATGTACCATTGAATAAGGTAATGAAGTATCAATGTATTGTTCATTTGTTCTTTCTGTTTGGTGAGTTTATTCACTCATCAAAATAAATCTACCATGGACCAGAGGCCAACCTATCATGGTTTAATAAGGATCAGAATAAACAAATAGGCCAAACAGATGTTCATTCAGGGAGAAATAGCTTACAACCTGGATATTGAACACCAGCAGGTTCCACCGGATGCTCTCTCCACATCCCACCAGCAAGAGAGCTTTTCCTGGCTCCTCCTGAGACCTAGTCCCACAGGTCACTTCCGCCCCTGGCTCTACCCCCCAATGGGTGGTGGTCAGTGCCACAGAAGCAGACAAAGTGAATATCTCACTACACCAACCCACCCCCTAAAAATAGATTCTGGGGAGATATAGAAAGGGATACGTCATGACTCTGCAGTTAGACACACAGTATATAGTGAGAAAGATTTATAGATTAATTGTTTTGTTAGAAGCATGAAAAAAAAATGCCTTTGAATCAGTGTTTCTCAACCTGTAGATTGTGACCCTTTTGGCAAACTTCTGTCTTCAAAAATATTTACATTATGATTCATAACAGTAGCAAAATTAGAGTTAGGAAGTGTGATGAAAATAATTTTACGGTTGGGTTCACCACAACATGAGGAACTGTATTAAAGGGTCTCAGCGTTAGGAAGGTTGAGCACCTTCCAAGTGGGGTGGTAGTTTTTATAGGAACTCTAGTGACTAAGCATTCGACTAAAGTTCTTATAGTATCAATCTTCAACTCAGACTGTCCATTTGTACCACACAGAGAAGGGCTGGACCTTAAAGAAGGAAAAAGAAAGAAAAGTAAAAAGGAGAATTAATAAGGGTGCCTTTGCCTGGGCCCTACCACAAATGAATGAAATCAGAATGTCTAAGGATAAAGCATGGACATCATTACTTTTTTAATAAACACCTGACCCATTTATATAATGTAATATTATTCTATAGTAATAAAATGATCATCTGACAATAGAGGTGAACCTTGAAAATATTGTGCTGTGATGGTTTGAGTAGGAATGGCACCCATAGACTCATATATGTGAATGCTTGGTTATTAGGGAGGGGTGCTATTTGATAGAGATTAGGAGGTGTGGCCTTTTTGGAGGAAGTGTGTCACTGGGGGGTGGGCTTTGAAGAATCAGAAGCTTGAGCCAGTCCCAGTGTCTCTCTTCCTGCTGCCTGTGGATCTGGGTATAGAACTCTCAGCTACTTCTCTAGCACTATGTCTGTAAAAGGAGCTCTTAATTGGTCTAGATAATAAAAGCCAGAGTCAGATATAGAGGGAAATGCTGAGAGGTCAGAGAGAAGGAGAAAGGCACAGCACAACTTACTTCCTAAACATCTCAGCAGAGAAAGGAGCAATTTCCTGTTTGTCCCTGCTTATATCCTGTTTCTGTCTGGCTACATCACTTCCTGTTTGTTTGTGCAGACCTCGAGACCTTTATAGTTAGCTAGTGGCAAGCTCCATTCTCTGGCCTCCAGACAGGCTTTATTTGTACAAGAAAAATAGCACCACACCATGTCTGCCTGCATGCCACCATGCCCCCTGCCATAAGGATAATGGGCTAAACCTCTGCAACTGTAAGCCAGCCCCAGTTAAATGTTTTTCTTCATAAGAGTTACTGTGTTCATGGTACCTCTTCACAGCAATAGAACACTGAATAAGGCATATCTTAAGTAAATGAAGCCAGACACATAGTTCATGATTCTGTCTACGTGAGCTGACCCAAACAGCTAAAGGAAGAAAATAGGTCAGTAATGGAAGAGGGTTGTGGGGGAGAAATTTCTGCTAAACAATAAATTTTCCACTTAAAGTCATAGAAAGGTTCTAAATTTATTAGTAATGGTTGTGTAACATTATGAATATACTAAAACCACAGACCTGCTTGCTTTAAAACAGTGTAGTTAATATTATATGAGTTTTATATCCATTCAAACATTGAAAACAGAAAATTCTTCCTAAGGAATTCTAATTCTATAACCAAGTTCCCCAGATGTACAAATTACTGAAAGGGTGACAATTCACAATACTGATTTTCCCTTTTTCCAAAACCCCAGTACAGTTCTCTAGCACTGTGGCACAGCTGTGACTGAACTGCCTGAGGGGAACAGTTTCAGGGAGGAAGGCCTGGTTTAGGCTCACGGTTTCAGAGGGTTCCATCTGTGGACATCTGGCTCTGTATTTCTGCAGGATAACATATAATACAGGGTGTGGCAGCAGCTCATCACCTCATGACAGCCAGGAAGAACAGCAAGGGGGGGGGGGGAGGGTAAAAACAACAGAAAGAGGCCTAAGAATGTCATAAGAAATCATAAAATTAACTATTTACCTTAAAAAACCCTATAATACACATAAGTCTGTGTTTAAATACACATATATTGTGTAAATGAAATATTCTCATCTGGTTTTACAATGATCAATCACTCTGAGAGTCAAAAACCCACCTAACAAAAATGTCAACACCAACCATGAGAAGCCTTCTTTTGAGTTGTTGGTCAGAGTTGTCCAAGAGACTCCCTAAGCATTATGGGCTATTGCTATTGCCCTTGGATGCTCCATAGAGGTGGAAGATTACATCCCTGTGCTGAAGACGCCGTGCACTTCAGACACAAGGCCCAGAAGCACCTGAGATAAAACTGACCTGACCGCCCCCTTTTGTGGTGGCAGAAGGCACAGCTTCCAAAGGACTGAAGCAGTCAACAGTTCTACTTAGCTGTGATGTCCATGAACCACATCAACCACCAGCATGGCACAACAGCCCTAAGGGTGGCGTAGTGGTACAGATGCATTGGCAGTAACCAACAGTTCTCTAATTAGAAAGAAATTATGCCTGGTGCTAGGAGCCTAGTCAACTACCCAGAGCTAGTGAGGTCATGGACCTTGAGAAGAATTTATGACCACTACATGGCTAAATCAGCATACTCTATAACTGCGTTCTAAATATTTGTCCTTGTATCCACAGGTAAGTGTTGTCCTCTCATCAAGAAAATTTTTCTTTGCAACAAACAAAGACCCTTACAGAAAACCACAGTCAAAAATGCAGAGTTGTGGAACCCAGTCCCAGTGGATTCATCTGCAACACAACTCCCTCACCTAAGGCTCAGGAAACATTGTGGAAAGAGGGGCAGAAAGATTGTAAGAGGCAGAGGTCAGGAGTTTGATGTGAGATTGTGTCTCCTAGGAATGTCAGAGCTATAAACATGACTGCCTAAACATGAGCTGAACAGGGACAACACCAATAGCCAAGCTAAGAAGAGGAAAAGACCACAAGGCCTCAACACCACACAGGGAACTGCAGGAAGTGAGAAATGCTGAGAAATGTCTTCCCCAAGGAAGAGCACTCCGATTGGTTACCCAATACCAAAAGGTCAGCGCTGCAAATATTTAAACAAGTAATGTTATACAGAGCAGGTCATACTTAGGCATATATGTATGTATGTATGTGTATATATGTGTGTGTGTGCGTGTGTGTACATACATGGATGCATGTTGCTATATGTAGCAACAATTAATAAAAAAGAAGGGCCATGAATTTGAAAGAGAGCAAGATGAAGCAAATGGGAAAATCTGGAGGGAAAGAGGAGTGGAAAATATGCAATTATATTATAATCTCAAAAATTTTTAAATAATTTAAAAATGCAGTGTGTTTTAGGATGAGAAATCTGGAACGGGACTGTGAAAAAGGCAAAGGCTATGGAGGAGAAAGTCAAGGGCCGTCAAGCATCGTTCCTTTCTGTCCCCATCCTCAGAAACAAAGCTTTTGTAAGGACCGTTCTGTTGGGGCCCCAGGGTTCATCTCCCGCCTCAGCCCAGCTGCGAGTGACCTGATATAGAGTCTTCTCCTGCCTTACATTTTGACTTTATTGTTATTTTATCTTATTTCATTTTTCTTTCTCTTGGACACCCCATTCTCACTACACTCCAGAAGCGACCTTCCAGGGCCTGAATCTAACCACACCCTTTCTTCCATCACGCATGGCCGGAAGTGTGGATTTGCACGTTTTCCAGGCGGTAAATTCACCCTTGGGGGCCTCACGTCCCACTTAGAGCAGTGGTTATCTCAATGAAGGCCTCTGTGGAAGGCCCCGCCCAGGATCTGCTGACTCGGAGCTCTTAAGACTTTCTCCTAACGCATTAGCTAAAATCCAGGGATTTAGCTCTCCTAATTGCAGAGGATGGCTTCCTTGGAATCCATTAACAGGGTGGCCAGGATGCTGGGTGGTCCAAGCTTGCGGAAACCAGGGGGTGACAGAGTAGAAGTGACATGGTTGGCCATTGAGTCCAAGCATGTTAAGAGAAGGAATCTGAAGCAGAAGTAGCTGAAGCACCTAAAAGTGGGAAGCGGGAGCCATGGCTGCAGGGTGTAACTGGAGCCAAGCAGACAGAGGTGTGATGGCGAAGCAGGGGAAGAAAAAGGGAGGGGCAGCCTTCCGGCAATGGTACTGTTTAAGGACGTGACACTGTGACACCAGCAGTAGGTTTTTGAGCTTATGTCAAGTCCTGTGGCTGAAGAGAAGCCAGTCACCCACCTGGCCCAGCAGGTGTTTGGGGAAGGAAGGGAGTGGTGACGACTCCACAGGGACCACAGGGACCACACTTCACACTTAATCACATGTTGACTAGTGCTGTGTGTAGTGTTTGCATGCTAGGAATGTGACCCAAGACCTCTGAGTGCTAGGCAAGCCATTGGGGCTGCTGCAAATAGGATTGTTTCCTTGGTTTTGATTATCTGATTAGTTTATTGCTCATCGTAGAAACAATAATGGTTTCTCAATGTTTCTTCTGCATGTGATATTGCATACTTCTGAATTTGGTCAGTTTTGGATGATCATGTCATTTGCAAACAGATACTTTTAATTGGTGTTTTGTTTATTAGTTTTTTAAAATTGTCTTCCTCTTGCCTAATTATCCTGACCAAACCAACAAGTACAGGAGGAGTCAGGGTCTCCTGCTGGGGTTCTTAGTCTCATTAACAATACAATTTAAAAAACAGGATCAAATGAATGCTCAAGGGCTATTTTATAAAAGTTAAAAAAAAAAAAAAAAAACAAAAAACAAAAACAAAAACCCAGCCAGCAAGAAGTGAAACCTCAGCGGATTCCTGGAGGAGGATGGGGAGGAGAGAAGGGGAACAAGCCGTGCCATTGGTCAGGGATGCTGGCCCTTCTTTCCTTGGCCTTTACTTAGGGACTTCTTTTATGGATATGAGTGTTTTGCCTGCATGTGTTTGTGTGCCCCATGTGCGTGCAGAGTAGGAAGAGATCAGAAAAGGACACTGGATCTCCTGGAACTAGAGTTGCAGATAGTTGTGAGCCACCTTGTGGGTGTTGGGAATGGAACCCAGGTCCTCTGGAAGAGCAGTTGAGCAGTCTCTTCAGTCCTGTGAGGTTTGTTTTTAAAGCAATGAGTTTCTATACAACATGTATTCATTTGAAAGGTCTTTACTCAAGTTAGACTCCACACAGCTTCCAGAAAACCGCAGTGCAGAGCCTGACTTGGAAAAGGATCCTGTGCTTTGGGTCAATTTCTTTTTCCCTTAGCATTCAATGAGTACTTCCCTAGAGCTCCAAGGATTCAGAAAATCTAAATTAAAAATGAAACTGGTTTCTAGACTTTACCTCTAGTCAGCTTAACTAAAATTCATCGAAACATTAATTTTAAGGTAATTCCTTAGAATGAATTGGTTCTGGTGGCTTTCAAATGTTTATTACGGAAAATCAAGTTGAGGGGGGGGGATCTGATTGCACAATTTAGGAGAGCTAACCTAAGGCAGCTGAACACGTTTTTTATTAAGTGCTCAAAAAAATATTTGAACTGTTTTTGCTAAACAAACGTAAAACATCAAATAAGATTAATTGTAAGACATACAGAGATTGCTTTGTCTTGCTTCATTTAAAAAGTAAATGCACTGGGGGTGTTGAGATGAGCTCATTTTTGCTTTGAAATAGCATCTAAGAAATATGACACTGTGTTGTAAATAATGTATTTTAGTATCTAAAAATGTTACTAGTGTTTTCTTTCTATGCCCCTTAATCTATTGATGCAAATTTGAAGACAAGGCTGAGAAAGAAGGTGTAGGACCAATCATGATGAAAAGGGAAGGAGGACAAAGCAGGCATGCCATTGGTGCCTAGAAGCCCTGTGCTACCTGCAACATCCACTAAAGGAAATTGAAAGAGAATAATTGGCTCACAGGATAGTCCAGTCTTAGCATAACCTGTGGCTGTAAATAATCTCTACCCTAAAACTAATCCTGAATATAGCCCTAACTCTAACCTGAGTCTTAACCCTACCTGTAAAACCAATCCTAACCCTAGATTAGTGATAAACCTAACACTAGATATAACCATGGCCTATATTGAATATTAACCTTAACACTAGCTCTCACCATTCACTTAAGTATAGTTTAAACACTAACACTAAGAATATCACAACTCTAAGTAAAACTGTAACCGTACTTCCAGCCTGAATAGAAAAACTATGTCTACTACTAACCTCAGACTAGTTCTAACACTAATTTGTTCTTATACTAACTTCATACCAAAATACTAACTTAACTCTATAGATAATCCTAACCTTGACTCTGCTACCAGTTTAATCCTAAACTTGACCTGTCTCTAATCCTAGCCCTTACTTTAACTCTGTGCCTACCTCTAACTCTAATACTAACCTTAGAAATAAGACAAATTCTAACCAAAAACACTACTTCTAGCTCTAACATTAATCTTAAAAATGGAAGTTGAAGAGCCTCTAGCCTAAC
The DNA here is from genome assembly GCA_030556225.1 of Cricetiscus sungorus. Classification (NCBI taxonomy): domain Eukaryota; kingdom Metazoa; phylum Chordata; class Mammalia; order Rodentia; family Cricetidae; genus Cricetiscus; species Cricetiscus sungorus. The sequence goes on along the minus strand of JANBXA010000398.1, from coordinate 54,858,425 downwards.
CCTAATCCAAACACTCTCACCCTAAATTTCATTCTGACTCAAACACTAGCCCTAAATATAAACCTAGCCCTGTGATGATATTTTGTCCAAGATCTAACAAATAAAGCTTGTCTGAAGATCAGAGTGCAAAGCTAGCCACACTAGTCAGCCATACAAGCCAGACAGTGGTGGCACACACCTTTAATCCCAGCAGCCACACTAGTGGCTATAGAAGCTGGGCAGTGGTGGTGCATGCCTTTAATCCCAGCACTAGAGAGAAATATACAGTGGGTGGAGACAGGAGTGCAGTGTATTCAGTCTGCAGTCACACTGAGGACAGGATCGCCCCAGCCTTGGTAGAGGTAAGAACTCTCTAGTGGCTGGCTGTTTGCTTTTCTGATCTTCAGATTGAACCCCAATATCCATTTCTGGGTTTTTATTAATCATACTACATAACCCCAAATGAAATTTTAACCATACCTCTAGTAAGCACCCTGAAACTAGCATTTGGATCCCAGCAGCATCTCCAGAGGCTCAGCTCTTCTGTAGCTCTCTCTCCCGGTCTCCCTTTCACGTCTGGAAACGGCCTCTGGTGTGGCTTCCTCTGATGGTGTCATCATGGTGTTCAATGATGTGAAAGTGTGCAAGTCCTCAACACCAGAAGTGAAGGAATGCAAGAAGGCAGAGTGAGGACAGGAACACCACCCTGGAGGAGGGCAAGGGGATGCTGGCAGGGATGTGGGGCAGATGTGGATGACCCCTACACCACTTATGACAAGATGCTGCCAACAAGGACCACTGCTATGCTCTCTACGGGGCAACCTGTGAGACCAAGTACAAGAAGGAGGGTGTGGTGTTCATCTTCTGGACCTCCAAGTGCGCATAGAGCAAAGTGATCTATGCCACTTCCAAGGATGCCATCAAGAAGAAGCCGACAGGAATCAAAAATGAATTATAGGCAAACTTCCACAGCAAGGTCAAGGACCGCTGCACCCTGGCAGAAAAACTAACTGGTGGCGCCATCATCTCCCTGGAGGGCAAGCATTTGTGAGCTGCCTCCCGCCCCAGGCCTGGAGCATCTAGCAGCCCCAGACCTGCTCTTGGATGTTGCCAGACTGGAGAGGCTGGGGGCATCCCAGCAGGGGGAGGGTAGTCCCTTCACCCCAATTACCAAATACCAGTTCCCCATTCCATCTGGACCATCCACCTTCCTCCATCCCTGATGGTTCCAGCCTTCACAAACTGCTTTTATCTTCTGATTCCTCTTGGGTTGAAGAGGACCAACCTCTTGGGTTGAAGAGGCATGCATTTTGGAGGGAGCCTGTATAGTTTTTAACAGCATGTCTGCTCCTCATCCCTCCCTATCCCATGCTGCCAACTTCTAACCACAATAGCGACTCTGTGCTTGTCTGATTAGTTCTGTGGATAAATTAAGTGTAGAACTGACCCACCCTGCACTAGCGGTTGTCCTTCCCTTGATATTGGCCACTCCCGGGAGCAGAACCACTAAGGGACCTTCAATTAAAAACAAAACAGAAATGAAAAAACAAAAGTCATTAAAAAGGCTAACTAACAATAGCAACAACAAAAAGAGCCCTAACACTAGATCTAAATTAACTCAAACAGACCTAACAGTAATTGTAGATCTTTTACTAACTTTATCCTAAATTCTAACCTAAGCTAATGCATAGTCTGCCACCATTGCTAACCGTAAACCTAACTTTAAACTTATCCCAAGGACAAACACTAAGCATAACAACAAATCCAGCACCAATTTAACCCTAACCCTACATTTAATTCTAACACTAATGTTACACATAAAACCAACACTGCCCAACACCCTAACCTAACTCAACATCAAACTCTAACTTTATTCTTTGGAATACCTAAATGGTCACAAGCACATCCATTAACTCAGCCCTATCCATAAACCTAACCTACATCTAACTCTAAAATCAATCTTAAAAAACTGGCTGTGGTCCTAACACAAACCTTAACCATAAGCCTAAACATAACTCTAGCCATAAATGTAATGCTATCTAACTGTAACCCAAGTGTAACCTTAACTCTAAGCCTGGCCCTAAGACTAACCCTAATCCTATCTAGCCATAACCCTAACCCTAAAATAGGACTAATGAGATCCTACACAAAACCCAAAGCCTAACCCCACATCTATCTCAAACACTAAACTGAAACTTAAAACTAAGTATAGAAATTTCTAACATTAGTTGTACCCTTTACTTTAACACTCCGTCCTGAACCCAGATTCTAAGCTTAACCATAGTTTTGACCCTAGTTATATATATTTTCAAGACAGGGTTTCTCTGTGTAGCAGCCCTAGATGTCTTGGAACTCTCTTTGCAGACCAGACTAACCTCAAACTAACAGAGATCTGCCTGCCTCTGCCTCTTGAGTGCTGGGATTAAAGGTGTGTGCTAACACTGCCTAGCACATAGTCCTATTAAGTTTAGTTTTAACTCTAATACTAATCATAACACTACCAAGACCCCAAGCCCACAGCTAACCTTAACTACAATTCTAGCCAAAACTCTAACCCTAAGCCTCACAATCACACCACTTAACCATAGTGTTAATCATAACCATAATCTAAACCTGGCCCTAAACCTATGCATAACCTTAACCCTGACACAAAGCCAATATTTACACCTAAGTCTAACACTAGCTTTACCCCTAAACACAACCCTAATTCTAAACCTAGCCCTAACCCTATTCATAAACTTAATCCTGACACAAAACAAAATTTCATATCTAAGTCAAACACTAGCTTTACTTCTAAAACTAACCCTAAATGTAGCCCTAATTCCAAACCTAGCTCTACCCTACCTCTAAACCTAGCCCTAGCCCTAAACCAATCACTAGCTTTAACCATAGATAACTGGAATGCTAACCCCAACTCTTCACCCTAGCTCAAACACTAGCACTAAACACATCCCAAGCCCTAAACAAAACTGTAACTGTACTAACCCTAACCCTAGTTCTAACACTAATTGTAGCTCTTATAAATGTATACCAAGCTCTAATTTAACCCCATCTGTAATTGTAACCCTGGTTCCCCCACTACTCCTAACCCTAATCCTAAACCTAGCTTTTAGGGTTCTAAGCAAGGCTGACACTAAACCACATGAAAGTTAGCCATGACCTTGACCCCAAGGCTGTCTCTAACACTACCCTTAGGCGTATCACTAATACTGACTGTCTTAACACCAACCTTCTCCATACCTCTACCTCTGAAGACTTTAGAGGTATATCTAAAGCTATCCCTGAGGACTCTGCCTCTTGGTATGGACCCAGGTTAGCCTTTTCCTTTTGATCCTGTCAGCCTTCCCTCCTAGTTCATCCCCACTCCTCTGTGTATGCCTCCAAATCCCAGAAATACTTTCTATCAGCACCCACAGTGGCCACAATGGGCTGGAATTCGTGTAGATGTTTCTCATTATCCTTCCTGTCCTGTTCTCTGTTACACTTTCTCCACTCTTACTCTTAGTCCTAAGCAGTCTCCTTGCAGGAGCCCCTCCTCCCACCCCGATTCCATTCATTGGGGACTCTGCCTCAAGGTGTAAACCTGGATTCCCCTAGCCTTTTCATCCCGGTCTCTCCAGACTTAACCCTGTGTCCTACAGCAGCCCACTGTCAGGAGCCCCTCTTTCCACAACACCTCCACGCCCTGAGGACTCCGTCTACTGATGCAGACCTGATCCTGCCAGGTCTTGCTCTGGAATAATCCTGTACACTGTGAAGATGTGTTGCTCTCATTGTTAACAAAAAACTGATTGGCTGATGGCTAGGCAGGATTTTCAGGGCAGACAGTACACTGAGTCCTTTGGAGTAACAACAACAATGCAGAAGTTATAAACAGAGAGTAGTTAGGATGGTGCATCATGAGAGCCTGCTGGAAGAGGAAGTTTTAGGTTACTCTAGGGTATATCTCTCTACTCCTGCCACCAGAATGCATTATGTCTTCAGCAACAGTGTGTCACCACATGGTAACCAGATTCCAGTTTGTGGTGGACATGCATGGCAATAGCACGTGTTTCTTGTTTGCTTGGATTTGTTTTTTTTTTTTTGTTTTTTGGTTTTTTTTGGTATTTGTATGTACATGCTTGTATCCACCTGCCTGCTTGTGGCCTTTCTGACCCAAAAACCCTAGGGAGGCATCCTGGAGATTTTTGTTTGATAACACAGGCCCTGAAACCCTTTAAATTGTGCTGTGGGACTCCTTAATCCATTGGGGCCCATAAACTACACTGATTCTGGTGTATAGGTAAGTGAGTTGTGTGACATGTAATTCTAGTATCTCAGACTTGAAAGAGGTAACATGGGACTTGATGGTGCCTGCCTATCCTGCCAGGAACTGAGAGACAAATGCAGAAGAGTCGGAAGTTCAAGGTCATTGTCTATTTACAGCACCCGAGAAAAGAAACCACGATGGGTGGGGCCTTGACATATGATGTAAGTTTCCCCTTTCTTCCTTATACTTTATCTTCTTATGAGACGGCAGGGAAGGGGAGGAGAAGCCGCCAAGATTTCCAAACCCAGTAAATTGCAGCATTTTGAGGAAACTTCATGCTCATGCATATTTTAGCATATTTGATTTTACTTCACAAGATTACACACAACTCTGAGGAGGAGTGAATGTTATCATCGTGTGTGTGTGTGTGTGTGTGTGTGTGTGTGTGTGTGTGTGTTTATGTTTAATTTCTGACAGAGTCTTGCTATGTAATCTTAGATGACCTGGAACCTGCTATGTAGTCCAGGTGTGGCCACCCTATCAAGCACAGCTCAGTCATCCTTCCTCCATAGGCTAACTAGAAGAGTCAAAACATTGAAAAGCTGAACAAGATAATTTATGCAATGTAGTCGCATGGCAAGGAGATGAAGAGATCCAGTGACCATCCTAAGTTCATCTTCAGGGTCCTAACCTAAGAGTAAGATTTCATCAGAAAGCAGGAAATATACATGATTGAGTAGTTGCTGGGGCTTAAATGAGAATGGTCCCCATAGATTCATATATTTGGATGCTTGGTCCCATTAGCAGAACTATTTGGGAAGGATTAGAAGGCGTGGCCTTGTTGGAGGGGGCATGTCCCTGGGGGTGGGCTTTGAGGTTTTAAAAAGCCTCCTTCATTCCCAGATACCTCTCTCTGCTGCCTGCTATGGCTCAGATGTGAATTCTCAGCTACTGCTCCAGCACCATGCCTGCCTGCCTGCCTGCCTGCCTGCCTGCCTGCCTGCCTGCCTGCTGCCAGGCTCCCCACTGCGGTGAGCCCCAAACTAAATGCTTGCTTTAACAAGTCACTTTGGTTGTGATGTTTTGTCCCAGCAATAACAAAGTAACTAAGACAACTGCTTCTCCTCCAAGGCAAAAGACAAGTTGCTCCCCGTCTGAAATGTCTTCCAGAAGACAAGTTTCCTCCCTGGAAGACGACTTCAGTCTTTTCCTTCTCTCAGCATGAGATCCCTGGGGGAGGATTCCTATCCTTTGGAGTACCTTCTTTCAGCAATCTAGATTGCCTGTCTTAGTGTTTCTATCATTGCAACAGAACACCATGGTCAAACATCATGTTGGGAAGGGAAGGGTTTATTTGGCTTATACTTCCATCTTGCTGTTCATCACCAAAGAAAGTTAAGGACAGGGACTCAAGCAGGATAGGAACCTGGAGACAGGAACTGATGCAGAGGGTGGAAGGGCTCTGCTTACTGGCTTGCTCCTCATGGTTTGTCCAGCCTGTTTTCTGATAGAATCCAGGAATACCAGCCCAGGATGGCACTGCCCATAATGGGGTAGCAGGTTTTCCCACTATGACCACTAAGAAAATGCCTTAGAGCTGGATCTCATGGAGGCATTTCCTCAATTGAGGCTCCTTTCTCTCTGATTACTGAAGCTTGTGTCAAGCTGACATAAAACCAGCCAGTACACTGTCAGAGAGGGGGACTCAAGAGTCCTTTCAGGATATTCTCATTTCTTCCAGGCATGGTCATTACACAGGCTGGGCTTAAACCTGTGACTTCTGCTTCCATCCTAAATTGGGGACAGGTACATGCCCACAGCTCCCCATTCTTATCTTATTAAGTAAGACAAGAGTTTTGTTCAAACAGACAGACTATCACAGGATGTCAGAAGGGGCCCGTGACTCATAAGAACTTTGCTAATTGGCATAATTTATCCTTTGATGTCATAAATGCTTGTGTCTGTTTTGCTCTTGGAAAGAAAAGCTTATTAGAAATGAGGAAATTATGTTTTTATACAGAACACAGTTCCAGGAAGAATGTGCATTAATAAATGCTTATTCTAAGGAATAATCAGAGTAAGCTGCATCCCCCCAGTTCATGGTCAGCACGCTTCCCTTCCCATGTTCCCTTTCCAGTCTAAACTTTGAGTTAATATGTCAGTAATTCAAACACATACAGAGACCAAGCTAAGCTTGCTAAACTGCTATGTAAACATGCAAGCAATGGTTTCTGGCAAACGAGAGTGAGACCCTGGTAATTATAAACAGACGAGAGTGGGGACACGAAGCAGGAATTCCATCAAATGTAAATGCAGTGGGGTCTAATTTGAGAAGGTAAATTGAACATATACACATTTATCATACATATTAGTTTCTGTCTTAGTCACTGTTCTATTTCTGTGACGAGACACTGTGAACAAGGCAATAATTGAGGTTTGCTTACAGTTTCAGAGATTAGTTCATTTTTATCATGGTGTGGAGCATGGCGGCAGGCAGGCACACATGGTGCTGAAGAAGTAGCTGAGAGTTCTACATCCTGACCCACAGGGAGAGAGAGAGAGAGAGAGAGAGAGAGAGAGAGAGAGAGAGAGAGAGAGAGAGAGAGAGGGAGAGACTATCCCTGGTATGGACTTTTGAAACCCCAAAGCCCACCTCCAGTGACCCACTTAATCCAACAAGGCCACACCTCTTTAATCCTTTCAAATAGTGCAACTTCTGAATGACTAAGCTTTCAAATATGCGAGCCTGAGGCAGGAGCGTTCCTAGTTAAACCACCAAAATTATATTTCTATTGTTGTGATAAAATACCTTGACCAAAGCGGTTTGAGAAAGAGGAGTTTATTTGGGCTTGTGATTCCAGATGGGTTAGACTCCATGAAAGCAGAGTAAAGGCATGTTGGCATGAGGCTTGAGGGATCCACATCCTGAACCAGAAACAGTAAACTGGGAATGGCACAAGTCTTCAAGACCTCAGAAGACTAACATACTTCCTCCTGCAAGGCCATACCGCCTAAACCTCCCAAACAGCACCACCTACTAGGAAGCAAATGTTCAAATGCCTGCAGACTATGGGGAATGTCTCACTGAAGCATCACATTGTGCTCCTTTCCAAAGAGTCTACTGAAGCAACAAAGGACACAAAAACACAAGAGATGGGCTGGGCATTGGACGCTGAGAGAATTCAAATCTTTTCTCTGAGATGAAACAATTAATCACAGGGGCATGGGGGGCTGAAGGAAGGGCACTAGGATTGGGGTGCTGCTGCCGAGAAATAGTGAGCTGAGGCTGGGGGGGGGGGTTGGATAAGAAAGGGGCTGACACAGACTGCTAAAAGATGCCCACCCCCTTTTGAGCAGGATTTCTCTGTATAATCCTGGCTGTCTCAGAACTCATTTAGTAGACTAGGTAGACCTCTGCCTCCCCAGTGCTGGGACTAAAGGCACTGCTCAAGGTGGCACTTTAAAAATGAGTAAGAAAACTATTTGCTATATAAACCACCTGAGCATAGTGGCAATACCTTTAACCTCAGCAATCAGGAGGCTGAGGCAGGAGGATTACAAATTGGAACCTAGACTAAACTATATATGAGTTAAGAAGCAAGACTTTTGAGAGAGAGAGAGAGAGAGAGAGAGAGAGAGAGAGAGAGAGAGAGAGAGAGAGCGCAGCCAGGCCTGGTAGCACAGGGTTGCAATCTCAGCTGCTGTGGTTGCTGAAGTAGGAGAATCAGGAATTTAAGACCTGCCTGGACTATGGTACAGGCAATTTAGTCCCATCTTGTCTCAAAATACGTTTTTAAACACCAGGGGCTAGCCATAAAACTCTACAGCAGAGTAATGACCTAGCAGAGCAAACCCTAATTTCAATAGCCAGTTCTGGAACAAACACAAAAAGAAAAAGCAGAGAGAGAGAGAGAGAGAGAGAGAGAGAGAGAGAGAGAGAGAGGAGAGAGAGAACTGAAAAGAAAATGAAAGATAAAGACATTTACAAGCCAGCAGAACTCACATATCACTTTACCTTTCTAAGTTACTCGAGGGTATCCTGGGGGTGGGAAAACAGAGAGGGGTGGAGAAGAGAGAAAAAGACATAAGATGCAAGCAATGCAGCAGCCAAGTCCACACGGGAGCTGCACAGTGCCCGAAGCCGTCTGCAGGCTGCAGAAATAAACCTAAGGAGTGCTAAGGAGTGAACTGGGTTTCAGGTCATATTAAAAGTAAAAACAGAAACTGTGGGTCTTAGGATATTTGCTCTCATAAATGCAGCCTGGATTTGATCACCAGCAACACACACACACACACACACACACACACACACACACACACACACACACAGAAAAGAAAGAAAGAAATCTGGTAAGACCTAGCTGCAAGGACATGTTTCTCCTTAATTTCTTACCAAAAGGTGTGTAAGCTGTGTGGAGGGGTGTAAAGGGACTGGAGTTAGCACAAGCACAGGACACACCCAGTGCTCAGTGCAAAGGAGTCAAAGGGACAAAGGACGTGGAATACAAGACAAAGACAGGAGATAGAGAACAAGGGAGAGGAGAAACAGCAGGGGAGATGGGGGAAGGGGCATTTGTGCCAGAGGACAAAGGGCTGCCTCTGGATAGAGAGGAGACAGATGTGACACATAGGCTAATGGTGGTTTATAGAGGGGAAACCCCATGTTAGGATGAGGTGTTTAATTTTGATTGGGCATGTTAATTAGGGACGTCAAAGAGGGCTTTTGTTTTCTGGACTTTAATCCTTTGGTATCTACAACTTGGTAGTCAGCCTCAGGAGGAGGAAGTAGCCAAATAAGGGATGCTAGCTTTAGGAACATAATCTAACAGTTTTTAGTAAGAGCGAGAAAGGTAAAAGGCAAAACCTATCAGTGTCATGTTCGCCATGTGCCAGCAGCATGCTAGAGCACTTCATCATGTATCCAAAGTCCCGCTTACTGAGGAGCTTGAAGCAGGAGAATCACTTGGGATCAGGAGTTCAAGGGCAGCCTGGACAGCATGCAAGACCTCATTTACAAGAAAATAAGAAACTGCAGTGGTGGTTTGAACGTTCTTCCTCTTGGTGTTGTCACCTCACATCTCTTTAGCTGTGATATGGCCACCATATTCACAGCTACAGAAAGCCTTGATTCTGTCTGAGGGCCCAGGGACTCAGGAATCACCAAACCCCCTAGTGAATTGCCCAGGGAGTCCCAGCCCCTGCTTGCTCTTCCACTGGGGCGTGGCCCATGCCCACGTCATAGGTTTAATTTTCTTTTTTATAAATTTGTATGTGTGCATCACCTATGTGAGGGCGGCTTTGGAAGCCAGAGAGGGATCCTTGGGGAGCTGGAGTTAGGCAAATGTTGGCAGCCTGTTGAGGGTTCTGGGACATGAACATAGGTCTGCTGGAAGAGCAACAAGCACTCTTAACTACTTAGCCATTTCTCCAGCCCCAACATGGTTGCCTTTCCAAAAAAAAAAAAAAAAAAAAAAAAAAAGGCATGGCAAGGGGTTCCCTGTCTTAATAGACCAATTTTGGGGGTGGCATGTAAGCCTAGAAATAAACCCAGATCTTCACACATGCTAAGAGTTCTTTGCCATGGAGTTCCCAAGAGGTGAACTTTGCTTTTAGCAGTGGGGGTTTTGGGCTTTCATTTGTTTTAAAGTAAGGAGGAAGTGGAGCCAAGCATAGTGGTTCAAGCCCATAGTCTTACCACTCAGGAGACTGCAGCAGGAGGGTTGGTCTGAATTTGAGCCTATCCTGGACTACCCAGTGAGTTCCAGACTTACTTGCTACAAAATGAGACTCTGTGTCAAAGTAACACCAGCAAAAGTGAAATGGGCCGGGAAGTTGAAAATCACTCATCCCATTCACCCTTCCTACATTGCCAGCCATTTACTCCAAACCACTAAGTCAGCATGCAGACATGAGGAGTTACATTGTTACACCCTGGCAAAAGGACTTAGAGGAGTTACATTGTTATACTGTAGGGCAGACTAGAGGAGTTACATTGTTACACTCTAGAGACGACTAGAGGAGTTACATTGTTACTCTCTAGGCAGACCAGAGGAGTTACATTGTTACACTCTAGGGCAGACTAGAAGAATTACATTGTTACACTCTAAGGTAGACTAGAGGAGTTGCATTGTTACACTCTAAGGTTGACTAGAGGAGTTGCATTGTTACACCCTCAGACTTTCTCATTAGCATCCACTTTAACATTCTGTTATCACTTACACCTAAGCCACATGAGCAGGCTTCCAAATGGGAGGCTACCATCTCAGAGAAGCCCTGTTAGTCCTGCTAACAGTTTCTTTTAGTTCACATTCATTCTCCCTGTTGGGATTGCATGGGGGTGGGGGCTGAGTGTAGTTTGTGCAAGGCCCTGGGTTTAAGCCCCACCCAGTACTCCAACCCCAAAAGATTCCCTCATGTTCTCACAAGTATTTAAAACTATTCTTTTCTTAAATTCCTTTTGAACTCTTTTTCTTTCTTTCTCTTTTCCTTCCTTCCTTTTTTCCTTCCTCCCTTTCTTTCTGTTTAACTTTATTTTATGTACACTGGTGTTTTGCCTGCATGTTTGCCTGTGTGAGAGTGTTGACTCTTGGAATTACAGTTGTGAGCTGCCACGTGGGTCCTCTCTCCCGCCCCTGTTTTTTTTTCCCCCACATCCATGTAACGTTGGATTAAAAAAAAAAAAAATGTGTGTAACCATTTAATCGCAGGTGTGTCAACTAGTGTTCTAACTTGTAAGCCTATCTTTGAAGAAAGGTGTATTTAAAAGATAACTACCATCATTTTCTTTAAGTACAGTAGTTAGTTCCATCGATTACAGCCTTTCGCTTATTTGATTTCACAGCAGTTTTTAAAAGCTCTCCAAAAGGAGAGTGCACCACTCGAGCTAGCTGTTTAATGGAATAAAATTCAATTATGCTTTGAAGTTTTTAGGTCATCCCATAGGGAAATGGTGGCATGGTGTAGTTCTGAGTGTACCCTAAAGTCACAGGTGCTTACATGGCCATTACCTACAACTCTGGTTACCCACTCTGTAGAATTCGTCACCAGCAAAAAGCAAATCAGGCCTGTTCTGCCCTCTACTGTTTTTTCTTGAAAACTGCACCTTCTTGGGCACAATTCCTGGGTAAACCTTAGAGAACAAGAAATGGGATTTCCATCCAATGGGTATTTGAATGAGTACTTGATGAGTTGGGGACATCATTAGTTATGTTCTTTCTACTAACGATACGTTAATCTTTATATAATATCCTCGTTTTCATGGACATCGAATGTTCAGTGGGGAAATGTCAGTGTCTTCAAGTGACTCTTGGTTGGCTTCCCTTCTTCAGAATACGTGCCACAATCCCCGTAGTGACCTACCCTGTCCTGTTCTCTCAACTGTACAACATACCCGAAGCTAGGAATTTCAAGGCTGTGACAAGGTTTGGAAAACTTAACAGACAAGATAGCCAAAGAAGAAGAAAACTTTATGAATGAAAGTAACTTTCACAAATCCACAGGGGCAAAGAGTGAGTCAATGGTAGAGCAGGAATTCCTCCCCATGAAATCTATTCTCATATACCTTAATTCCACCAGCCTGATATGGCATGCCCTATAGTGCTGTTTGCAGTGCCCTGACAGTAAAGTGTATCTGTCGTATCCATGGCAACACCTTTGAGGAACTGGTTAGTATATACTGGCCGCCACGCCACTCTTCCCTCTGCTGGCTGGATGTGCAGGTCATAGAGGGAGTGCCACTGCACACCAGGTCAATTCTGAAAAACAACCTGGCTGTACTCAGTGCAACCAGGCTCACATATGTCCTGTGACCCAAACACTCACTTGTGATAAATTTCCTAGATAATTTATCAGGCAGGAGGAAGAGGGGAGTGTAGGTGCAGTCATATTTATCCACCATTACTGATGATAGCTTGAATCCAGAGTAACCCAGGTAACAATCTCAGTAGGAACAGGGAATAAAATGCTGCCAGATACCATGAGATAGTATGCAGGGCTTAGAAACGCTACAACAACCATAGGATTTGAACAATTGGTGGTGGTAAGTGGATGTCTCTAAGGGACAGAGAAAGAGCGAAGGGCCTGGGGCAAACAAAGAATGGCAGCAAACTCTCCCTTTAACTAACTGGTCCCCGCTCCTGTGCAATGGCGCCGCCCTGCTCCCCTAGCTTCTTCCAGACTCTCACTGAGAGGGCCCTGAGCAGCCCTTAGCAAATCCTTGAAGAATGTGGTTTTCTGAATGCCAATAGTTTCCTCTCCCCTGATGCTGAGCTCCTGGACTATGTTTTAACCAATCATCTGAGCAAGGGAATTTTGTTTGCTTGCTTGTTTTCATCATATAACTCACAAATTTAGTTGATAAGTTGCAATGAGCTTAATAAAATTTAGTGAATTGAGTGCAGCTTTATGTAGGCAATCTGTCTTGCTTCACACACACACACACACACACACACACACACACACACACACACACACACACCACCGCCACCCCCAGTAGAAGCCACTAATATTTTAAAGGGAAAATAAAACTTGAGCTTTGGGGGTTGGAGAGATAGCACAGAGGGTAAGAGCATTCTCTACTCTTCCAGAGGACCTGGTTTTGGTTTCCAGCACCTACATAAGTTGGCTCACAAGATCTGTATCCATGGTGCTAATGCCTCTTACCTCCGCCCATACCCACATGCTGACACGCATGCACACATACACACCCACACATACTCAAAAACAACATAGACTGGGGGGATTGGAGAGGTGGCTCAGGGGTTAAGAGTACTGACAATTTCTCCAGAGGACCCAATTCAATTCCCAGCATCCACATGGCAGCTCCCAGCTGTCTATAACTCCAGTTGCATGGGATCTGGCATCCTCACACATACATGCAGACAAAACACCAATGCACATAAAACAAAATATGTAAAATTTAAGAAAAACCAGTACAAATGAGCCTTAAAAACAATCAAATAAGCGAAAAACCTTGGACTTGAAATGAAGCTTGTCAGTAGACTATTTGTCTAACATATATAAAACCCCAGATGCAATCTCTAGGGCATTATCACATTCAAACAAGCAAAAGACCTTAAAGCATACATCACTAATTAGTATTATATACAAACTGAAACGTAAGTGATTTTTAGCAATATGCAAAAATCACTGATCATCTAAAACCCCCAAACAGAACAGCCATATTCCACAGATGTATAAAAATACCAAGTGCTTCCCGAGCATTTCAAGTTACCTCTTTAAAACAGCCTTATCATGCCTACATGGGCCCTTCTCCCATAACCAGGGCAAACTTTGCCCCCAAGAGATTTATATCCAGGTGCTTTATGAGTACAAGAAAACTGAGCCAGCAATTATTTGGCATAATTGTGTCATAACAATGAAATTGCACCTCATGCAGATTTGGATGGAGCTTTCAAACACTTGGGATGTGTTCTCCTGGGACTTCTGTTAGAAACAACAAAGGCTCAACTGGGTGTAGACATAAAATCTGTACCACAACACTAGAAACTAAAGGAATCGAATCTCCAGCTTGAGGCCAGCGTGGGCTTCATAGGGAGGGGAGGGAGAGAAGGGGGAGGGGGGAGGGGAGGGAGAGAGAGAGAGAGGCAGAGAGAGAGGCAGAGAGAGAGACAGAGAGAGAATAGGTAGAGGAATTTGGGACAGCTAGTCATACTGCATCCAGTTAGAAATCGGATGTGACAATGCCGCCACTCAGCTTCTCTTCTCCTTTTAGTTTAGTTCCTGTGATGGTTATTTTTGGTTGTCAACTTGACTACATCTGGAATGAGATAAAAACCTAAGTGAATACCAGCTGAGCCATCCAGCCTCATGGACTGAGTTAAGTGGATTCTTGAACTTTCCATTGGTTAACAGTCATTGTTAAACAAAGTAGACCACAGTCTGCAAACCATCCTAACAGATCCCACATATATCCACTCTGCAGTTCTATTCCTCTAGAAAACCCTAACTAACACAGAGTCAGGGAGCCCAATCCAGGAAACGGTGTCAGCTGCGTTTAGAGTGGCAGCACCTGCACACCTTTAATCCCAGCACTTGGGAGGAGGAGGCAGGTGAATCTCTGTGAGTCTGAGGCCAGCCTGGTCTACGTAGTGAATTCCAGGCCAATAAGAGCTACACAGTGAGACCCTGTCCACACACACATACATGTGCTTGCAAGGGCACATCATACACACACACACACACACACACGTACACACTTGGGGGTTCAATTTTTTTAATTTCAATAAACTTAATCTAGAAAATCCTTCACCTACAAGCTCAGAGGTTTAACTCCACTGTGACTCTTAATCCCATCAAATGTACAATCAGGATTATTAGCCATCACAGCCCCTAAACCAGTAAATAACACTGGCATTCTTGCTTCACCAGCCTTCACTGCATGTTCTGATGCAGCGAGGGGCTGTAAATTCATTTACTGTGATAATCTGTGGGTACTTTCACCTTTCTCTTGCCATGGAAGAACCAATGAGTTTTTTCCCCCTAGTAATTTTCTGACATAATTATCTATAATGCCGTTACACAATCTAAGACTGTATTTGGGTAGCTCTTTTTAGTTGTCTAATTAATAATATAACACACTGTATTCAGGGTCAGCTTAATCTACTCCCACAGGTTGTCGTCTATACTCCACACAATGAGAGCAATTACGTGGCTACCGATGCTAACTTATGGTTTAACTGAACTAATAACTTGAATGAGAGCATTTAACTCTTCTTGCAAATTCTTATTGGGAAATGCTTATGTATAATTCATAGAATTTCAATGCAGTCCACTTCTTTTTAAAAAATGAATTATTACATCCACTTCTTGCAGGAGCACATATGTAATGCGTGTCTCAGCATTGTGTGGGGGATAGACGACAACCTATGGGAGCAATGTCCTGTCCAAACAGTAGCACTCCCTCATTGCAGGGATGACAGAAGTGTCCAGTTTACCTCAGTGGTCAGTGGCCGATACTGTCAGGTGAATAAGCCAAAGGACAACCACCTTCCTGTATTTGGCTTACAGGTTGCCACATGGCAATGGAGTTGGAACTCAAGCCTGGAAGAGGGGCGGGGCCTGGGGAGTGCTTGGGTGTGCCAGTCAGCTAGGGACCTTGCAGGCCGGCACCTCCCACAGGTATGCAGTGGTGTTGACACAAAACCCAGAGGCACACTGGCAATAAGAAAGCCTCATGGCTTCCTGACCACACACCTGGTCAGAGCACACACACCTGGCAGTGCTCAAGACCACAGGTCAACATTAACTGTGACAGAAAACAACAATACTCTCTCCTACCCTGAGCCACAGTATTCACCAGCACTGGCCCACTGGCTGCTCCAGTGAGGTTCTCAGAATGCAGTGCTACTGTCATGGTTTTTTGTTTTGTTTTTAATTTTACATTTACTTTATGTTTTTATTAAACAAGGATTTTTATTAAAGATGCAAAGGGCGGGCTGGAAAGATGGCTCAGAGGTTAGGAGCACTGGCTTCTTTTCCTAAATTCAATTTCCGGCAACCTCATGGTGGCTCAAAACCATCTGTAAATGAGATCTGGTGCCCTCTTCTGGCCTGCAGGGATACATGCAGACAGAACACTATACGGAATATATAAATCTTTTAAAAAAATAAATAAAGATGCAAAGGACACAAGACGGAGTGAAAATGTTCACAACCCCCTCTCTCCTCTTCACTCCTCGACCACTACCTTCCTCAAGGTGACCGCGTCCATCACAGAACACAATGTATTTCTGAGCACATATCTACACATAGACTCATGCTCCCCTGAACATTGTGTTTTACAGAAAGCCTTTAATTATGGCCTGGGCTATACTCATTGGACATGCCTCTCAATATATAGGGACACTAATTTGGAGGTCTCCCTAGCAGTCACACACATGCATTTACTCTGTTGGAGGACTCTATTTCCTTTATATATTTTTTCTACCTGAGACAGGGTTTCCCTGTGTAGCCCTGGTTGTCCTGGAACTTGCTTTGTAGAGAAGACAGGCTTCAAACTTACAGGTGATCCTCCTGCCTCTTCCCCCAAGTGCTGGGGTTAATTGGTGTGCCACCAATATCATGCTTTCATATGCAAACAGTTTGTCGACAATTTTCTTTAAATTTTCCTTCACATTATGCTGATCTATTAAGATTACATGAAGGGGCTGGAGAGATAGGTTACAGGTTAGGAGTGCTGGCTGCCTTTGCAGAAGATTGGGGTTTGATTCCCAGCATCCACATGGCAGCTCATAACTATATATAACTCCAGTTCAGGGGACCCAATGCCCAAATCTGGCCTTGTGGATGCTGCTTGTGTGTGGTGTTGCACATACATGCATGCAAGCAAAACACACATGTACATAAAATAATTTTTAATTTTTGTTTGTTTGCTTGTGGCGACAGGGTTTCTCTGTGTAGCCTCACCCCTTTAATCCCAGCACTTGGGACACAGAGGCAGGCAAATCTCTGTGAGTTTGGCTAGCCTGGTCTACAAAGCAAGTTCCAGGACAGTGAGGGCTGTAACACAGAGAAACCCTATCTCAAACAAAACAATCAAAAGAAAACAGAAACCTTTAAAAAACAATTTTTAAAAATTACAAAGTATATGTAAATCTGATTTCAGGATAGCAAAGGAGACACTAAAAACATTTTTCTTGAGGGCTAAGCATCTAGTTCGGTGGTGAGCATGCATGAGGCCCTGAGTTCACTCCCTGCTACTAAAAATAAAAATTTTCTTTTTCTGTGGGCTAGGTGTCTTACTCGGTGGTGACATGTCTGCTTACAATGTGTGATGAAGTTAAATTCGTCCCCCAGCACTGTGTATGTGTGAGTGCATGTATATGTGTACATGAGTGTGTATGTGTGTGTGAGAATGTATGTGTGTGCATGGTGTATAGATGTATGAATGTATGTGCGAGTGTATGTATATATGTGTGTGTGTGTTTATGTCTATACATGCGTGTGAGTATGTGTGTGCATGATATATATATAATATATATATATATGTGTGTGTGTGTGTGTGTGTGTGTGTGTGTGTGTGTGTGTGTGAGTGTATGTGTGTGGTGAGAATCCTGGAGGTTTTCCTTATCAAACAGTGTTCAGTGACTAACAGTATAAGCTGAAAGCAGAACCTGAGTGCCCCTGGCAGTCCTGAATGGAGCTCAGCCCCTTCCTGCATGGCCTGTGCCCCTCTAACGGGGAGCTCTGCTGTGAGTAGAGGCCTGCTGCCCACTTCTGGCAGGAACCTTCTAAGTCAGCTGGATCTTGCCACAGCCATACAGAGTTTGAGGATGGGGCCTCTGGACATTGGCTGTTGCTCATCCTGAACTTTTAACTCCTCTGCCTGGCAAATGACCTCATTCTTCCCAGCCCTTTGTACCGTGAACAAAGAGTCAACCAGGCTGGAGAAGAGGCCAGTGACCAGCTTGCCTGTGGTGGTTTGAATAATAATACCACTCTCCTCACCCCTCATCCCCAGACTCATGCATTTGAATGCTTGGTCCTTAGGGAGTGTCACTATTAGGAGGTGTGGCCTTGCTGGAGTAGGTGTGGCTTTGCTGGGGGAAGCGTGTCCCTAGGGTATGGCTCTGAGGTCTCAGAAGCTCAGGTCACTTCCTGCTGCCTGCCCATCTGGATGTAGAACTCTTCCTGCTCATTGCCATGCTTCCTGATAATGGACTAAACTGTTACGATTTATTGGTGGCACACCAAGCAATAGATCTCACACAAAAGGTTTACTGGGGGAGGGGAGAACGAAAGGCCATTTTGGAAGGGGGATGTGAGAGAGAAGTAGAGATAGAGACAGGAGACAGACAAGGACAGAGAGACAGAAAGACAGAGAGAGAATGAACAAGAGAGGGCTGTGGTGTTGGAAGGGACCCTTTAAAGGGTACCCATGTTGCACAGGGAAAATGTACAACTCATAGTGACAGTGGAAATGTGCCACACCTAGCAGTAATGGATGATGACATGTCTGGTGTCTGCCAGTGCTGAGTCCCTGAAGGGTAGGCTGGCAGAGTGCCTGATTTCTAACATAAACCTCCGAACTGTAAGCCAGCCCCAATTAAATGCTTTTCTTTATAATAGTTGTTGTGGTCATGGAGTCGCTTCACAGTCATAGAATCCTAAAACACTGGCCAGAATTGAGGTGGGGGGGTGGAGTGGGGGGGCGATGTCACTGTTAGAAACTGGCATTCTGCTGACTCCACCCCTTATTGATGGGTGGGATATGCATGCCTGCCGTGGCCACGTCATGGCATCACGAGTTATGGGCTGCTTAAGGACTCAGTACGCATGTGCAAGCTTTCCCTTTTAAGCAAGCACCCAGCCCCCTCTTCTGCTCCCAGTGTCTCTGTGCCTCTTTACCTCTTTTCTCTTCCCTTCCCCCTCACTCCCCTTTCTAATAAAACTTCTCACTCAAGCTCTGTCTGCCTGGCCTGTTTGCCCCTCCACCTTGGTCACCCTCTCCTGCTATGGAACCCGCATGGCCCCCCACGTGGGACCCCCGCCTCCAGCTTTATCTTATCATTAAAGCAAAAGAGCAACAGTCACTTCCAACGGTGAACTACTTCTGCTTCCAAAGCAGTGTGCTTTTCAGCAGCCCACAGCACAGAGGTGCACGTCCACCGTCCAGCGGAACACTGCATTCCAGGAAACAACGTACATCCACATAGATGTCTTCTCTATCTTCTGCTGCTTCCTTGACATTTGCTCTTTTACCCCTGACCTTCCTCTCCGTGGTAGTTTAAATAGGAATGACCTCATATATTTGAATGCTTGGTTGTCAGGGAATGGTGCTACCCTACAGGGACCAGGAGATGTGACCTTGTTGGAGGAAGTATATCACTGGAAATGGACTTTGGGTTTTCAAACGTTCAACCTCTCTCTCTCTCTCTCTCTCTCTCTCTCTCTCTCTCTCTCTCTCTCTCTCTCTCTCTCTCTCTCTCTCTCTCTCTCTCTCTCTCTCTCAGTTACCTCTCCAGCACCATGTCTGCCTGCATGTCGCCATGCTTCCTACCAGGACGATAATGGGCTAAACCTCTGAACTCTAAGCCAACCCCAGTTAAGTGTTTCCTTTGTAAGAGAGTTGCTATGGTCATGATGTCTCTTCACAGCAATACAACATTAACTAAGACACTCACCAACCTTATTCTCTAGATAGAAATATTCTGTACATTGTGGAAACAGAGGATGAAAATTATATATAACTGAACTAGAGGTGTGGTCACCTAGAGGTGTCTGGTAGTATTTCATGGATCCATTAACCTCACCTTTCAAGGAAAAGTAGTCTTTGCCTATATAGTTAGGGCTCTTGCCATGGAGAGATAATGGAAGGTGCCTAGGTGACTACCTCCCATAATTTCCAAGAAAAGTGACTTTAGGTGAGAGAAACAAAGGGGAATTGGACACATACACACAAAAGAGGAGGAGGCAATGTTACCACAAAGGCAGAGATAGAAATGATGTGCTTATAATTCATAGAAGTCAACATCCATCTTAATAGAGAGTGACAAGGGACAGTGTTCATCCAAGGCTGGGATGTCACTTGCCTAGGGCACTTGCCTAGCATGCTCAAGGCCCTTTACTTAAGCTTAGTCGTGAAGGGTGGAGGACACAGGGGAAGAGAAAAAGGGAAAGGGAGGGAGGGAGGGAGGGAGGGGGAGGGGGGAGACTCCTTGCTGATCCATTTCTTAGTTTCTACAGTGATACTGATTTTCGCCTCTGGCCTTCAGAGCTATGAGAGCGTGCTTAAGAGATTCCTGGGGTTTGTTGCTGTCACGCGTTGGTATGTTTTTGTTTCTTTTTCTGTGCATAGAGTTCCAACTTCAATCTTGTACATGCAAGACCTAAGCTGCACCACTGAGCTGCACCCCTGGCCCATTCACATTGCTTTAAACCATCCAGTTTTAGAATACATGTGTTACAGCAGCTGAAAGAAACTAATACAGCATAGAAAGATGACAAGGAAAGGTTCCACTGGTATCAGGGAAATCAGGGCCCTTTCTTGGGCTTCTTAGTTCCTTAATAAAAATAACTTGGGGGCATCTTATTAGGGTTTAATAGAAACCTTCTCCGTTCCAGGGCAGGCAAGCTGTAAATGTCAGCACCTGCTCAGAAGAGAATAAAGGTGGGGGGGGGAGCCATATTATTTCTGTTTTCAGTGTGGAGGTTCATATAACAGACATATAGCAAGGAGAGGGCACTTTAGAGAAAAAGTAAGAAGGACTAAAGTGTCAGAAATGAAGCATGGTTAGGTTCCAGGCAGCTTTTGAAAGAAAGAGACAGAAAAAAAAAAAAAAAAAAAAGCAAAAGTTGTACCTTTCTGAGTAAGGGCAGATGAGCAGAGCCCACCAAACCCCATGGCTGCCCTGGGCAGTGAAAAGTGTAGATCCATCTTAAAGGGGAAATCATCTTGTCTCTCTTTAGCCAGAGACTGTGACCATCAAAATGAGAAGAGCAAGAGACAGCGACTTGGAGTCTTTGAAGATGTCCAGCAAAGGCTGGGTTATAATCTGCCTTCCTAGAGGTGGTCCCTAGGCCAGAAACTTGATCTGACTCAACTAGATCATGAGTTCTCTGCCCAGGCCAAGCCTTCTAGTCTCTTGATTTTTAATATTTTCCTTTAACATGCCTTTATTGCTCTTCTACCCCCCCCCCCAAAGGTAACCCTAAACCATTTAGAAACTGGCTTGGGGCTCAGAGCCTCCCAACAAGTCTAGAGTCTAACCTCTGGCAAGGATGAGGCTGCCAAAGGGCCCAAGGATATTTCTGGCTTTTAGCCAAACAACAACAAAAGAAACTGGTTTTTCTTTGGGGTCTTGTTTACCGTTCACCAGGATATTCTAGCCAATATTGCCTAACTTGTTTCTATCCCCTATTCTTCTCATCATCGTCTTTACAACAAGGTAGAGAAGGGAAAGAGGACCAGGAACTGGCCA
The DNA here is from genome assembly GCA_030556225.1 of Cricetiscus sungorus. Taxonomy (NCBI): domain Eukaryota; kingdom Metazoa; phylum Chordata; class Mammalia; order Rodentia; family Cricetidae; genus Cricetiscus; species Cricetiscus sungorus. Next base: position 54,837,257 of record JANBXA010000398.1, on the reverse strand, counting down.
TCTATTGAGTGTTAGTCATCCATCACACAAAGGAGTGAAAGGCAAATAAATTAACCCTGGAAACCATCCGTATTCTGAAAATACACCGGACATTAGAAGAGGACAGACTGAGTAACACTGACGAGAGAGAGAGAGAGAGAGAGAGAGAGAGAGAGAGAGAGAGAGAGAGAGAGAGAGAGAGAGAGAACACCCTCAGTCCCTGACAACCAGATACTGGCGCCCACTTCAGAAGGCTCTATAGCAAGCTTTCGTTTCTTAATGCTGACACAAACAAGAAAAAGAAGGGGGAAAAAAAATACCAGCACAGGCTACCTCAATTGGATGACTCAGGAAATAGATTTGTTTCCAGATAATTGCTCCCAAACGTGGTGATGATGTGGGCATTAGTCATCCTAATAATAATCCCATGTGAAGGAGAAATAATGAACAGCTATTCCACCCTCAGCAGCCTGGTGGGGAAAATTCTAGTGAAACCCACGCAATGGTCTGGGAACGACTCCCCTGTGAAAGAGAAGTTTTCACTGCAATGAAGCTGAGCCTGGAGTGGCTCCAAACACAGGCTTCCTGTTGTGTCTTGTTGCTACTAGGAGATGGAGCTCTAGCATAAACGGAGCAGACATGCACATCTGGCCAGGGAAGTCCCAGAAGTGGGTTAGCACTGGCCTAAGTCAGAACCGTCTCTTTTCAGTCCAGCAGGGACTGAAAGGGCTTGTACCATGGGAGGCATGCCGCCCCCTCCCGCCCCGCACTGCCCGGCCTGTCTTTAATCAATGGCAGGTGTTCTCCAGCCCTGGATACTTAAGTGTGCTAGAGCAGGAAACAATGGAAGACAGAAGCACAGAGACTAAAACCGGAACCCTTCTTACAATCCAGATGTGTAGATAAGCCACACTCAGAGTGAAGAGAACCCAGGAAAAGGAAAACTTTCTTTCCTTTTTTTTTTTTTCTTTTTTCTTTTTTGACAGGGTTACCAGGCTGCTGGCCTCGAACTCACAGAGATCTGCCTGCCTCTGCCTCCTGAGAGCTGGGATTAAAGGCGTGCCCCACCAATGCCTGGCTCCCAGGAAAATTTCTATACTGATGCCACACAGGGCTCAAACTCAAGGACTTGAAAACCCCAGGCTGAGCCCAGTGTAGTGACACACACCTTTAATTCCACTGCTCAGGAGACAGAGGCAGGTAGATAGATCTCTGTGAGATCGAGGCCAGCTTTGTCTACATGGTAAGTTCCAGAAGAGTCAGGGCAACATAGTGAGACCCTTGAAGCAAAAAACAGAAGAACCATAGGCCACATCATGATACAGGCCTTTGGGGACACAAGGCCTGTGACTGAAGCATTTGAGAGGCAGAGGCAAAAACCACATAAACAACAACAACAAATACCAAACGGATAAGAACTAACATACTCTTTTCCTAAGTTCAAGTTCTTAGGATTTGAGAGAGATTTAGCCACGACTTATTTCCTTGGTCAGACCTACTATTTAATCAGTCAATAAAGTCACCTCAGATCCCAGATTGGTGCTAAAAGCAAAAGGGAACATATAACTGTTTTGTGACTTTTCTGAGATGTGTGGAAATGTCCTTTTGCTTCAGTAGGGACACAGCCTGTAGACAAAAAAGGGTCAAGTCCAGTTGGTGGGTGTAAATTTGTCTGAGTTGCTTGCAGGACCATGAGTCCCATCCCTCATCAACTGTTTACAGTTACATAATTACTCCCAGCTGGGTGGGGTTGGTGCGAATGGTGATTAGAATCTCGGGAGGTCTTGTGAGGGTCTTATGACCCTTCTCCTGTCCAGAGGAAATGTTAACAGTCTCATTGCATAGACAGGATGTCTGTTTTGTTGCTAAGGCTATAAGCCAGAGGTCACCACAGCTGCTCTGCTTCTTGGTGGTGAGGGGGTTTTGTCAAGCCTGGAAGAAATAGCTGTTCCACATAAGCATAGTATCTCTGAAGTTAAAGGGGTTTCCCAGTTCAGCAGGGAAAATCTGACAGGAAGAAATGTCAGCCTGCAGGGCAGTGAAGCAAGCATGTGTTTCTGGCTGTTGTTGCTATAGTTCATTCATTCATTTATGTGGCTAATAGTGATCGAATGTCTGCTTGATGTCCATGCCGTGGAAACAGGAGTGGGCAGGTCTGAAGCAAGGACCTGTCACGAAGAGTTTACACCCCACTGTAGAGCTTGAGAGAATTAGGCACATGTGGGTTCTCAGCTAGACTCCAGTTAGAGAGCAGACTGGTGAGTCCGGGGCCAGGGGAAGATCTGAACCAGAATGAAGAGTGCAGAGTCCAGAAAAGGATGTTATCTCTGCATGGGCTGGGAATGCCCGGAAGTGGGCATTTCACAGCAGGGAGCCATTTTTCCTCTGCTCAATCGGGGTCTCCACCTCTTCTCACTCAATGGCTGCTCTTCTTCTCAGCCCCTTTCTCATCCAATGTCTTTATTCCTATATGCCGTCTTCATCTTTCCCATCAGCCTCCATCATCGCTTCCTTTGATAGACTTCTTCACCTCCTCTTTTATCTTATCCTCACCCAACACTCCCCCATAGTGACTGGGAAAAACAGCAAGCCAACAATTTACTCTAAAAGTTTTCTAAAAGCTGATAACAAAGAAAGGGGTCTCTCAAGAAACAACTTTGGGCGGAGATTCCTCTCCATGTTAATTCTCTCAAACCAGGTACGGCTTTCCAGACCCCAAGCTTGTCACTGTGTGTAACACGACCAGAGTCTAAAATGCAGTCTTGTTTAGTCTTACCAAGGAAGGACTTATGTCACTTACTGATCACTGGGCAGGAACACTAGAAAGCAAATGCCTGTGGATCAGCACACTGGGCTTTTAAAAACATGTCTTAACAGCCTTCCGGCCTCCACACTCTTAAGTTCATCTTGAATGGGTTTGCTATTGTTTCATTATAATGGATGATGGAGTGGGAAATGTGGCCTAGTTTTCCTCCCAAATGCAGTTGGAAAACACAAGCATTCCTAAGAAAGATTGGTGATCTTAGCTTACAGGGAAGATAATAGTAAAGACAAAGGCCTTTGCTGCCTAACAACCAAGTTCTCCAGCTCTCAGCAGCCAACACTGAGATCTTCTGAGGCCTTCAGGTCTGCTGAAGCCCTGCTTGCTGGCTGGGATCAGCTGGGCTGGGGTCTGGGCTGTGAGTTAGGTTAAATTGTGCCTCATGTTTTCTCAGACTGGAGATAGTTTTCCTCCTGGAAGATCTCAGGAATGTAAAAGGGTGAGCAGAAAACAGGATGACTCTTCATGGCTTCCCTTGAAACAAGTGTACTGTGAATTCTACCGCATTCCATGGGCCTAAGCAAGTCGCCCAACCCCACCCCATGCCAACAGAGTAGAGAAATGCATTCCCCAGCCCACTCTAATGAACGACCAGTTCCCACAGCAGCAGAGAATGGAGAACAGTCATCTCATCCACCACAGGGGCCTCTGTTGTGGTAGAGTACACCTGCCCAGTCTTGGTTATGTGGACTGTGCATTGTTAAATAATGATCTAAGAATAAGCTCATGCTAGGTGTGAATCACACCTGTGATCCCATCCAAGAAGAGGAGGCAAGAACCAGGAGTTCAAGACCAGCCTCAGATACCCAGTGAGGGAAAGACCTTGTCTCAAAGCAACAGCGGTGGCTGTTTCTTTAACAGAATCACACCCATTGAATTTTTCTATTTTTTGAGCTTTTATTTATTGTGTGAGAGTATGTGTGTGTGAATGTGCACATGTACATGCATGTGGTATGGCATACATTTGGAGATCAGGAGACAATTTTGGGGAGTGTGTTCTCTGCCATATGAGTTCTGGGGATTGACCTCAGGTCATCAGGCTCGACAGCAGGTGCCCTGATCTGCTGAGCAGTCTCTGTGGCCCCACCTTCTCCATTCTCAACTCTTGTACTCTCCTCTTTCAGGTTCTTTTCCTTCATCCCCACCTGCCTTCTTCCTCTCCCTCTATCCCTTTTTCTCCAAGGTTCCCTTCTCTGTCCTCCTCCTTTTTCTATCCACCCTTCCCTACTGTGTCCTGTAAGGAAGAGGAAAAACAAATGCATAGAACTGAATTATTTTAAACATTCATTCTGCACTTTTCCAGCAGAAACCCAACGTAATAAAACCACATGGTGCAAAAGTAAAAACATCCCACGTACCTAGTCTATAACAGAGAGCCAGAAGCAGTGCTTTTTTGAGGTGTTCCATGTAAAGTAATGACTTTACTACCATTGAGTCCTTGATGGCGTTTGAGTTCATACACAGGTTAGCACTGTTTGAGCTCAGACATGAATTAACACTGCTCAAAAAGAGAGCCTAGACTAAGCAAATACAAGCAACTTAAAGGTCAAAAGAACACTGGGAGGCATTGCTGGTCAGATACTCAGCTCCTATAGAAATAACTGTGGCATATAATATAATAATATATTAATATTATATTAATATACTAATATTAATATAACATAATAATATTCTAGGAGACAAGGTTACCTAAAAAAAAATAAGCATAAGTAAAATGGGAGTCCATGAATAAAATCGCCCTCATCACCACCCATTTTACAAGTAGATTCGTTTTCTCTATGTTAGTCTTACAAAATGAAAAACTTGGTAGTGCGTCACCAAGCCAGGACTCCCCTCTGGAAGTTGTTATGTAAGGTGATGTTTAAAATAAAGATACCACCCAGGATGCCTGAAGGTACAAGTGCATGGTGGCTGATAGCATGTATATATTGGTGTCTGCTACATAGTAACTTTGACAATCAATGACTTCATCTATAAAGTAAGGGGTTTGAAGAGCTCAATGATTTATTGAGCATATAAATTGTATGTCCACCATGCGTGTGCCACAGAAAGTAATAGGACGTAGTCATGAATCTGGTTCATGTATTTGATCACACACTCTGTGACACTCCATGGTGGGTTGGGCATATAACAATGGACATCATGAATATGACCGCTGCCCTGGTAATCCCCATTGTGGTCATGGAGACAACACAGCCAGGCAATTACAAAGCACTGAGGAGGAAAGAGAATGAACACCATAGAGAAAAGAGATGCCCAATGACTCTGACATGCTTTGAATCTGAAATTCTCCCCAGGCACATGTTTGAAAAGCTAGTATTGGAACCAGCTTTCAAATACTTAGGAGGTGGGGCCTGACTGGAGGAGGTAGGTGACTAGGAGTGGATTTGAAGGTCATACCTGACCCTGGTTCTTGTCTCATTCTCTGTTTCCTGGTCTATAATAATAAGAACAGCCTCAACCACATATATCTACCATCATGAGTGGAGCTGCTTGTCTGTGCCTTCCCTGCCATGATGGACGGTTGAAACCGTAACTAATACGTCTGTCCTTACATGAGTAGCTTCCACCAGGCATTCTGACAGAACGACACAGAAGTAACTCATATAAACCCTCTACTGTGTGTGGAGATGAGGTTCTGTTTTCCCATCTTACTTCATTCTTCAGACCCGAAGATTGAGCATAACTTTCCAAATGCTGTGACTCACCCACACATCTTTATTGAAATTCTAAGCTGATGCATTAGGAACAAGGAAGCCTGAAGGCTGTCTAAGCCGCCCCCACATGGAGCAAGGTACTAGAGAGTACTAGACAGCCCTGGTCATTTCCCCTATGGTCATCCCATTGGTAACAGTGGCAGATTTCCAGCTCACCTTCAGTCTGACTCAAACACCTGCATCAGACATTTCATCATCTTTTAGTGGTCCACACCCCAGATCTCTTGCAGCTCTGAAATTCTAATTCTACTGGGATGATAATTTGAGAACTATAAAAAAAATGGTGGTAGTAAGAAGTAATAGAGAGACTCTCCAGGCTCCCAGCTTCTGTCCTGTCTGGAAAGAATACAAGCTTGTCCTAGCTTGCTTTCTATTGCTGTGATAAGACACTATGATCAAAGGCAAGAAGAGGGTTTGCTTCGCTCCCACTTCCACCATAGCCCATCATCAAAGGAAGTTAGGGCAGGAACTCAAGGCAGGAATGAAAGCAGAGACCATAGAAGGGTGCTGCTTCTTGGCTTAATCTTCATGGCTTACCCAACCCACTTTCTCATAACCCCCAGAACCACCTGCCCATAGATGGCACCACCCACAGTGGACTGTATCCTCCTACATCAATCATTAACCAAGGAAATGGCCCACAGACTTGCTTACAGGCAATCAGACAGTGGCATTTTCTCAATTGAGATTGCTTCTTCCTAGATAGTCCTAGATTGTGCTAAGTTGACAAAAACCTAGTTGGCACAAATATACATAGCTCTCTGGAAACTTTCTTAAGACTATAATTATAAAAATCCCACATGACACTCACGAGTCCTTTGGGCTGACTTGGAAATGTTGAAACAAACTCACAGAAGTCTCTCTTCCAAGCCCTGCCCTGGAGCTTGAGCAAATAACAAAGGACTTCCCACTAAAATAATAGCCATCCAGGCATAGAGAGCCTGGACATGGTGTTAGGGTGCTTATTTAATGTTCACAACAGCTCTAAGTGGAAAGGCCATTATTGTAATTCACACTCTGCCACTAATTACCCAAGGAAGCCCAGCTAGAAAAAGAACCAGCCCCGATGACAGTGGCCATGGTTCTGTGCAGTCACCTGCTCTACAGAACACTATTTCCCAATAACTGCTTCACCTGTGTGGGAGGGAAGCAGACTGACAGCTCTGCAGTAGACGGTTCTGATCCAATCTACACCTTTCCACGCCTGCTGGCCCGGTGCCTACAGAAATGGGATCATGTAGCAAATGTCGGTCTCTCCCTCCTAATCCTCCTTCAGAAAATGATCAAAGGACCTTCCAGCTAGTAAATAGTAAATAAATAAATAAATAAATAAATAAATAAATAAATGAGATAACCAATGACAACCATGAATTAATACATGACTGAAAAAAAAATCTCCATTCCTCCACCCTTATTTGAGCCCGCAGTTTGTTCATGACCCATACCTTCCAGTAACCTGCAGAATAATTCAGGGGATAGTTCACAGCTCCAACAGATTTAGGCAATACACACACTTCAAGGGGTTGGATACACCATCAAAGGCATGCATGAACCACGATGGCAGTCACAATGACAACTGTGACTTGTTGACTGCTCAGAGCTTGAGATACACTGTCTCTGTAATCTTCCCAGAAACCCTCTGAGGGAAATTATCATCAGTTCCATAGCTAGAAAGTCACTTGGCAAGGGCCAGGAAACTGGTGAGAGTCTAGCCCTCACATAGCCCCATTGCCTGCCTCTCTGGGAACCCAGCCCTCCAGGATGTGTCTCTTCACATGAGGAAAGACGTGTGACTCCTGAAGTTATAACGAGAAGTCAAATAAAGAAGATAGTGTTTAGAGGACTTTGAACTGTGAATCAGCCCCAACTCATCTCTGTCAACCTCCAGTACAGTATCAGAACACTGTGAGTTGACAACAAATACTTATTAAGCTGAAATATTTTGCTTAAATGTGTGGAAGGTGGTATATGTGTGTAGTGTGTATGTGTATACATTTGTATGCTGTGTGTGTTATAGGTGTGTAGCATGTGTGTGTATATGTGTGTGCCGTGTGTGTGTGTGTGTGTGTGTGTGTGTGTGTGTGTGTGTGTGTGTGTAAATCAAGGGTAGTTATGCCTTTCTTTAGTGGGATTTCTTTATGTAAGTCATAATGGTTGGAAGGCATGCCATGAATAAAGCTTTGCCAAGAACAAGCTTCAGTGAGCCTTGGGGAAATTGTGAACAAGTCAGCCTGTCAACAAGGAAAATCCTGTTAGTCATCCATCAAATGAGTTCCGAGCACCTGCAGTACTAGAGACATTGTCAGAAGATGATGGTAGAGAGATGAGCTGAGTGAGGCACAGCTGCTTTCAAGAGATGCAATCCTAATGGGAGATGGAGTGGGGTACAAGTGACACAGGATGTGTCACACAGTCTCATCAATGAGCTAAGAATGTGTAGAGCTGGGGACACAAATAAATAAAGAAAAAAAAAGAATGGATTCTGCTTTGGGCCAAGAAGGGTGTTAGAAGCCAGGTTCTCACCCCTACCCCCAGCTCATCATTACCAGCCGCCAAATGCCAAATGCCACATATGTAAGTACCCTTTAGAAGGTCCCTGCCATCACACCCCATCTCTCTCTCTCCTTTCCTCTCTCTCTCTCTCTCTCTCTCTCTCTCTCTCTCTCTCTCTCTCTCTCCCTCCCCCCTCTCTCTCCCGTCCCTTTCACATACACCCCACACAACGAATCTCTTGCATAAGAGAGTGAGGAGAAATAGCAGAAGGCAATTATTTCAGGGTCATTGGATGAGAGAAAGTCAATATGGAAAGGCAATTTAGGTTCCTATGGTGATATTTTGTTTATGATGTAACAAATAAAACTTGTCTGAAGATCAGAGTACAAAGCTAGCCACAGCCATAGTGGCCAGGCAGTGGTGGCACACACCTTTAATCCCAGTACTCAGGAGACAAAGGCAGACAGATCTCTGTTAGCACAAAGCCACCTTGAGCTACATGAAACTGATCCAGTCTAAAAGAGAAACAAAGCTCAGCACGAAGGTGATCTCAGCACTTGGGTTGCATCTTTAATCCCAGCGCTAGAGAGGACTATAAGGCAGGAGAAGACAGGAGCCCTGTGCAGTCTGAGGCTTGGTGGAGAGCAGTGCAGTCTGGAGATGCAGTCTGAGGACAGGATCGCCCCTTTGGTCTGAGCATTGGGAGAGGTGAGAAATCTCTAGTGGTTGTCCGCTCTGCTCTTCTGGTCTTCAGCTTTAATCCCAATATCTGTCTCTGGGTTTTTATTATTTGTGCTACATGTTTCTGGGTTTTTAGCCAAATCCACCTGGAAAAACAAGGAGAATTTCTCACCTCTCCTTCAGGGGGAAGGTCAGGGCTGAGGGGAATAGTAAGAGTAAGAGAGACGGCCCCTGTGGCAATCAGAGCAGAGGACGGTTCCTCCAGGCAGTTCCTCAGGCATCTCAGCCATCTGTACAAGAGTCAGTGAAAGTTGCTGAGATGGAATCCAGCTAAGGACTGGACGCTGATGGAGACCTTGACCTTGCCTGTTTGGAGCCAGTAGCGGGCCTAGAGGACGGGCGTGCTTATCAGCTCTCAAAGTCATCAATTAAGAAAAGGGTGAGACAGCAAGAACAGACAGCCCTGTGTAAAGACGAAGAACGGGGGTGTGGTGGCTTGCAGCCAGAACACCAGCACGTTGGAAGCCAAGGCAGGGGGTCCTGGAAGAGAGAAGGATGAAGAGGAAGCCATTCTTACATTGCTGCATAGGTGTGGGCAGTGGAGTTGAGCCTCTAGAGGTAAAAGATAACTCTGTACAAGGGAGGAGGGATTTGTGGCAATGGTGTCCTTTAGAGGCCAAGGGACCCAGTGGAATTGTGACCTGTCTGGGCTAGGTGGGACCACTGGTAAAGAGAGGGCAGGCATGAACGTTACTAGAATAAGTGGGCACTCCCTTCTGGTTGCTCTTTGTCTTGCTTCAATTGAATGTGGCCAGAGCAGTTTTCTTCTATATTTAAATGCATGCTGTTGTTTTTTTTTTTTTCCTTTTTCCCTTTCTTTCTTCCTTCCTTTCTTTTACATCTGTGAAATTGGAGAGAATCTTAAAAATCAGTAGAGTGTTAGTTGTTGGTATTTTTTCCTTTTCCCCTATGCTAAGTACCATGGAGAAATTTTCACATCTAAGATTGTTCCAGTAGGCGAGTGATAGACATCACCACTGGTCTCCATTGTAGAGAAAAAAGGAGGGGGGCGGGTGGCTGGATACTCAACTTACCTTGTTAAATGGGCAGGGAGAGGGATGCCAGCATTTCCAGTAAAAAGCTCTGGACCAGAGAGAGCACAGTGAAAGAGATATAGCCCAGCCTCTGCTGGACCAGATGCAGGAGAGGGTGGAAGGGAGGGAGGCTGACCAAAAGAGCTGCTCTGTAAAATGACGGTTCTCCCCCCCAACCCTCCAGGCATGTGTGACACTAGATCAAGGCCACAGTTGCCTCACACCTGTGAGGGGCAACAGATCTGCCTCAGAGACTAGCACTTCCTCCTGAGTCAGATGTGGACCCCACATCCTGTGTGGTGAAAAAACTAGAAAGTCTGAAGGTCTGCGGGCAGGCCCGTGTCACGGCAGAGTTCCTGGGTTCCTTCTCCAGGCTGGCTTTACCTTCTTCTTCTCCTCGGGTGGGGAGAGACAGGGTCCCAACTTCTGTTTCTGCAGTCTGAGTGTAAGAAGGACCTGGCCCATTCTGTTTGTCTGTTTATTGCTATGAAAATAGTTGAGGTTTGGAGGTGTAGCTCAGTGGATTGAGTGTTTCTATGGCATAGAGGAAGCTCCTGCTCCATCCCCAGCATTGCATGAACCAGATGTGATGGGGATACCTGGAATTCCAACACCCAGGATACAGAGGCAGAAAGATTAGAAGTCAGAGCCATCCTTAGCTGTGTAGCAAGTCAGAGGCCAGCCTGGGCTAAAAACATAACAAAAGTAGTATTGGTACACAATTAGAGATAAATGCAGACAAAACTTTTGTCTGGGGTTTGTATGGATTCACAAACATGCAATAATAAAATAATACTAATTTTAAAAAATTCACTTCTATTATTATTTTTTTTCCAGGACAGGGTTTCTTTGTGTAACCACCATGACTGTCCTGGAACTTGCTTTGTAGAATAGATTGACCTAGAACTCACAGAGATCTGCCTGCCTCTGTCTGCCAAGATTAAAGGCATGGGCCAGAGCCGCACAACACCATTTCAATCGATGAAATCTTGGGCCAAACCCTATTCTAAGCACTCTACAAACATTTTTGTTTGTATTGACATTTGTGCAATAATCTGAAAACTAAGCACTGTTGAGACACTAGAAGTTAGACTTCTTGGTAGACAAGCAGGGAGAGGACATGGATAATAAAGGTGCTGAACTTCCAAGAAGTTTAGCTTCTTTCTCACCCTTCTGAGCAGAGACAAAAGTCTGCCAATTTAAAACAAAGACCCTGTGGGCTTTTGTCTCCCACCAAGCAGGCATCCTGCTGATGGACCAGATCCCGACACGTTGTGGGCCAGTCAACCATCCTATCTTTCACCAGCTCTAAACCAGGGGAGGAAGACTCTTCAGAGTCTTGAGCCCTTGAGAAGAAACTGGATTTTTCTGCTTCCTGACTGTCATCCTCCCCACATTCTGCTCTGCAGAGGGTCCTTCTCTTTTGCCTGCTGCGTCTGCTGCCTTGCCCCAAAGAACACCTTTCTCCAACTGCTGATTCTGGCTGAGGTGTTTGAGATTCCTCTGCTGCTACCTGTGGCGCTGAGATTTTTTTCCTGCCTTTTAGTTTCTTAATTGGCAGAAACAAACAAAAACAAAACAAAACAACAAACAAACAAACAAAAACCAAACCAAACCTAAACAAAACAAAAGGATCAAGCCCCTTAGATTGCATTGCTTTGGTTGTCATCGTTGTCTGACGAAGGGGGAAAATCAGAGGTTCAGATAAGCTATCTGACCCAAGGACAGAGAGCTCAGAAACAGGGATGGTATTATTAAAGTGGTAGCAATTTCTTCCAGTAATCACTGCTACTAACTAGTGTGGTTCAACCACCTTTTGGTTATTCTGTCCATCACAGTTATCCTAAAATAAAACTGCTTTTGGCGGCCTACCTGACCCACCAAGGGAGGAGCAGCTTTGACGACTAGACTAGTTTGGAGAGCCTGCTGGGCATTGAGTAATGACAACTGCAGTCCTGTGGAGTCCTGACCTCATCCTAGATCTCTGATCTGGGTCCTCAGGCACACGATGGCCTCACTCACTGTTTCTGGTGCTTTTGTTCCGGCTTCCCATGCTGTCCCCTTGGAGGGTATGTTAAACTTCTTTGGCCCTGCAGCTGTGTCGTCGCCCCCCCACCCCCACCCCCCTCTGCCCCTCAGCTAAACTCAAACTGGCCTGAGATTGCTTCCAGGAAAGATGCCAGAAATATGTCGAGGTAAGGGAGAGCAGGTAAGAGTTTGAAAATGAACTTTTAGAGACAGATGGAAATGATGCCTGTCCACCTCTCTGACACACTCTGCTCTTTGCCACAGGTTTCTCTAAGGGCCCCTGAGCTATTCAGGACTCAAAACTTTCACTGTAACAGCCTAGGCCGCAGGCTACTTTCCACTTCGCTGAGCCCATTTACAGCTCCGACCTCTGCTTCTACAGCCAAGTAGGAGGTATCCTGGGAGAACAAAGATGCTTCTTAGATGATCTTCAAAACTTCCAGTTGTAGTGTTAGACATGAACATTCCTCACCCCTGGTGAGTCATATGCATTACTAAGGTTTGGTTCACTTTGGAATCACTGGGCTGAAGCTGAAACATTCATAACTGGACATTAGTGCTGAGATCTCCAAACACGCCCAGGACACTTTTCCGTTTTCAGAGGAGCCGGGTAAGATAGGTTCTTAACCAGTACCTGGCTATTTTTTCCAGAATATGTAATACAGCTATTTGCTATCACGGGACCCTTTGGGGAAAAAAATAACCATAATTTCCCACTAAGTAAAATAAAAAGCAAGTGTTTTTCTTAATGTGCAAAAAAGGATTACATGATATTTTCTCCGTAACACATTCTGTGTCGAACACAGGGAATGCTTATTCAAAAAATTAGCATCTATTTTTTAAGTCATTTCTGAATCATGTTGTTTCTGACAAGAAGCAAATGCTACCCTCTGCTTTGGAGGAGGTAGTGAGGTAGTGGGGATTAAGTTAATACATTGTTGCCTTTTCTTAATTGCAGTCATTCTCAGTTTAAAATTGTTACTTTTTTTTTTTTTTTGAGTTGGACAGTCCTGAACCAAGCTTGGCCTTTGTAAATAGGACAAACTTTGGTTTCTGCTAGAGAGGAACAGCTCAGGGTTGGTGGGTGATCTAGACTCTAAAAACCAGGCTGACGTCAAAGCACTTTCACTCCCTGCCCCCTGGGACCCCTTCCCCCATCCTTTGCATGCACAGCTAGGCTCCAAAGACTTTCCCTCCCACTTCAGACACTTCAAATGCTAATGAGCAAGCCACTCACAAAAGCAAAACAGGACTAAACTGGTTTCTAGTACTTGGAGCAGCTGGGAATTAACAGCCTCCACCTCTTCCCTGAGTTTCCCAGACTCCCTTTCCTCCTCGTCCTCATCAGCTGTCTTCAAGGAGCCCCTGCTGTCACTCCGCTGTCACTCTGCTCTCTGGTGCTTGATGTCTTTCACATCAAATACCTTGGACTACTGCCAGGTCTCTTTTCATGAGCCCTATAGTCTTTGTGGTCGAAGCAGTGATTCCAGGGAAACCCCAGCTGCCCTCATCTCTGTTAGTCTCAGTGGGAATGCCTGTGGGTCCTTGCAATACACAGATCAGGTGGGCGGTGCTGTCCCCTCTTAGAGTTGACAAAACTGGTACTCAGGATGATGAAATTACCCTACCATGACCAGACAACTAGTAAGTGACAGAGCAAAGATTCAACTTAGGACTGTGGAATCCATTTTCCAGGTTCTACCTCACCACACGGTCCTTTCTAGAGGGAGGCGGGATTTCTGATTGCTAGTGACAGAGAATTGAACCAGGAATTGAATAGGGCCTGGGGAAAGATCAAGAGGCAGAGTAACCTAAGGGTGATCTCAATCTCCCTGAAGGCTGGAGGTGGGGTTGGAATGTGGCTCAGTTGATAAGAGTCCTTGCCTAACCAGCACCAAGCTTGGAGCGAAAGCCCCAGAGCCAGGTAGTTCCTGTGTTGAGGAACTTGATTGTAATCCTAACACTTGGAAAGTGGAGGCGAGGCATGAGGGTCAAAAGTCAAAGTTTTTCATTGGCCTCATTATAAATTAGAGGCCAGACTGGGCTACATAAGACCTTGTCTCAAAACAAAACAAAACAAACAAACAAAAAACAAAAAAACAAAAACAAAAAAACAAAGAAATAAACAAAAAAGCAGCTAGTTCACTTAATCACAGAGTCATCTCTCCAGCCCTCGGCAGATCTTAAAGATGACGGTGTAACCCCCAAGGAGTTGCAGAGGTTAACAAGGAGTCAGAAGCCTCTACCTCCCAGTTAGAATTATTGTACTGTGTGGGTGTGGCACCCTCACCCAGTTTACAAAGTGCTGAGGATCGAAATCAAGGCTTCTTGTGTGCTAAGCAATCACTCTACCAACTGAACCGCATCCCAACTCTGTCTATTTGAAACAGGGTCACACTACATAGGTCTTGCTGGCCTGGGACCTACTGTGATCTGGCTCAGCCTCCCAGATACACAGAGAGATTACAGGCTTGTCCCCCACCAGGCCCAGGCCCTTCAGGTCAGCTTTGGGATGATCTTTTGCTATGGTTATTAACAGCAGTAATGGCAACGCCTTACCTTTTTGTAGTGCTCTCTTATGGTTTCCAAAGGACTTCTGTGCATGCTTTGTGCCATTGTTACTACTCCCAAACAGGTTAAGAAACATGGTGTTGCTGGGCCGTGGTGGCGCATGCCTTTGATCCCAGCACTTGGGAGGCAGAGGCAGGTGGACCTCTGTGAGTTCAAGACCAGCCTGGTCTACAAGAGCTAGTTCCAGGACAGGCTCCAAAGCCAAGAGAAATCCTGTGTCAAAAAACAAAAACAAAACAAAACAAAACAAAAAAAAGAAGCAAGCATGGTGTTATTGTCACCACATTGGACATTGGTAGAAGAGAAAGACAGAAACAAGGGAAGGTGCCTGGCAGGAGGAGGGGTTGTTGAGGATGAGCATTCTCACAATCTGATCCTTGTTGTGTGTCAGATAAGTACCTAGGGGTGCCTAGCTGCCTCTAGCTCCAGAGGTACATGCTCTATAGAAAGTAATTCTGTTAACTAAAGATTCCCAGGCCAGTTCTTAACTGTTTACACATTTTAGTTTATCTCTATAGAAAAGATTTGCAGCCAGTGTGGTTCCATGCCAATCCCAGCACTCCAAAGGCAGAGTTGGGAAGCTCACTCAGCTACACATCACTCTGGCTATGAAACAAAAAATGCTGGAGAAGATGTGCGAGGAGCACTCCTCCTCATTGTTTATGGTCTTATAAGCGAGTCCATTGTTCCCCAAGGACCACACACACAAGAAAAGGCAACATTTCTTCTATCTATGAGGATCTGAGAAAGGGGCTAGCCAGGAATGACTGTGGGCGTGTCTGTGGTCCCTGCCAAGCTCTCAACAGGAAAATCGTATGCTGTGTAAACATTTTGATATTAAAATGCCCACCCCACTTGTCCGAAGAGGCTGTTATGAATGATTTTTACAAGGAACAACAACAGTTAGTTTCTTCTGAAATAAAGCGAGTGGTGTCACCCTTGAGAGTTGTGCCACGTGAACCTGATTCCCTCCCTGACTCAGAACTTATAGAGAGAAGTACAAGAGCAAAGTTTATCCTTGGAATCACCCTGCTTTCTCCCACGGAGCCAAGCTCTGTCTCCCTGCATGCTGGATGATCACAGCACATTGTTAAGAAAATAGGCAGGCCATGATGGAGCTCCATAGTCCAGCAATGCCTATCAGCATGCCGGAGGCAGAGAACCCAGTAGAGGCCTCAGCAGTTCTAGTCTGGCATCGGAGGCCTGGAAGGTCATTGGCATCAAGTTCATGTTGAAAGGCAGAAGAAGCTGGGAAGCTGGAGTCTGAGGTCAGTGGAAGGTTTTTCTGTCTGAAGGTATAATTCGAAGTGATGGGAAGATTGTACATGAAAAGGTGGGGGGGTGTACACAAGAGAAGTCCTGTAGATATATCCAAAGGATGCTAGATGAATGGTTTACATCTGTAGTGGAGAGATCTAGAATCGAAAGAGAAATTTGGAGTTAATATATAGACAGTACTTAAGACCACGGGACTGGATGCATCAATTGGAGAAGTAATTAAAGGATGAACCCAGGGTCACTCCACTGTAGAGAGGCACCAAGCAGTCGAGAAAATGATTCTGAAGCATCAATGAGGAGCATCAAGGGCAGACTGAGCCAGGCAAGGTCAACTGTACAACTCTACCGTTTCTGCAGCGAGGTTGGGAATTAGGAGCCTGAGAAGAGACTGTAGGTTTATTGGGTAGAAGCCATTGCTAGCCTTGTCCCAAGTGTATCCTTGATGGAAGAATGAATGAAGAGGACAGCTTTTCCTCCAGCTAGACCTGACTAGGGTTCTCAAGGAACTTCATCTCCCCAGGAAGAGCCAGATGTTTGACAATGAAATGCAGGGTTCTGTTTCATTTCATGCCTTTTCTCTCATGGTCTAAATGTTTTCATCAAAGTATAGGGAGTGGGAAAAAGCCAGGAAGTCCCTTGTCTCCTGCAGCTAGGCAGTCAGGAGTTAGCTATGTCCTCAGTCTTTCACAGACCTCAAGCCCTTCCGGGCAAATGACTCATAAATATATATATAATTTTTAGGCAGGGTTTCTCTGAGGTTTTGGTGCCTGTCCTGAAACTAGCTCTTCTAGACCAGGCTGGTCTCGAACTCATGGAGACCTGCCTGCCTCTGCCACCCGAGTGCTGGGATCAAAGGCATGTGCCACCACTGCCCGGCTAAATCATTAGTTCTTAAAAAAAAAAATCTTGCCCTCAAAATTTGAGAAAATCACCTGCAAGCTGACTTCTATGAAGGTAGCTCATTTTGGCAGCTGTAAGAAATCACATTTATTTATTTATTTATTTATTTATTTATTTATTTATTTATTTATTTATTTATTGTATGGTTGGGGAAGAAATCCAGGGCCTTGTGTGAGCTATGCGAGTTCTTTACTCCTGAACTACAGTCCCAGACCAATAAACCATATTCTTGAGATTATTAACTAATAGCATTGTTCACTAAAACCACTTCTTAGAAATGTTGGTGATTAAAATTCGGTGAATTTTGAATGTCAGTGAATCTTGAAAGTGGCTAGAGGCCTACAAGTGGAGAGCAGATTTCTCACTGAAGACAATCACCAAACAGCTCTCTCTGTGTCAGGAACCGTTCTCACAAAACGCCACTGACATTTAGCAAACTAAATTCTCACAGCCACAGTACAGGAAAGGGGCCATTATCATGTAGTCATGACAATTAGAGTTGGTTGTTGGGAAAGGCTGAAGGGACATCAGAGGTGAACTGGGTGTCTCTTTTCTGGAGTGGCCTGGTCCGTTTCAGAACAGAACTCTGTTAAGTATGCTCAGTATTGTCTGAACTGAGGTGGGTTCCATCAGGGGAGGGGTGCTGTAAATGACTGTGCTGAGACAACAGCATACATCAGGGCAGCTGGCAGACACCCCAGGGTGTGTACTTCCTTATGCAAAGATGTAAGTTCCCACGTTCCATCCCAGACTCAGAGAACTGACCCTCCAGAGAGGGACTTAGACCCTACCATAGAGAGGGCACCAAGAGGACTGCAAAGTGGTTCCTGGAGTCACGGTTGGCTACTTCAAAATCATGCAGGGTCATACATATAAATGTACACACACACACACACACACACACACACACACTCACACACGCACGCACGCACGCACACACGCACACATGCACATGCACACACACACAGGTATAAAGAAGGTATTAAAATACTGACTTGTGGGTTTGCTTTCCACTTTTTGTTTGTTTTATTTTATTTCCAAAAGGGTTTCTCTGTGTAACTCTATTTGTCCTGGAAACTTACTCTGTGGCCTTGAACTCAGAGAACTGCCTGCCTCTGCCTCCCAAATGCTAGGTTTAAAGTCTTGTGCCATCACACCTGGCCACTTTCTCCCATTGATTGATGTGAGGGATGTTTAGGTTAAAATACACTCTGTTGGTTTTAGAAGTCAATTTTCTGAAGGCTGGGCCTCAGAGCCGTACCCAAAGCTGTGATACAGGCGGTGAGGCAGGTACTTCTGAGAGAAAGAAGAGAAAGGCCTTTTGTTTTACATTATGTGAGAACCACCGTTTTATCCAGAGGTGTGTCTTTAAGTGAGACAAGATGTCAATCCCATTTCATAAGGAGGTATGAAAACGTAGGCACAAACTGGGGAGGAGCTAGACCCTACCCAAGGCTACACACAAATGAAGATAAATTCCATTCACATTCCCAGAAGACCTTTCATGAGACACAGTCAGTAAAGGCCCATCAGAGATGTTCCATTAAAGAGAATTGTCTCATCCCTTGGGCTGCTTTCTCTGGTCATTCCAGGTGTGTGTGTGTGTGTGTGTGTGTGTGTGTGTGTGTGTGTGTGTGTGTGTGAGAGAGAGAGGGGGGGGGATGGATGTTTTATCTGTCCATTTCTGTCGTCCAGAGAGGAAGCATTCTATTTCATGGCCTCTTCTGAGTCATTTGCTTTTCTTCCTTTTATTTCTATGCGTATGTGAGCCTCTCTGCAGGTGCAGAAGGAACAGGCAGAAGACTAATCATCCATCGGGTATGTTGAAGTGTGACCCAGACCTTTCTACACACTTGCAGGACTACGGTGGTAATCATTTGGTTTATGGCGGTGCAGACACGAATAACTGTGACTGGTGACGGCCTCACTCCAGACTCCTGAGAGGATATGTGGAGTCAAGCTGATCCTTCCTTCTGGCGTGGAGCCTCTCTGCAGCATGCAGAGAGGATGGATGTCCTCAAACCTGTGACAAATGGCTAACTTTGCCTTTTGCTACTCCTGTGGTAATTTCAGAGACCTGGCCAGGAACGCAGCCGGCTCTTTTGATGTTGAACCGAAATCCCCCTCCCCTACTCTATGCTCTATGGGATCCTCTCTTGCTTCTGAATCCTTGCAGTATCTTCCCTGTTATTTAAACTGCAGTTAAAATGAATAGCAGTAAGTTTTGATTTGTTCTAGCTTTTATTTTTCATTTACTTTTGAGGTAGGGTGTCACTAAACCCAGCTGGCCTCCAACTTTTTATGCTCCTGCCTCCATCTCTGGAGTGCTGAGAGTACAGGTCCGTGTCCCTACACCTAGCTTTTGTTCTACTATGTGAAGAGTACATTTAAAGCAGTGCATCACTAAGATGATGAAGGCATGTGCCCCTGTCTCCAATACCTCTCCTATCCCTGTGTGTGTCCCTGTAGTGGGGATCAACCCTGGTCCATGGACATGCTCAGCACATGTTCTACTACTGAGCTACATCCCCAAACCTCAGGCTGAATGCACCGAACTCCTGCCTCCTCCCACCTTGCACCCCTCTCTCTGCCCAGGTATATCACTCCAGTCTCCAACTCCCTAGTGCTGGGATCAAAGATGTGAGCTCTGTTTCTCTTTTAGACCTGTTTAACCCAGGATGGCCTTGAACTCACAGAGATCCGACAGGCTCTGCCTCCAGAGTTCTGGGTTTAAAGGTGTGCATGCCACTGCTGCCTGGCCTCTACGGCTAACTAGTGGCTTAGTTCTGCACTCTGATCTTCAGGCAAGCTTTATTTGTTAGATCACAAAATCAAACCATAGTTGAGTTGACTGTGAAGAACATTTACAAACTGTGCTTATGAACTGTGTAACTTGAGGCAACAAACTTCCTAAGATCCATTTCCTGTTTTGTAAAGACGGATGGAGTGAGCATATGGGAATACTGTGGGCATTAGATAGGCTAACATTACTGAGCCATTGGCATCTAGTACTCAAGTACTATTCCAACCCACATTCCATGCATGCTCTAGCTCATGAATCCAGGTTTGTTCAAGGACACTGGTCAACAGGCTTCCTACCCTTTGGGTGATGTCCACAGCAGTCTGCTCTGCCTCTGCTCAACCTAAAACTCAGTTGTACTGGTGGCACAGGCTGTCAATTAGGAGGCTGAGGCAGGGGAATAGCCCTAAGTTCGAGGTCAGGCAGGTGAGGGAGAGGGAGAAATCTTTCTCAAAAAGCGGAACCAAGACAAGAAACAACAAAATCCCAAAACCAAAACCCCTTGCCTTTCGGATCCCGCACGGCCATTACAGCACAAAGCCTTCCACATCAATCACTTAGACTTTCTAACGTTCACAAGAGGTGAGAGAGGATGACCTCACTGGTCCTCTGAAGTAATTAAAGGTTAAAGGTAGTTTTGGACATCGCCCAGGCTCTAAGAACCCTGGGTCCCAACCTTCCTGTCATTTGCATTCCAATGTAGCCACCTCATCCGTCCAGCCCCACCCGCAGGCGACTCTGGCAGCGCAGTGGCCAGCCATCGGAGCTACGGGCAGGCGGTGCTGAGCAAGGTGGCCCGGGGTGGGGCCTGCGTAAAACGCTCCAGTGGGGGGCGTGCCCTCCTGTGGGCGTGGCCTCCGCAGGTGCGTCCAGGGGCTCCGGTTTCACTGAAACGAATCCAGCCCTGGGAAAGCTCGGTGTTGCTCGGCTTAGGGAAAGCAGACCCGGCCCTCCGAGTGGGGCTCTTGAGTTTCGAACCAGTGGTGGCGGATTCCCTGTCCGCCCGACGTCCGGGCGGCTGCGAGGATGCGAAGTCGGAGCCTAGTTTGGCTCCTGGGAGGCGTCCTCCTTCAGGCGGCCTCGGTCTCCTGCAACCGGACCTTCCAAGGTGAGGACGTTACACCGGGAGGGTTCGGGCTGCGCTCTCGGTTCGTGGTGGAAGCGGGGTAGGCGCGCACTTCTCCGCGCACCTGGACCCTCTCAGTGGCTTTGATGGGGGACCCTGACCTTTCAGCTGGGACACCCTGGAAGTGCCCCCAAGGACGTGTTAGAGCCTATCATGGTCTGGACACTTCCAATTTCTTACCTGTCTGTGTGGTTCGAGGAGGGAAGGAAGGAGCGTCCGCGTCTTTGGGGTGCCCTGAGGATTCAGCCTCTCTTTCCTCGGGTTTTTCTTTGCAAACATTGAGTCATTAAGAACTTTTCGCGGACCCTGTGAACTACCTCCGACCTGGTCCTACTGGACCCCCGGATTATAGCCAGTTAATGGCTCAAGGCCGGTTGGAGTGAGTGGTGGCACCCTGGGAAGTTCCCACCTCGCGTTTGCACTCGCACCCACCCACTGAACCCTTGAGGGTCGAACCACAGCGTTCAAGACCCACTCTGGGCCGCAGTTCCTGGCATCACGATGGGTGCGCTGGGTAAGGACCTCAGTCGTTTTGGGCGTCACGTGGTGGTAGAAGAGGAACTTTCAGGACCCCCATATTCGATCAGGTGACATACTGGCCTATAGATTTCGAGACCTTCCCGCCACCAGGCGCACACACTGGCAGCCACCCAGGTCTAGAGCGGAGGCTGCCAAGCCTCAGGAACAGTACAGCAAGAGAGCGGTCCTGGGCGGTGCTTCGGTGCCAATCGCGCCCGGTGGCCGGGTTGGGAGGGTGATGCTGCTCCGGTTGAGCTCAAACTGGCGCCTCTAGGAGCCAAGGAGGCCACTGCAGTCTTCGGGGTGGGGTGGGCTGAGCCATAGTTGGGTGGGGGTGTTTACAGCGGGCGCTAGAGCAACTGTGATGCAAAACCAGACCCGGCGTTTTCATTTCCCCAGCTAAACTTGCAAGCGTCCTATAAAAGACCATTCTCCCTTTTAACCCTTCCGTAAAGACATCGTAGAAGAATGTCTAACTCCTCTTCGTTTGCCTGTCATTCGCCGGGCGTTGGTGGCACACGCCTTTTTAGTTCCAACACTCGGGAGGCAGAGGATCTCTGTGAAGCCAGCCTGGACTACAGAGTTCCAGCTCAACCAGGAAGGTTTCACAGAGAAACCTTGTCTCGAGAAACAAAAACAAACAAACACAAACAAACAAACAAACAAAAAAAAAGAAGGAAGGCAGGAATTTAAAACTCAGGGACAGAGGTGGTTGGAACTGATTATAAGCCCTTTTATGATTCACATATGATAGGAAGCATACCCTGATTATTTGGCTCCCTTTGTTTGCAGAGTGAGGGGGTTGGGAAGGGCATATACTGTGAACTTGATTTAACAATTAAAAAAAAAATCAGGTTACTTGTTAACCCGAGCTACTTAATCCCTCTCACCTTTGCTTTTCTCTCTGCATTCTTAACGCTCTGTAGCTGGTAACTTTCCTAAAGAGTTAGTCTAGTGACAGTTTTCCTCCCAATTAAAATTAATTTTGGTTAGGGACACGGCGCACCTTGAAAGCGTTTCCTGAGAGTTATTGGACATCTTTGCTCGCTGATCTGGTCTTTCTATGTGCTTTGATTTGTGAAAGAGCCCATTGGATTTGGTTTTCTCCACCTCCAAAAGATTGCTTCACGGAAAGAGTTCCAACCTAAAAGAGCCTCATTTTTTTTGGCAGGTGAGGGGAGGGGCACTGAACTTACACTGTGACATTTAAGTCAACTTCTGTCCAGCACAGTCGCTCTTACTATCTACCCCCTTTTATCTCCACATTTGTTTGTTTTTTGATTTCTTGTCATGCTGGGCACCTAACCCTGGGCTTTGCACGACGATGGCCTGAGGCCCTTCCCATGTCATAGTCAATTCATTTCAGTTTTACTAACTGGTTCTTTTCTGTTTTTTCTTTTTGGGGGGGTTGTTGTTGTTTGTGGGTTTTTGTTCTATACCCCTTCTTTTGAGATAGGCTCCCTGTGAATTACTGGGTGGCCCTGGAATTCTCTCTGTTGACCACACTGGCTTTGAACTTGCAACAATTCTCCTGAATGATGGGATTGCATGTACCACCATGCCCAGGGAGCATTTTTTTTTTTTTTTTTTTTAGTTTAATTTTAAAAAGTCTATGTGCATTGGTGTTTTTGCCTGCATTCATGTATGTGAGAGTGTGGGATCCCCTGGACCTGGAGTTACAGACAGTTGTGGGTGCTGGGAATTGAATCTGGGTCCTCTGGAAGAGCAGCCAGTGCTCTTAACCACTGAACCATCTCTCCAGATCCTGACACCATGTTTTTTTTGTTTTTGTTTGTTTTTAATTATAAAAGTAATATGTGGCCACTGTAAAGGAAAAATAGAAAGAGAAGAAATGTAATGAAATCATCCTAAACATTGGTTCTGGAATAGCCACTACTAACATTTTGACTTATCTTTCCCATGCTTTTGTACATGAGAAATACATAAAATATACATTCTGGAATATAGAAAGTCTTGTACATATATGGGATTTTATTATGTTAAGGCCAGTAACACATTTTTTAATGGCCTTAAAATATGGGTGTATACATTTATTAGGCACTAAATCTGGGGCCTCCTATGTGTTAGTAAAGTACTTTGCCACGGAGCTAGAGTATCAGCCCAAATTTTACGTTTTATTTTGAGGCAAAATCTCTTTAAATTGCCCAAACTCTCCTCAAAACCACTAGGTAACCCAGGCAGGCCTCGAACTTTGGATTTTACTTCCTCATCTTCAATAGCTTCAATTATAGACCAGCACCGGCAAGCCTGGCTTCATCTTTTGAAGTTCGTGTTTTGTGAATAGATGCATGGGATGTTTCCAAAGCCTTGTAGTATGAAAGAACTGTGTGATGAAGAATGGAGAAGGGACTTAGGTTGGTCTCCTTTGCTTTCCTTGTGTTACTAATTAACTGTGGACGCTCATATCTCGTGAAGTCTGTATTTGACTTTCTTATGGTTTTATTATCTGGACAAATATCAAGGAAAACAGTCATCCTTTTACTAAATTTGCTGAGAGTGTGCCTAGAGAGGCATGTTCTGCAACTGAACTCTTTTCTTTTTCAGCCTGTGCTCCCAAGAGTTGGTAGCAAAAGGATTTGGGGGTGAAGAGCCTGGGAAAGGGCCACCATGTCCACTATGAGCTGAAGTCCTTTAAGCAACAGAGGGACCATCCTGCAGTAACTGTCCTATGGTTTATTTGTGTTTCGAAATAAATCTATTTTTGGTCAGAAGACAGACTTCTGTCCATGCTTTCGTAGGAGAGTTATAGCTCTCATTATCTATTGAATTAAGTCTCCTTTTTGATGCTCAGAAGCTCATTTTTGTGACCCTTCCTCAGCCATAGGAGACAGACATTTTTATGGCTTGGTGAGAGTTTCCTAGATTTAGGATTTTGCAAGTAAATGTACATTAGAATTTTTTTCTCTCCTTTTCTTTTGTTTTTTCCATACTGGGTTTCTCTGAAACAGTTCTGGCTGTCCTGAAACTCACTATGTGGACCAGGAGTCACAGAGAGCCACCTGCCTCTGCCTCCAGGAGTGCCGGGATTAAAAGCGTGTGACACCACTGCCCAGCCACATTAGAATCTTATTATGCAGATGAGGGTGTATTATTTTATCTTTTTGTTGTTTATTTCTTTTCAGTTGACAGTGAATTTCCTGTAGGGAAGTGAGTGTCTACTCTTAGGGCTAGGGATATGGTGAATTAGGAACAAAGCTGATAACAGGCCTGTTTCCTGTTTGTCCGACATGGGGGTTGGGTGTTGCACAGCCTTGGTGGGTATGTTTTTGTGTGCTTGGCAGGAACTGTTGATGGTAGCCCTAGAAATTAGAGCGCCCTCAGAGCTAGGTACTCAGTATGTGTCCACACTTCATATTCAACGGTCTCTCCTCAGCTCTAAAACCTTGTGCCTGGTTTACAGCACAATTCTGCTTCTGGAATAGCAGAAGTTTGATAAACAATACAGAATGGGCAGAGCCCATGCCTCAGGGACTTTGAATAGAGTCACAGAATGGCTTGTGTGAACAGCCGCTGCCATTTGTTTGTTTGTTTGTTTGCTTTGTTTTGCTACAAGATCTTGCTGTGTAACCCAGACTTACCTGGAACTCATGATCTCCTGTCTCAGACTCTGTAGTTTTGGTTTAAAGGTCGGACTTCCAGCTCTTATTTTGTATGTGTGGTGAGGGTTGCAAAGACGAGCTGGAAATCAAGCCTTGTCCATGCTAGGCTTTACCACTGAGCTGCCAGTCCTTAGAATGTTATTTCTAGGATGGATTTTGGGAAAATCTATGGTTGATGCCTTCTTCTGTTCTCACTACTTTTTCTTCCTCCTGCTTTTTATTTATTTATTTATTTATTTATTTATTTATTTATTGTTTAATAGCATTTACTTTTAGCCTAAGCAATATTTCTTTTGTTATAAAGTCTTTCCTTGTTCCTCTTTATGTTAGCATCCTTAATGTGTGGTTTTTGGTCTCTTTTTACATGAATTTCACTGATGTGCTACACATTTGGTTATATGAGACCATTTAACCCTTTGGCAGTAGACCCTTAATAGTGAATCCACTCAGTGCCAGCCATTATTAACCCTTGCCCAGATGAAACCCTTGTGTTTCATCTCTGTCCCTTGCCATGTCCCAGCCCATCTCTCTGTGTTACTTTTAATAGCTTTATTAGATTCTCTATACCAAACAATTTGCATAATATACAACTAAGCCTATCTACAGAGAGTTCAGTGGCTTTTGGTATACTCACAGAATTTTGGCTGTCACCGTGCTCATTTTGAGTACATTTGATTACTGGCAAGAAGCACCTCCAGTTGCTAAGTGCTGGGGCAAGAAGCGTGCAAAATTATGTCTGGCTTCAAACTTCATCTTTCTAGTTGTTGCTAAACACCATTCCATTGTGGAGACAGTCTTCATTTTGTTTATCTGTCCTGTCGATGGACATTTGGGTTGTTTCCATTTAGGTCTATTATGAATACTACTGCTTTGAGGGTCCATGTACACAGTTTTTGTGTGGACATGCTTTCCTTCCTCTTGGGTGTTGTCCTGACTGGTCTCCATTGCCATCATGACCAGATTAGACTCACCGCAGAGGCATGCCTCTGGGTGTATCTATGAGGGTGTTTACAGGACAGTTTTAACTGAGGTGGGAAGCTCTGTCCTGAATATGGACAGAACCATCCCATAAGCTGGAGCCCCAGCCTGAATAAACAGGCAGAGTACAGCTTTCCCGTCTTCTACCACTTTCCTATAGATGAAGGGTGACGACCTGCCTCACATTCCTGCTGGGGGCCAAGATAAACACCAATCCTAGCAACAAGAAAACCGAGGCTCGTGAGAACAGTAGATCTGGCAACCTGCAGCCTGGCAGAGGGCCCTCACCAGAGCTTAACCATGCTGGGACTCTCACTGCTGATTTTTATACTTTTCATACTCCACTACTGTGAGGAACGCATATGTTGGGTATAAGTTATTCTTTCTTCCTCTCTTTCTTTCACTACCCCCCCCCTCGTGTGTGTGTGTGTGTGTGTGTGTGTGTGTGTGTGTGTGTGTGTGTGTGTCTGGAACTGCAGGCAGCTTGTGGGCCTTGTTTCTCTCAACCACATGTGTTCTGGGGTTGGGAGTCAGGCAGGCAGGCTTGGCACACCAAACGCCTTTACTCATGGAACCATCTTGCTGCTTGTGGTTGCTCATCCCTTATCTCTTTGTTGTATCTGCTCAGGTGTACTTTGATCCTCATGACATCAGAGTCCATCCCAGCAAGGTTTCTTCAGAGTGTCTAATCACCTCCTGTTGTGACCCTAGTAGATATAAACAGGCAATGTCTGGGCCTGGAGTCCTTCCTTTCTAGGGAACATTATGTAACTTTCTTTGGGAACTGAAGAAAATGGAATTTTTTATGAGAACTCTGAGATCTCAGCCACTGCCCACAGAAGTTCAGGGTAACTCACTGTGGTACTTGGAATGAGAATGCCCCCCATTGGCTCAGATATTTGGACACTTGTTCCCCAGTTGGTGGCGATGTTTGGGGAGGTGTGTGAGGCTTGGCGTTGTGATTAAAAGTCTCTGTCACTTTCAACTTTCCCTCCCAGCCTCCTGCTTGTGTTTGAGGATGTGGGCTCTGTTCCTGATCCATACCTGTAGCTTGCTACCATGCCTTCCTACCTCGATGCTTGCTTGCTTATCTCTCTGGAACTGTAGACCAAAATACATCTTTCCTTCTATGAATTGCCTTGGTCATGGTGTTTTATCACAGTAACAGGAAAGTGCCTGGTGGGCTGTTTGAGGCCTGGATGCCTTTGTGGATGAGTGGGGTCCCCAGAGCACTGGCCTGCTACTCACAGGGTCCAGCTGTGCTATACACCATCCTCTGGGCAGCTGTGGAGGATTCACAAGATTCTTTTATACCTCTAAATGGCTTACAGAACATGTCCACATTAATATAGGTGACTCTGTGAATTAGTGAAGGAGGAGCTCATTTTATTTTTTTTAAAGATATTTATTTATTATATATACAGTATTCTGCCTACATGTATGCCTGCAGGCCAGAAGAGGGCACCAGATCCATTATAGATGATTGTGAGCCTCGATGTGGTTGCTGGGAATTGAACTCAGGACCTTTGGAAGAGCAGGTAGTGCTCTTAACATTTAAGCTATCTCTCCAGCTCCCGAGGAACTCATTTTAAAGAAGGTGACTTTTGTTTTGTTTTGTTTTGTTTTTTTAAGACAGGTTTCTCTGTATTGCTTTGGAGCCCATCTTGGAACTAGCTATGTAGACCAGGCAGGCCTTGAATTCTCAGAGATCTGCCTGCCTCTGCTTCCTGAGTGTTGGACTAAAGGCATGTGCCACCAACACCCGGCTAAGAAGGTGACTTTTATTATGGTAAATTTAAAAGTCTAGATATTCTGTTTGAGAAGATATGTATGTGTAGAGTCCATGCAGACTGGATTGACTCCTATGAGTTCCTATGTGTAGTATCAGTTCAGAGCAGTGGGGCATAGTGAGCCAAGCCATGGATTCTAGCATGAGCTAGCTAAGGCTACAGTGTAATCTCCCTACCTGTTTAGTTTTGGGACATTTGCTCAGCTTCCTGATGTGTGCCCTAGTGTCTCTTTAAAAGGAGGACATAGAGTTCCTACTTGCCTTGTCTGGCTTGCTGTGAATGTGATACAGGTTCCATGCGTGCATGCTGACAGATCCATGATGAGTTAGCCTGTGTGGTGGCCGCCTTGTTCCTGTAACTCTGTGGTTCAATGTGTGGTCTGAGGTTCTGTAGAAACAAGAGGATCCAGGCTCTGGGTCCCCCGTGGATGTGGGCAGCTGAGCACTGTAATCTAGAGGTATGTCTGGGCCGTGCCAGCGCTTGAGAGACTCTAAAGGGATTATGACACTATGCTAGAGCTAAAGATGCCTTTAATCCTATGTAGGTCCCCTTACAATTGTAGAGTCATGGTCAAAGGAAAGAAAATCTGTAAACATGTCCTCACTGTTTTCTTGAAACAGTGCTTCAGAAACTGTGACTTTGAAAAACACTCTGGTGGACCAACATGTAGTCTGGGGAATAAGGATAATTGCTATTTTGTGAAAAAATATTTATTTCATTATGGCTCCATGTACTGAGTGCTGGGTTACCATACAGAACATATTCTTCATGGAGCCCTATAATCCAGTGTCTGAAGAACATTGTAATATTCAGGAATATTCTTTATACGACATGTATCCCAGGCTGGCCTCACTAAGTAACTGAGGATACCCTTGAATTTATGGTCATCTGCCTCTACCTCCCGAGGGCTGGGATTACAGTGGCCGGTACATGATAAGCAAGCTCTCTATCAATTGAGCTACACCCTACCTCCTTAGCAGTAATTGTTTTCATCTTTAATCAGTTAACTAGAGACAGGTTCTCTATGTAGACCAGCTGACCTCAAAATCACAGACAGTTGTGAGCCACCATGTGGGTGCTGGGAACTGAACCCAAGTCCTCTGGAAGAGCAGTCACTGCCCCCAACCGCTGAGCCATCTCCCCAGTCCTATCCTTGTGCCTCCAGTCCCTTCCCTTGTCATTGGAGCAAAGGCCTGACTGGATAATCCAACATGATTTTTTTTGGGGGGGGGGGTGGAGGGAATTCCAGACAGGGTGTCTCTGTGTAACTTTAGATCCTGTCCTGGAACTTGCTCTGTAGACCAGGCTGGCCTCGAACTCCCAGAGATCCACCTGCCTCTGCCTCCTGAGTGCTGGGATTAAAGGCATGCGCCACCACCACCCAGCCCAAACTGATGTTTTTAAGACTGTCTTGTCTACTAGGCATTTGTACAGGAACTTCCTTCCTTTGGGCACAGGGCCCCTCCGTTTTCCTGCAGTAAGTGGAAAATGAACTGTTGGTCTCTGTCACCTCCAATGCTCCTCCACTCCCCTTCACTACCTGGAGAAAGCTTCCCAAGTGGACAGGCCTGCAGAACCTGAGTGTGGAGCTGGAAGAGCATCAGGTGATAGCTGAGCACACGTGAGATTAGGGAAAGTCAGGTCCACTGTCTTCCTTGGTATGTGAACAATGTGCAGGCATTTATTTCCTCATAGTGGGGGCCCCGGGCTCACGATTAAAGTCAAGTTTCTTTAGTGCCCTCGCCTCCTCCTCAGGCCCATGAGTGCATACAGGTTGGGACAGGTTGAAGAATGGGTGTCCAGCCATTGTTGGGTTCA
This sequence comes from Cricetiscus sungorus, assembly GCA_030556225.1. Lineage (NCBI taxonomy): Eukaryota > Metazoa > Chordata > Mammalia > Rodentia > Cricetidae > Cricetiscus > Cricetiscus sungorus. Next base: position 54,808,044 of record JANBXA010000398.1, on the reverse strand, counting down.
GCTCTGTTGTACTTTGCTTTCAATGAGAGCTCACCATGTCACCCAGGCTGGTCTCCAATTCCTAAGTTAAAACAACCCATTCCCCTAAGCTTTCTAAATAGCGAGGCTATGGGCATGTGCTCCCACACCCAGGTTTATCTGTGGTTCTGAGTATCAAGTCCTATCAAGTCCTAGTATGGGGCAAGCACCCTGAGTTAAAGCTTGCTGGTACATGCTTGAAAGTCAAAGGCAGAGCACACGTGTGTCACCAGTACAGTGATACTAAAGGCTTGCCTGCCAACTGAGCTCCGTGGGAGGGTGTTTATAAAGCCAGCACCGAGGTGGGAAATGCCTACCCAAGTGCTTTCCCATTATAGTAGTATATTTTGTGGGTGGACAAGGGGATGCCCCCAAGGTCGTGGATTCTCCCTAAGCTGGTCTCTTGGATAGGGCGTGGCTAACAGTCAGGCTGGATTCTTGCTTAAGGCCTGAGTAGTGTAGATGGACAATGAGAAGAAAGGCAGTTGGTGGAAAGGCAGGGCTTCTGTCTTATACACTAGAACGGTGGCTCTCAACCTGTGGGTCATGACCCCATTGGGGGTCGATTGACTCTTTCACAGGGGTCACATATCAGGTATCCTGCATATCAGATATTTACATTACTATTCATAACAGTAGCAAAATTACCATTATAAAGCAGCAGTGGAATTTTTCTGGTTGGGGGTCACCACGGCATGAAGAACTATATGAAAGGGTCACAGCGTTAGAAAGTTTGAGAACCACAGCACTAGAGATTCTGGAAAAGTTACTACACAGTTCCAGACTGATTTTTCTTTATTATTATTATTAATTTAAACTAACTGATCTATTATAGACTGTCGATGGATGTGTTATTAAATAACAGAACTAGTGAGTGTAGCTATTTTTAAAAAATAAATCGAAATACTGTCGGCTTTAAGACTCCTAAAAGTAGTGTTCTACATGCAACCCCAAACTCCTACAGTTAAAACAAAGTCTCATCTCTGGGCCTGAAGATGTAGTTTAGTGATATAATAATTGCCTCATGCACAAGAATTAGAATTCAACTGCCGGCAACTGCTCTGTCTAATGCCATCACTCAATGAGAATACTATTTGCAATCCTCTGGTGGTATCTGTCTGTGTTGGTCCTTGAAAATTTTCATTTAAGCAAAGCATACCTGTTGTTGGATCATTTATCTCAGTAATGACACTGCTCTGCCTTCTTTGTGCAGGACCCAACAGTAAAGGAAGAAGTCTTATCGGCAGACTGAACACCCCACCTCCAATCTCTGGAGAAGGAGTTACAGTAGAACCAAGCTTTTCCATCGATGAGTTCTCTATATCTGTCCTCACCGGGAAGTTGACTACTGTCTTTCTTCCGGTCATCTACACCATTGTATTTGTGATTGGTTTGCCCAGCAATGGCATGGCCCTCTGGGTCTTCCTTTTCCGGACGAAGAAAAAGCACCCTGCTGTGATTTACATGGCCAATCTGGCTTTGGCAGACCTCCTCTCTGTCATCTGGTTCCCCCTGAAGATTGCCTACCACCTCCATGGCAACAACTGGGTCTACGGGGATGCACTTTGCAAGGTGCTTATTGGCTTTTTCTATGGTAACATGTACTGCTCCATCCTCTTCATGACCTGCCTCAGTGTGCAGAGGTACTGGGTGATAGTGAACCCCATGGGGCACCCCAAGAGGAAGACAAACATTGCCACTGGTGTCTCCCTGGCAATCTGGCTCCTGATTTTTCTGGTCACTATCCCCTTGTATATCATGAAGCAGACCATCTACATTCCAGCCTTGAATATCACCACCTGTCATGATGTGCTGCCCGAGGAGGTACTGGTTGGGGACATGTTCAATTACTTCCTCTCCCTGGCCATTGGAGTCTTTCTGTTCCCAGCCTTACTTACTGCATCTGCCTACGTACTCATGATCAAAACACTCCGTTCTTCTGCCATGGATGAACACTCCGAGAAGAAAAGGCGGAGGGCCATCCGACTCATTGTCACTGTCATGGCCATGTACTTCATCTGCTTCACTCCTAGCAACCTCCTGCTTGTCGTGCATTATTTCCTAATTAAAAGCCGAGGCCAGAGCCACGTCTATGCCCTCTACCTTGTCGCCCTCTGTCTGTCAACCCTCAACAGCTGCATTGACCCCTTTGTCTATTACTTTGTTTCACAAGATTTCAGGGATCATGCCAAAAATGCGCTCCTCTGTCGAAGCGTCCGCACTGTGAATCGCATGCAGGTATCCCTCACCTCCAACAAGTTCTCCAGGAAATCCAGCTCTTACTCTTCAAGTTCAACCAGCGTTAAAACCTCCTATTGAGTGGTACCTGAGCCTGCTTAATGGTGTGTGCGCACTCGGGGTGGGGATGCACCAACACGGGGCTGTCATTTTCCAGCCAAGCTGGTCTCAGCACTGGTCACAGGCATGGACATCCGTATCAGAATTCTGCTACTCTGATATCCCAGAAACTGAACGGACATGGAGGTGATGAGAAGGCAGAAATCCAGTGACTTGCAAAAGCTACACCCAGCAAGAACATTAAGTTCCTAGCTGAAGAGATTTCGTCTACATCTGGTCCATCACAGCTTTGTGAGGACCTGAAGCCCTCGTAGAGCTTCAGTCTAGTTGACTGACTCTTCAGATGTGGAAGATGAGGAGACTGTGAATGAAGTTCCTCTCCAGAATTCTAACCAGCAACAGTGAGCCTGCACTGGACAACAGAATCCAAATGCCCAGTGGTTACAGTCTCACACAATTCCCTCAGAAGCCCTGGGGGTCTTGTTCAAACTGCAGGTCTCTCAGCTTCAGTAAGCAGAGCTCAGATACCAGGGGGCCACTCTGCAAACCTCAATGATGTCTGGATGCACAGAACCACAGAGCTGCTTCTGCCCACCAGGACACCAAAAGAACTTTGAAAAGGAAAACCAATAGAAATGTTTTGGGCCTCTTTATGGTCAGTTTATAATGAAATTTGCCTATTGGTTTATTGGGATTTTTGGTTCCTTTATTATTCCTTTGTGGTTTTGTATGTCTATTAGCTGAGAAAAAAAGAATGAGAATCTTCAACATGTAAAGACAAATTTTGTATAATTTTTTTACTTCTGTCAGTGTGGGTAATGGAGCATTTTGCCAACTGCAAATGACATTTACCACTTAGTGTTTTGTTTTGTTTTGTTTTTTCTAAGTTACTTTTTAAAACTTCAGACATTTTTAAAGACATTTTCATGATAACACATCATTGTAGTGCCAGCTTCCCCTCCCCCACACTTCCTTCCCCTCCTATACATCCCTGCTATTTTCCCACACCTCCTTCCCCTCCTACACACCCCTGCTATTTCCCCCATATCTCCTTCCCCTCCTACACACCCCTGCTATTTTCCCACACCTCCTTCCCCTCCTACACACCCCTGCTATTTCCCCTACACCTCCTTCCCCTCCTACACATCCCTGCTATTTCCCCTACACCTCCTTCCCCTCCTACACACCCCTGCTATTTTTCTCCCTCTCTACCAAATAGCTCTCTTAGTGCTTTCAGGTACCACTTAGTGTTTTTAAAAAACTATTGTTGGAATATTTATTGTCAGCTTTGCTCACCAGTTATCAAATATGGAATTAAAGCCTGCATATCTGTTTGGAAAAGAGCACAAACAAGAGGCTACAGCCATTGCATAGGTACATGACTCCAGACTTATGCTATAGACTGGCTGTATTTGTGGCTTTAAAAATTATTTTGTTGTGTGACTGATGTATAAATAATACATGGACTTTTAAAGAAAACAACATCTTTCAGGCTGTGTGTTTATTTGGGTGAAGGAGAGTGAAGAAGGGAAAATCCTGCCATTCTAGACATGGTGTGCCCCCCCCCCCTACACACACCTTTTCTTACAGTTGCTTTTGGGTTTCTCTGTGTAGCCCTGGCTGTCCTTGAAATCACTCTGTAGACCAGACCACCTGCTTCTGCCTCCCAAGTGCTGGGATTAAACACTACCACTAACCACTTTTTTTTTTTTTTTTAAACATACCCCTAGGGGTCTAAACCTGGCCTCACACTATTTTTTTTTTTAAATAAACATAAAAATGTAGTTCATGTTTTCTGCAGTGCCTACTTTTTATTGATTAATATATTTTAATTTTTTCATGAGCTTCTACAACTTGTCCTCCAGTTTGAAAGGTTATAGGCCCTTGAATAGTTCAGATACATTACAGTGCATATAGTCATTTCCCTTCTAGGTGGCCCCTTGAATTGTGCTGTCCCATGTTGCTTTCTTTTTGGCTATTTCAACATTTTTGCATTGTACATCTGTGAATAGACATCATCGAGATTCACATCATTTTTATTGAGACGGAATTTTTATTGAGCCCTGAAACTTGCTATATAAGCCACATTGGCCCCTTAAATGCACAGATCTGCTTGTCCCTGCCCCTGGAGCTGGTATTGAAGGCATATGCCACCACTGCTAGGCAGTTTTGCTTCTTTTGCCTCCAAGGGATAAGTTGGAAGAGACAGAAAGTGCCATGCTTTGAGCAGAGACACCTTGGATGTGGCTGACTTTTCTTTCCTGGGCAGCACTGTACCATCTGATTTGTATGAAGGATTTGAGTTTTAACTGAGAATGACATTCTGTACTTCTCCAGTTCATTTACTAAGAGGGCCCTTAATTTGAAAGCAAATGAGGACTTCTCTTGCTGTTCAGGTCAAAATGTGAAGCTGACTTCACCAGAGTGATTTCCCTGAACATTCCCTTGTATATTTTTAGTTATTTGTAGCAGGAGTTTCGAAGTTGTAATTAATTTCCTGGTTATCAAGATTTCATAAACCCTGGGGTTATAATCTTATCTGCGTGCATACTTCAGTGATTACAACGTTATTTCGGAAGCTTTAACCCTTAGAGGTTCTGGAAAGAACTAGAATATAGTAGAGTCAAACGTAGTCATTGTTAGCCCTTGAGTTTGGCTGGAGAGCTTGGCCATCTTTTAGAAGTGAAATTTTATCTGGGCGTGGTGTAGCATGCCTTTAATTCCAGGACTTGGAGGTAGAGATAGGCCAGTCTCTGTGAGTTCAAGGCCAGCCTAGTCTACAAAGAGAGTACCAGGACAACAGCCAGGGTTACATACAGAGAAACCCCATCTCAGAAGAAGAAGAGGAGGAGGAGGAAGAAAGAGGAGAAATGAAGTTTTAGTGTTTATCTGCGTGGAAGGCAGGTATCCAGTGTCCCTCCTGAATCCCAGGTCTAAAGGGGAAAAAATCCTAGAGATCAGAGATCAAGACTCCATGTCACTCAAGCCTGGAGATCTCACAGAGGTGGCTCTTAGGAACTTCTGTAGGAAGTGGGGTCACTGGGTGCATACCTAAGAAGTGCTGTTAATGACGGAAGTGTGCAGGCTTCTGTGGTTTGGGTCTGAGCTACTCGTGTCTCTCCCTGTTGGCAAATCCTGGATTATTTCTAGGCTATTTTTTACTGGAGAGAGTTTATTCCTGTCCAGAGTTGTGAGGCATCTTCTGTAAAAACCACAGACAGCCTGTGGACTCCCTGCAGAGCTGCAGCCAAACCATCATCACCCAGAAGCAGTGGGAATGGTTCATTTGACCTACACACATGTTTGCATCACCACAGTATTAACTGCAAACACTTAAGTCAGGGCTCCTACCTGAGCATCAGCTCAGTCTTGAGGTTGATATTCTCAGCGAATACACGAAAAGAAGGGCTAGAGATAGCTCTAGGCTTAGAGGTGCCAAGTGCGTATTGCTTTTGGAGAGGACCAGGTTTTGGTTTCCAACACCAACACTGGGTGGCTCAAAGCCACTGGCGAGCCCAGCGCCTGGGGATCTAATGTCCTCTTTTGCCCTTGTGTACATACACAGTGCACGTAAAATTCATAGGACACAAACAAGTACATAAAAAAAAAAAAAAAAAAAAAAGAATTCAGCTCTTTAGAATTTAGGCTACTCAGAGGCCTTTAAAGCATCCTACTCCAAAGCTGAGGTTTGAGAATGGTATTAACTCAAGAAAACAAAAAGATCTGCTGGGTGTAATGGGGAACACCTTTAATCCCAGCACTCAGAAGGCAGAGGCAGGCAGATCTCTGTGAGTTTGAGGCCAGTCTGGTCTACAGAGCGAGTTCCAGGACAGCTAAGATGATGCAGTGAGACCCTGTCTGAAAAACAACAACACAAGACAGACAAAACAACAGCAACAAAAGAAAACAAAAGAGACAAGTAGAGGCTGGGGAGACGCAGAGGACCTGTGTTAGGTCCCCAGCACCTACATCCAGTGGATCAGAACTACATATAACAACTCCAGGTGATCCACTGTTCTGGCCTCCACCGGCACTGCAAAAAATATGGAACACACTCAGACAAGCTGGCACACACATACAGATACAAAAAGCAAACAAAACAGGGCTATGGAGGGTATGTAAATTTCCCAGGTTGTAGAGCCATATAAGTGCTTGAGTAGGAAGCTTGGCTTCCCTTTTTGGTGAGGCAGCATGAAGTTATTTTACTGCTCATTTAAAAGGCTACCATGGGGGTTGTGGTGTTTGTTTGGTTGTTGTTGGTGGTTTGCTTTTGAAACAGGGTTTCTCTGTTTAACAGCTGTGGCTGTCCTGGAACTCACTTTGTAGATCAGGCTGGACTTGAACTCACAGAGATCCCCTTGCCTCTTCCTCCTGAGTGCTGTGATTGAAGGTGTGCACCCCCATGCCCCAGCACAGAAGTTATGTTGGCTGGGACAATAACAGATGGAAAGGGAGGAGGCCAGCTGGGTTACATTTTTAGAGATAATATCAGCTGATACTAAGAAATGAGTATTAAAGCGTGTACTTAAACTTTTTGCTTGGGGATGATGCTGAAGTACTTGGGCGTGAGCAAGTTTGGAAGTTCAAAATGAAGCGTTTTATTATAACATAATCTTAATGCCTTGGTCAGTTTTCCATTGCCATAACAAAATACTCGAGGCATTGTGTTTTATAAAGAAAAGAGGTTTACTTAGCACACAGTTCTGGAGGTCAAAAATCCAAATTTAGCCAGCTCAATTAATACAGCCTCTGGTAAGGGTCCCATGGTAGATGGTGTCATAATGGCAAGGGGGTGTACTATACAAAGATATGGTAAGATAAGACAGATTCAGGGATCAGATCCCCCATTTCTATAGCAAATCACTCTTGTGGGCACTAACCAGGGTCCTGTGAGAACTGTATTAATCCTTTCTCAAGCTGGAACCCTCAATAACCTGATCACCTTCCCCTTGGCTCCCACATCTCAAAGGTTGCATTGCTTTTCAGCACATTGCCACACAGAGGGCTGAACCTCAGGCACTCAAACCTCCAGCGGGACACACTTCACCATATTTCAACCATAGCACCAGGTCTGAGATGTCTACAGACATCTAAGCAGAAGAAGCATTTGGAGTCAGTATATAATTTTTTTTCTTAAATAATAATAATAAAAAAGATTGTCTCAATGTGTACCACATGTGTGCAGTGCCCACAGAGCCCGGAAGTATAATGAAGTTGCATATAGTTGTGATCTGCCATGTGGGTGCTGGGAAGTCAGAACAATAGCAGCCAGTGCTCTTAGCCACTGAGCCCTCTCTCCAGCCCCCCAGAATAATGTCTAAGCAGTAGTCAGGGATGGACCTATAGTTTGGCCATTTTTGTTAGGATTTAAACAAAGCTTCTAGGCCGTACTTAAAGGAGAGCATTTGAAGCGATTACTTATATTGTTCTATTATTAAATAAAACTCCGGGAGTCAGATATCATGGTAAAAACCTGATTGATCAGAGAAGCAGCTGGAAAGCCACCAGTGACCTCTCTTCCTCCCTCCCTCCAAAAGGGCCCACTAATTTTCAGCCCCTCCCTACTACTTCCTGTGTCACTCTATATGTCCTGGGTCCTCCAAAACCTCTATGGCTAATTCTGGTCAGCTAGTAGCTAGCTCTGCCCTCTACTTCAAGGCAAACTTTGTTGTCAGTCTTGGTGTGTCAGAGTGTGATCGAAATATCCCACAGGAAGCATGTGGAAGAGAAGGGTGCTTAGGACAGAGATCTTTAACACCCCATTTTGAGCAGAAGAGGGGCCAATGAAAGAGACTGAGAGGTAACACGGACCACAGCAACGCTCATAAAGAAACCATTTACTTGAAGTGGCGGCGTACATACAGTTTCACAGGTTCAGTCCATTATCATCATGGAGGAGAGCATGGCAGCATGCAGGCAGACATGGTGCTAGAGAGAGGTAATTGAGAGGAAGTCAGCCGACTGTCACACTGCAGTAAGCTTAAGCAAAAGAGACCTCAAAGCCCGCCCCCACAGTGACTCACTTCCTCCAACAAAGCCACACTTCCTGATGGTACCACTCCCTTTGCAGGCCATTTTCTCTCAAACCAGCACGTGGAGTGACACTGGACTGAGGAAGAAGTTCAGGGACTATTAGGGAAGTCAGAGGCAGAAAGCAGAAAGTGTTCTCTCTGGAAGCTACTGGAGGGTCAAGCAAGATAAGAGCAGAGAGATGACCATGGAATCAGTAACCTAGAAAAAGCCACCAGCCTTAAAAGTGTAGGGTGATGAGGAAGCCAGAACTATTGGGGGCACACTCAAAGAAAGAATAAGAAGGAGGCTGGGGGATGACTGGATGAAAAGCTTTCCAGGCAGGCATGAGGGAGGACCTGATTCAAACCCTCAGTGACCCTGGGGGAGGTAGAGATGAGAGAATGGCTGGAAACTCAGGGCCGGCAGCTGACCTGTGCTTCTCAGGAGCAAACACAACGGCTCTGCTTCAAAGCACAAAGCGAGAACTGACACCCAAGATTGTCCTCTGAAATCCTCACGCTGCCGTGGCGCAAGCCACCTGCACCCACACACATGTAAGTGAGAACACCCGCACGCACTGACGACAGATGACCCTGCGCAGCAGTGATGTGGGAGGGAGCACAGGGCATGGGGCAACAAAGGAAGGCAATGAGAGTGATGCTGACACCCACACAAAGACAGGGATGTTTGGCAGCAGCCCGGGAGTGGCTTTGGATGGGCTGCATTTTCAGAAAAGGAATTTCTGGGTCAAAGGCTTATGTGATTTTGTTCATTGTCTTCCTGGGGTGTTGCATAGATTTGTGCACTTGTCAGTAATACATGTCTATTTTTCAAAATTTTAATTTTAATTTTTTTTTTTTAAGACAGATTTTTCTCTGTGTAACAGCCCTGACAGTTCTGGAACTTGCTTTGTAGGCCAGGCTGTTCTGGAACTCACGGAGATCTATTCACCTGCCTCTGCCTCCCAAGTGCTGCTGGGATTAAAGGCGTATACCACCACACCCGACCTATTTTATTTTAATTTTATGCATGCATGTCTGGTATCTGCAAAGGCCACAAGAGTAGTTACAGATTGGAGTTATAGACACTGATGGTAGTGAGCTGCAATGTTGGTGCTGGAAATTGAATTCAGATCCTCTGGGAGTGCAGGCAGCGTTCTTAGCTGCACAGCCATCTTCCCAACCCCAAATATGTGCGTATTTTTATACATGCTATGAAATACACTGAGCTTCCACCATTCTCAGTATTTACCAACATGAAATTAAAGTTTGGGTGTAATGATCATGCAGGACCGTGGACAACTGGAAGACCGGAAGCTGTTTACTTCATAGTTTAGATAGCGTTTATCTGTCACTCCTCCCCACCAAGGCATGGTGGGTAGCATCACGACGGCAGAGGGAATGCAGAAGAGACTATTGATAGACAAGAAGACAGAGATTCATGGGGAATTTGCTCCCATTTTTCTATGCGCTATTTAAATGAAACCTAAGTTGCTCTTCTGGGTAGTTTCTTCAGGGATGCTTCATTTGACGTCTTCCTTCAGAAGGTTCCCTGCTGTTCTTCTGTGGAGCATATGGAGGCGTGGCTGCAGCCCAACAACTGCCCCCCTCCCCAAACTCCAGTTTAGCCCAAGACCCTGACAATCTTACTTCAGACCAGGGCTTAATACTCGGCATTAGACCAGCTAGCTTTACCTCAGCCTGGGGTGAATGACTGAAGTCTATGAAAAGTTTAATGGTAGCTTCTATGAAGCATTAGTCAGACTAACTAATTAGGTAGCCCCAGGAAAGCAGTTTTAATCAGTCTTGTGCTTGGAGGTCTTTCAGAAGCCACCTAAAAGCCTGGAGGGGACTCTGTCTAGTTCCTATTGTTGTGCATATGCTCCAGAGAAGACTACTCAGACATGGGTTCAAGCCAATAGGCAGTCTTCATTAGCTGGCTGAGGATGACTACATGGGGGTTTCGGATCCCAGTGAAGCCCCAAGACTTTCTCAGGGTGAGCTTTTAAGCATAAAACCCATGCTGTGCATACTTCAGGGTTGGCATGCTTCAGATAACAAGAATGGTCAGCCAGAAGCGGAAATACAGAAGCCAAAAAGCAAGATCAGTACATTTACAGACTTTCCCGGAACTATGGACTTTGATGGATTGGGTCTTTGTTTGCATTTTTTGGCAGGTGGTGCTGTCTGCATGCTGAGTTTTATGGCCTGAATGACACTTCTATCATGGAGTCAGTTGGGCTAAGGTCTGGGGTCCTGTTACATTTCCCACCAGTCTTATGAATTAATTAGTCAAATCCTGGGGACTCATTCTGTTTTAGGTTAAGATGTAGGACCTCACTGTTAATCTAGTCAGAATGAGAATTAAAGGCCCAGCCAGTGTTGATAGCAGAGTAGTTAGCAAGGGGGACCAAGAAGATAGAGACTGGTACCAATTATTTCCCCAACCATGGCAAGGTGTTCTCTAATTACTCCTGATCAATTAGCACAGAAACAACAGGTTTCTCCCAAAGCCCCCTACATGGTTTCCTTCGTCTCATGAGAAGTCTAAGCCTCTTCAATTTTGTAGACCATTTCTGCAAGGGAATATATTGCTTTAATTTAGAAATGGAAACTTAATACCTCTAGGTCCTGGTCACATGACTGCTTAGTTTGAAAAGCCTCAGAAGAGGCAAGCTTAGTCAAACGATTAGTACAAGCTCACCAAGTAGTCTCAGAGGCCCAGTGATTATCCATTCTCATTATCCATATGAATTAACCTGTAAGGCAGAATAGCCTTATCATTATAGACATCAGTATGAGGGAAGTGCCTAGGTTAAAAGTTCTGTCAGTCAATGAACTGACAGTATTGTTAGTTGGTTCCTAACCCTTTGTAGCACAGGGGCTGGGCGTCTAAGCATACCAGCAATCCTGGGTGACTTTTGCCTGGGAATGATTAACTCTGTCCCCAGGGTTCCCTCCTGTGGCATAGTGTCTGTTTCCCCAGGTTTTTCCTGTTTCCCAGAGGCAAGAACCTCTTAAAGGAACTTTTCAGGAAGCCTCAGCTATTTTGCAATGGAAACTCCCTTGTTTCTGGCAACAAGGGGGCCCAGCTGCAGAGTGCATAGAATTGTGAACTCAGTGTTATATCTCAAAAGATAAACTCCCTTATCTTTCCCTTTCTCCATACAACCAGATTCTTAGAGTGGGCATCAGCAAATAAAGGTCAACATAGATATGGCTTGTTGGTCTGTAGTCACACCAGCTAACACCTCCCTGTGTCTCTCATTCTTTCCCCGGTCCAGGCCTGAGGGCAGTGGGGGTGGCTCCATGACCCTATATTCATACCTATAGTGTAAAACACAAGACTCAGGAGAACATAGAGGGGCGAGGAGTAGACGCGCCCGGGGCCGGATGAAACCTTAATTTCAACACATACACAGTCCATGTGGCGGTAGCATCTGTGACTTCCGTTTTCTTGACTTGGGTGTGGTGGATCCATGGTGTGATGCCAGCTATCTTTACCACCACAGGGATGGGGTGAATAACCTTGTTGGGTCCTTTTTCAGGCTAGTTTCAGTGCCCTTTGGTTCCCCGCCTGACCCAGACCGTTATCACTGGACTTGAACCGGGGGACATGGGTGGAAGACTGGAAGGTTAGCTGGATCTGTCACAGTTCAGCGACTAGAACTAGAGGTCCAGTAGTGACTTGAGAAAGGAATGATTAGAGAGTTCTGCCAACCGCTGGTTTCTAAGCCTGGGGAGTAAGCAGTGTGGGAGGGCTTCCAAACATAATCTCATAGGGTAAGTCCATCCCTATATGGGAAGGGGTGAGCCAAAGCAAAGGGAGGGAGCCTATCCATCCTTTGCTGGGCTCTACGGAGAGTTTGTTAAAGTTTCTTTTAATGTCCTGTTAATTCCTACTTGCCCAGAACTCTGAGGTCTATATGCGCAATGAAGTTTTTAATGTATGTTTGAAACTTTGACTATTAATTGAATTTTAGCTATGAAAGCCAGGCCATTGTCATTGCTAGGGAGAAGCCAAATCAGGAGACCAGTTCCTGCGGGAGCTTTTTAGCTACTATTTGAACAGTTTCAGTCCACGTGAGGAACACCCACCCCGAAATGGTATCTTTAAAAAACTAGCCAACACTTTTATCTCCCTTCCCCCAGCAGCCTGGATCTTGGTGGTCAGGTTTCCCAGGATGCACTGGGGTGTTGGTCTCTTTTGCACCTCTTCCTGGGCAAGGGCTCTGTTTCGGATTTACTTGAGCACAAACCTGGTGTCTGGCTGAGACATCTAGTCCAGGTATAACATACCTGTTTAAGTAACTATTGCAGCTCCTACACACCTGGTTTCATCTTCCATTTCCTGACAGTCATGGACAAGCACCTGTCTCATCAGGCAAAAGGGTAGCCTGGTTGGCCTTGGATTTCTCAAACCAGACTCGAGGGTGGGCCAGGAGTAGAGCCTGGTATTGGGTCACATAGTCGTGACAGCCAGCATTCTGGTGACCTTTAAGGGTGTCAACCATGTCATGGGGTGCTGTGAGTATGAGATCTTGACCCAGAGTTAACTTGTCTGCTCTCTTTCATTGAACTAGCAGTCGCCACCGCAGCTTAGACAGGTGAAAGACATGTTTGCCCTCTAAACAGAGGTTTTGTAGAGAGAGAGACTTTGTTAAATATACAACTTGTGTTTTAAGAGGAATGCCGAGCAGGCAGGGAAATGGCAGTATTCCTGGGATGTTTCTCCTCACTAAAACTGGAATTCTTATTTTGCTTTCTGAAAACAAAAACCAAAAAACCCAAAACTGTATGGTAGAAAATTTTGATGCAGAATTAGAACGGCAAGAGGATCTTCATGCCTTCATCATTCACCTCAATGATACTCACACCCAAGTCCTTAATAACAACGGCCTGTCCACATCCAGATTCCTACCCGTCTGAGATGTCATAGTGATGCTTACTTTTATCTTTTCAAACCAGAACCTGTAGCTCAGATGTCACGTTATTGATTCTCCTGTAAGTAAAGTCATGCTCTTTTCTCCTCTTGTAAATTACTTGCTGATGCAACCAGGCTGTTTGTGTGCAGGTTTCTCCACAATCTGAAACTTGCTGATTGCATCTAGAATTGAAAAATGTAAGAGCATCCCGCAGGACATGCAAGCTTGGCTGACCAGGAACTCCAGGCAGACAGCCAGCTCTCCGTTTACCACTTATGGAATGCTGAAATTCTTATCTCTTGCTGTCTTCGGTGGCCTTTGCATGGTGGTAGCGGACACAGGGATAAACAGGGCCGCAGGCTGTGTACCAGACAGGATTCATCATGCATCAATACATGAGCTAGCAGTGGCAGTGCAGGTACTTCACATGCTCCTTCTTCCTCATCCTATCTCCCTGCTACCCCCACCACCACCCCACCCCTTAGGCAGGATCTTGGTGTAGCTGGAACTCTGTATTCTAGGTATCCTACTTCAGCCTTCCACATGCCAGGGTTACAGGTCTGTGTGGCTGGCTGGCACCTCTCTTCAAAAGTTCCTTCTGGGTCTGTTAAATCATTTTCACACACACCCCATGCCCAGCACATTTATCACTCTATAGTTTATCAATTTACAGACTCTTGAGTCCTTAGACCTGGACAGAAAATTGATTTTCTCCGGTGAAATGGAGGCCAGTGAAGCTGGGATATCATCAGAAAAATGAACTATAGAAGTCAGGACACCACAAAGACAGGACTGCTTGCTCTAGGCTGTGTTTCCCCCTCCCCCTACCTCTCTGTCAATCTGTGTATATCTCTGTCTCTGTCTCTGCCTGTCTGTCTATCTCCATCCCTCTCTCCCCTTTCTATTTCCCAGGTAAAGCCACCTGCAGAAGAAAAGCCTTTGGCCACTCTTTTCTGACCTTGCTGGCCATTCCCATCCTCATCCCATCCCCATCAGTCTCCCTGCAAGTTTCAACCACTGTAAAAGCAGAAATCTTCCACAAAAAAACTTTCCAGATAGCTGGGGTGAAGTAAGGGTTAACTCTTATCTTGGTCCCTGGGGGCAGCCATTAGCCTGCCTTTTTCCTGCGGGTAGCTTCAGAGAACCTGGAGCCAGGCTGGGGGCAGCACAGGTCTGTTGGGTGGCAGCAGTTGTCATCCTCAACCCCCCCCCCCACACACACACACAAAACACGCTTGTTACTTGTAGGGAGCCAAAGCAGGAAGTGCTCCAACTTATGACCTACAGCCTATAAATGCTGAGTGAATAGCGTAGGAGGGCACTGGGCACTGAGTCTGCCAGGAAATGACTCCCTAGGACTGATGATGCCCTCCCTCCTCAGTGGGGAACAGCAAGTTCTCTGGCGCCAGGGTTCTTGGGTTCAAATTTTTGCTGTACCTTGTGTGACTAGGGGAAGCCATGTGTGGCCTGTGTGGTCTCGTGATCTTCAAACCAGGGCCAGTAGTTCTCCTTAAGATTTTTGAGGGGGAAAAGGATGACATGGTCTTTGAGTCAGCTACAGTGGAGTTAGGTCCTTTAGCATGCGTTCAGAATTGGTTTTGTTTAGCCCAGTACTGTAGCAGGGGAGGAACATTGAGTAGAATGGCTGGGTACCTGGAACTGTAGGCTTCCTTGAACTGACTTGGGCATGAACTAGGAATGGATAGTCCTGGCAGCAGGGTGTAGGTGTGGGGCATTGAAATCAGCAGAGTTGGGCAGACTCTGCTGGTGCTTGCTGGGTGGGGCTTAGGTTCCACTGGAGTGGAGCTTGCCCTGGATGAAGCTGGGGAAAAGAGGAGAGCTCCCTGCGGCTGTGGGGGGAGGTGCTGAAGAGGAACAGAGGGACACCAGGCTTGGTGATTCCCCAGGAGTCGAGCAGAGGGACCAGAGACTGGGAATGGCGGTAACTGTGGGTTGCTGTCACTTGGAGTTTGAGATGCTGACTAATATGTCTAATATGGAGATGCCCTGGGGTCAGCTTAGATCCTGTGCCGTCCCAGAAGGGATATAAAGTGTTATATAAGGATAAACAAAATTACACACACACACACACACACACACACACACACACACACACACACGTACATATAAATAATTTTACACAGGAGAGGAAGGAGAAGGGAAACTAAGGATGGGATCTAAAAGTGAGGATGATTAAGTTACTATAAAGAAGCCTCAAGAAGCAAGCACCTGGGGCCGGAGCGATGCTTATAAATGTTTGCTCCCCAGAGTTCAGCTCCCAGCGCCCATATCAAGCAGCTCACAAGCGCCTGTAACTCCAGCTCTACATCCTCCTCTGGATTCTGTGGGCACCCATGTGCATATGCACACACATAGACGTATAAATGAATACTAAGTGGAATCTTTATAACTCATTATAACTTTATGCGTGTGAGCGCCTTGTCTGTGTGCATTATTTGTGCACCTCATGCTTGCAGTACCGTAAGAGGCTGTTGGATCTGTGGGAACTGGGGTTACAGATAGTTATGAGCTGCCATGTGGATCTTGGGAATTGAACCTGGGTCCTCTGCAAGAGTGGTAAGTGCTCTTAACCACTGAGCCATCTCTCCAGATCTCTCCCACCTGCAACACACTTTTATTCCCCCCCAAGACAGAGTTTCTCTGTGTGGCCCTGGCTGTCCTGGAACTTGCTCTGTAGATCAGGCTGGCCTTGAACTCAGAGATCCTCTTGCCTCTGCCGCCTGAGTGCTCTGATTAAAGTTGTGAGCCACCACCACGAGGCCCCTCTTCCCCCTGTTAAGGAAACATGAGTCACCAACTGGCAAGTTTTGATTTAGCTCTAATATTTGGTTGACCTGTTCCTGTGTTCCTGCTATTTCCTGATGTTCTGTGTGTGCGTGTGTCTGTGTGTGTGTGTGTGTGTGTGTGTGTGAATTGCTCAAAAGTTGACTTTTTTGGCTTTTCTAAACCAGAAGTTTTAGGAGCATTGAATCACATTCTGATCTGGCAGCAACAGCCTGGATCGGATCCCTTGAAAGGTCAGGAACTCTCCAGCTTAACACAGTCCTCTCCGTGCCTTTTGTTCCTCCAGTCCTAAAACAGTGTCAGATGCCTGTCATTTATCCTCATGGACTACTCTCTGAATTCACACCTCTACCAAATGTGAGCAAATAAAAGTGAGTGGAGAGCCACTGTCTCCCTGCATTTCACCTGAGTACGGGGCAGCCTGCCGTGCAGTGCGAGTGCGGTGCCTGTTACACCTGTTGTTAAATAAAGTCTGGCCAGGACTCCTGCTGAAAGTGTTTAAGTTTTCTAGGCCATAGGAAGACTGCATCCAGCAAGTCAGGACTCTTCCCAATACGAAGCCCTGAAGGACCTTTGCCCCAGAGACCTCACAAAGAGTGAATGGTTTGTTCAAATGTCTGTTCCTGGAGTAGATGCCAGTCAGACAGCATTGTGGCATTCCCCCAAAGTACAGCTGCTTAAGGACTCACTATGACTGCTAAGGCTAAAAAAAAATTATCTGGACAAAGCATCGTGAGTCAAAACACCTCCAACAACAACACTGTTCTCCTTTGTTTATGTACTGTAGCTTCCAATTTCGTGTTCTTTATGGGATTTCTGTGTGTGTGAACGTATGTGTCTCTGTGTCTGTATGTGTTTCGTGTGCTTTTTCTTTGGATCTTTATTTTTTGTCCTAGTCTGGTTTGTTTTTATTTTATCTTATTTTACTTTATTACTAATATAACTTTAGATACCTGCTTGTTTTCCAATAAGTGAAGGAAAGGGTATGGATTTGAGTGGGTGGGAGGGTGGGGAGGAGCTGGGAAGTCTTAGGAAAGGGGAAATCATAATTAGAATACATTGTATGAAAAAAGCTATTTTCAACCCCTTCCCCCATAACAGAGTTTATAGCAAGGATGGAGATGTGGCTCAGCAGTTTAGCGCTCTTGCTGTTGTTGCAGAGGACCGGGTTTGGTTCCCAGCACCCACATGGAAGCTCACAGCTGTCTGAAACTCCAGTTGCAGGGCACCCAGTGCCCTCTTCTGATCTCCAAAGGTGTCAGGCACACACATAGGGCACATGCATGCAGACAAACACTTATACACATTCTTGCAGGCAAACACTCATACACATGCATGCAGGCAAACACTCACACACATCTTTTTTTTTCCTTCAAGACAGGGCTTCTCTGTATAACAGCTCTGGCTGTCCTGGAACTCACTCTGTAGACCAGGCTGGTCTCAAATTTACTGAGATCCGCCTGCCTCTGCCTCTGGAGTGCTGGGATTAAAGGTGTGTATCACCACCCCTAGCTCACATCATACTTTCTAAAAATTAAAAGTAAATCTTAAAAAAAAAAAAAAAAATCACAGGGAGACCAGTATGATATCTGGCAACGAATTCTCTGTCAATCTGACCTAATGCAGTAATGGCTTTTAGAAAATTTCCAAGAAACTTGAGAGAGTACTCCCCAGACACACACAGAGACAGCCCAACTAGGTGATGCCCAGGCATGTGGTAGCCACATTGTAACCATCAAGGGACAAGTCAGAGAAGACAGCCAGCCTACTGGAGGTGAAAGGAGGAAGGGAAAAGACTTAGTGGCTCCCGTGACACTGTCTGTGGACACTCTGAAATGATGAAAGTGAGCTAACAACTGTCCCTGTAAGTTTATGATTCAACTCCAATGAAAAGGCCGTAAAAGCCACCCACAAACCAACTTCCCTTCTTGGGTGTGAGCAGAAGACCAATGCAGGCAAAGGCTGGTGGGAGACACACTGCTGTGGCACAGTGTTCCAAGTGGGCAGACAGGCAGCAGCCCTGGTGACACTCTCAGGACCCTCAGCTCAGGGGCCTGGAGAGGTGGAAATGGGAACTGTAAACTTTGTAGGTAAACTCACCAAGTGGATGAACTTAGCTGACCATAAGAACAATGAAGATGGCCCAGATGTAAGATCCCTAAATAAGAGAGGACGCAGACGATGGAAATGGTCATAGGATGACATCACAGAGACCAAGAATGAGGCTTGGGAAGGAGTGGGAACAGTGTCAAACCCGGCTCAGTGGTGAGAGGCGGGCTGTGCTCTGGGCAGGCTCTTGGGCATCCTGTAGGGAATGTTCCTTGGTCCATTTTTATTTTTAACACATGAGCTATTTTTAAAGGATAATACATGTATGAGTGTTTTGCCTGTATATATGTGTATGTGTGTGTGTGTGTGTGTGTGTGTGTGTGTGTGTGTGTGTGTGTACCACATGCATGCCTGGTATCCTCAGAGGTCCAAAGTGGGTGTTGGATCTCCTGGAATTGGAGTTACAGCCATTGTGATCCACCATGTGGATATTGGGAACTCTGATCTTTTGCAAGAGCAACCAGTGTTCTTAACCACTGAGCCTCTTAATTTCTTTGTGTGCTTATATGCGTGTGTGTGTGTGTGTGTGTGTGTGTGTGTGTGTGTAGCATGTGTGTGGAGGTCAAAGGGCATCCTGCAGGAGTGGATGCTCAGTTTCCATTCCATTGGTCCTCAGGATTGAGTTCGTTTCCAGGCTGGGCAGCAAGTGCCTTTACCTGCTGAGCCACCTCCCCAGCCCTTGCATTCATTCTTGTCTGTCATGGTCTTCTTCAATGTCTACCCAATGGTTTTCAGAAACAATAAAAAGAATTCACAACTAAATGGAACTTTGTGAAATCCAAGAATGTCTTCCTTATTTGGTTTTGCCTGATGTTTGCCTAGTCGATTTTAAAAATGATGTCTTTGGAAGTTTTTATATACTAGAAGTTGGGGTGGTCAAGCCTTTTCTTCGATAGAAAATGGAGCTGTCAGGACCAGTTCTAACTTGCCAGCTGTCTATCTGTTGATGGGACAGGGGCAGAGTTTCTCTCCCTAGCAAGACAATGACATGGAGCTGAATAGTGTAACCAAGTCCAGAGGCTTCTTGTCCCAAGTTACAGGTTGGGGTCTACACTGTGCCCTAAAGGCTTTGCCCCCAACTTGGAGGTGGGGGAATTTTAGGAAGTGGTGCCAGCTACAGGAAGAACCATCTGGGGCTATGACTTTGAAGGGTTCTTTGGAACCTGGTTCTACATTGTGTGATCTCTCTCTCTCTCGTCCTCCTTCCCATGTCATGGGTTCACCATTCTCCCTCCCTCCTTCCCTCCCTCCCTCCCTCCCTCCCTCCCTCCCTCCCTCCCTCCTCCCTCCCTCCCTCCCTCCCTTCCATGTCATTGGTCTACCATGACCCGAACTGCTTTATTTCAGTATATCTTACCCACCTTCATGCTCTACCTTACTGTACAACAAAGCCCAGTGATCACGGGCCAAAAGCTTCAACCAAAATTAATCTTCCCCTTCAACTTTCTCAGGCATTTTGTCATTGTTACAGAACACTGACACAACACACCCAACGAATCCTTCAGTGCTGTAGGTTACTCTCTCTGCTCAGAAAATGATGTCCCCTGTGCCCATCAGATAAGGATAACGGTCACAGGGTAAGGGCTAATGAGGCTATGCTCCTTTTTGTTTCTCATTGTTAGCTTGTTGTTTGTTTGTGTGTGTAAGATAGGTTCTTCCAATGTAGCCTGGCTTGCTTGGAACTTGTTATATAGACCAGGGTGTCCTCAAACTCATGAAAGTCCTCCTGCCTTCACCTCCCAAGTATTGGGGCAATAGACATATAACACCACATCTGTCTCTGGTTTTGCTTTTGGCTATAGGGTCTTACTATGTAGCCTAGGCTGACCTCAAACTCTGTGTAATTCAGTCTGACCAGGAACTCATGATCTTTCTGCCTCAGTTTCCCAAGTATTGACAGTATAGATGTGGACCACTAGACCTGGCTAAACATACAGATTCAAAACAGAGAGTCTTTAGACCTGGCATATAAATTTGTATGCCATTTCATAATATATATATATATATATATATATATATATATATATATATATATATGCCTCGATTTCCCTCTAATTCCAGCACTTGGGAGGCAAAGGCACAGAGTCTTGCAAGTCTGAGGACAACACAGTGAGTTCCGGGTCAGCATGGGCTACAGTGGAAAACAGGAACATAGTGATGCTTATGAATGAGTGAGGGTGAGCATCAGGTGAGGGTGAGCTTCTTTTGAATAAACCCCTTCGAGTGAGGGTGTACAAAACAGTCCTAACTAATGTCCGTGTAAACTCATGGAGAAATGCCCAACTCAGTGGCTACACAAAATCCCTAAGGGATCATTAAACAATAACCAGATAGTTGGATTTAGCAGAGGCATGTGGGTCAGCTATCTGATGCCCATTCGGTGGGAATGAAGTCAACAGAAGATGCCCCTCTTTAATGTGTGAACTTCAAAACTAAGCTAAGGGTTTTGAGCCACTTTTACCAGCATCAGTCTGTTTGTGAACCACTGAAGAAATGAGGGGGCGTCCTGGGGTGGGGGCACCTTTTCTGGGATCGGGTATTTTGAGGCTGTTGGGTATTAAAGTCCAAAGGAACAGATGAGGCGGGACCTTGAACCTGGACCCTCACCCAGAACCATTTGGGAAGAAGCCTTCCTTAATGTGGCCATAAGCTCCAAAGTCCAAACACTATCTCTCTGCCTCTGTCACTGGGTGAACTGGGTTTGTAACCTGCAAATCCAGTCCTGCAAGACCAGTTTCCTGGAGACTTTCCCACTTTGGGCTTGTTTTCTGGAGCAAGGGCAGGGTTCCCTGGAGATTCGCCCCACTCCCCCTCCCCCTCCCCCACTGAATGGGAACTCAGCAAGCAGAGTGGTGTGAGTGGCAAAGGCCAGCAAGAGTTGGGGCGGGGGGTGGGGGTGGGGCGGCGGTGGGAAGGCCTGAGATGAGAAGTCTTCCAGAAATGAGGTCCAAAACCATACTTCAGGACAGATGGGATGAGAACCACCTCATGTGGGCTCCAGCCCTCCATTTGTGCCGCGGGACCCAGTCATTGCCCACCATCTTTATTCTAGACCTGGCGTATGTCCTCATTTGTGCCCGAACACAGGGGACAGCCTTCCGGCTACAAAGCACGATGCCTCTCAGATTGCCATTTATTAAAACCCTTCTCTCTGCTGGAGACTCCAAGATGGCCCTGCGCCCCCCATCCCCACTCCCCCCCCCCCCCGCACCTCCCATTCCTCCCATCCTCCCACTCCCCCCACCCCCCACTCCCCGGT
Source organism: Cricetiscus sungorus (assembly GCA_030556225.1). Lineage (NCBI taxonomy): Eukaryota > Metazoa > Chordata > Mammalia > Rodentia > Cricetidae > Cricetiscus > Cricetiscus sungorus. The sequence continues at coordinate 54,786,619 of JANBXA010000398.1, read as the reverse complement.
AGTGATATCGTCTGGCCAGGGCACTCGGGAGGATTTTGGACTTCTGGATTGAATGTCACAAAAGCATACTCCTGAAAAATCCTGGTGGCTTCCAAGGGGCCTTGGATGTAATCAGGTATTCTAACTGAGGAGACATTCTTAGTGGATCCTGAGCTCTGACACAGGGATTTTGGTCTGAGGTCACACTTTGTGAACCAGAAATTATGGTTTATGGTAACAACGTTGTCATCAATGCCTAATTTTAACCAATTTTATTAAGACATTGAGGAGCGGGTGGGCGGCGGTGGTGCAGGCCTGTAATCCCAGCACCAGGTAAGGGAGGGGGCGGGCAGAGGCAGGAGGATCTCTGTGAATTGGAGAACAGTCTTGTCTACAAAGCGTGTATCATTCAGGACAGGCGCCAAAGCTACACAGGGAGATCCTGTCTCAAAAAACAAAAGCAAAGCAAAACAACAACAACAACAAATACCGAGGAGGAAAGATGGTTCAGCAGTTAAAAGTACTAGTTGTTCCCAGCAACCACGAGGTGGCTCAAAACCATCCCTAACTCCAGATCCAGGGGATCCAGACCGTCTCTTTTCTGGGCTGTAACTGAACAAGGTGAACAGATGGTGCAGGCAATTCACTCATATGAAATGGAATAGTTGTTAAGGAGGTCACATTCTGAAAACTCATTGTTTCTTCCTTCAAATGTTCGTTTTCCTTGTTGCCATGAAAGGTGTACAGCACCCTCTTCTGCGTGGGCTTGGATGCAGGTTCCTTCCGGAGCCACATGAAAATCTCACCAATCACATTTCAGTTCCAAACAAAATTCTCATAATCGTGTCTATTGACAGAGCACCGTTTATCCAAGAATCGTTTCAAAAGGGCTCTAAAGATGTAACAGGTTACTTTAGCTGTTTATTGTCATAGAAGAGGAGGGACAAGGATTCTGGAGATGTGTAGTTGAGATCCTGGTTTCTGGTTTCTCAAAGGGCTGTGTTGTGGCTCTATAGTCCTGACCGAGCTGGCGATCTACCTCCGAGGCAGCTCTTGGCAGGCCTGAGTTCTTTACCTCAGGGGTCTCTCTGGACGGAGAGATCCTAGCCGAAACAGGATCAGGATCAGGATGCCTCTTCCACCCCGCCAGAGTCAGGGAACACAGTCTCTATTTGAGGATGGAGGAGGCAGAGGGGTGCTGGCTGGGGCTGCCTGCATCAATCTGAAGAATTCGCGTTGGAAATTTCCGCTCAGGTGAAACTGGATTTTTTACTTCACCCAAAGAGGATTTCAGGGTGAGATGGGAAGCAGATGAAATTTATTCAAGAGATTTAAAGCACCGATTGAACACGAACGTTTATAGAAAGGCTCTCAGAGAAAAGATAAGACACACCCAAGAGCGTGGGAGTAAGTTTCTCAAGAGGGACTCTGCCATGAGGTGGCAGTAGCACATATGATTTGGCAGCTCTCTAGTTGCATCTTAGATGGTTCCTAAGAAATTTCTCCCTCTCTTTCCCCTCTTTTTGATTACAAGGTTGCCCCCAGGGGTGCTGTGGATTGTAATCCGATAAAATAGAGCTATGAGCCCAAGAGTTACCCAAGGGAGTTAAGATCAGTGTTGTATTATAAATGAAATTTCTTGTGAGAGTCCTTAAAAATTGAAGGTTTACAGCAGGGCAAGGCGACTAAGCCATGTATACCCAGGTGCTGTTAATTGTGCTGGGGTTCATTCATTTCTTCATTCCTTTGTTCTAATGTGGGTTCTAGGGATGGGCCATTGGGTTCCTATGCTTGCAAAGGGAGAGCTTTTCTGACTGAGCCGTCCCCAAGTTTGTGCAAGAATTCTTGACTCTTATTGGGAGACTTGAGCCAGAGTCTGGGATGAGGGCTTTTCTTCCTTCCCTTGTCCCTTTTTAACCTACCTCAAGGGGACCGTGTGGAGTTAGAATACCAAGAGGCAAGGGTCACTGAACATCATCTTAAAGCCTCGCTACCACTGAAACCTTGTTCTAGCGTTCTGGCTGGAAGAGAGGTGTGCTTTTAGTTGGTGATAGCTAGTCTTGACAACAGATACAAGCTGAGCTTCAGATCAGTGACATGGGTGCCTGCACTTACCCATGTCACATGGCCAATGTGACTGGTTGAGGTTCGGATCAATATTTGTCTACTCCCTCCAGCCCGAGAACACACTTGGACAGTTAGAAAGCTTCTGTGTTCTGTTTGTTAGTCATTTATATAAAAGCCTTTTATTATTTTCAGATAATCTTCTAGTCACTATTTTGATGATTAACAACCTTCATTGTTTAGGAATATTTTAACTTTTTGATGTGTATAACTATTTTTAAAGATATATTTATTTATTTTTATTTTATGTGTCTGAGTGTTTTGCCTGTGTGTATGTATGAGTATGTGTGTGCCTGATGTCCTTGGAGGCCGGAAGAGGGTGTCTGATCTCCTGGAACTGGATTTACAGACAGTTGTGAGACACCATGTGGGTTCTAGGACCCAAACTGGGACCTCGGCATAAGCAGTCAGTGCTCTTAACTACTGAGCCATCTCTCCAGCCCTATCTTAAAAAGTCATTTTTCTTCATGTACTTTAACCATGTAAAGGTGTGTAGCTTTTGTTCATGTTGTACTTATTTAACTATGTAAAGATGTGTTGCTGTTTCATCTTGCCTGCCTAAGGCACCTGATTGGTCTAATAAAAAGCTGAATGGCCAGTAGCTAGGCAGGAGAGGGATAGGAGGGGCTGGCGGGCAGAGAGTAAGTAGGGGAGGAATGAGAGGAAGGAGGGTGAAAGAGAGGGAGATACCCAGAGCCAGCCAACCAGGCAGCCGCCAGCCAGCCAAACACAGAGTAGGACATACAGAACCAGAGAAAGGTAAAAAGCCCTCAGGTGAAACATAGATGGGCAGAAATAGGTTAAATTAAGTCATACGAGCTAGCAAGAAACGAGCCTAAGCTGAGGCCAAGCATTTATAACTAATCATAGGTCTGCATGTCATGATGGGGACTGGCAGTCCAAGTGTGCATGTGATTGCACTAATGACACACAACAAACCAGTGGTCAGTCTCTCCTTTATTAATAACCCTCCATGATAAGTATTGGATCCCCTGTTGTGGGGTATCCTCAGCCAATGCAATAAGCTGAATCAAACCGAATTACTAAATCCAGATTTAATAAACAGAGCAAAGCAAATCAGAGCACCTCCGGGTGACTCTCATAAAGGCGATAAAGGCAGGGTTGGCGATCAGGTCTTAAATACCCTGTCTTTATCAGTTCTGGAGGAGGTGCTGACCCTTGGCGGGCTTTCTGAGGGACAGAGCCTGGAATGGGAGTAGTGAACCTGAGCTGAGATTCCCAACACTCCACACATTCAATGCCCTTACACTAGTTCTTTCTGGGCAAAATGACTAAATTTGGTTAGCTTTTTTTCTCATGCTGACAGGAATTCCTGGTGTGTGTGTGTGTGTGTGTGTGTGTGTGTGTGTGTGTGTGTGTGTGTGTGGTGTGCATACCTTTGAGCATGGAAGCCAGAGAGGTCATTAAACCCCTCAGAGCTGGAGTTACAGATGCGTGGGGATGTTCACTTGGTTATGTGCTGGGATTCCAACTCTAGTTCTGAGGACCGAGCAGCCAGCACTCATTTCTCCAGTTCCTTCTGTCTCTTGTTTGGCTCACTTTTAAGCGTTGTACTAAAAGATAATTCTCTGGAGAGTTGGCTCATCAGTCAGAGCCCTGGTTGCTCTTGCTGAAGACCCAGTTCGGATCCCAGCACCCACATGGTGGCTCACAACTGTCTGCACCTCCAGTTCCAGGGAATCCAACACCCTTTTGGCCTCCTGGCCTCAGTAGGCACCAGGCATGCAAGTGATACACTGACAAAACACCCAACACACATTAAACAAAAGAAATGTAAAAATTCTCATGTGTGTGGGTTTCCCCTAGCCTCCATCTCTCCCCAGGAGTCTGCGTTTTAACTTCCTTCCATTTCCTCATTCTTTTTACTCTAATTTGGATGCAAAGTTGGGCTTTTTATCTCTGAGAGTCATGAGTCTGACAAAATGAAATGAAGACTTGAGTTAACAAGCAAAGCACACAGGACAGTCATTCTGGGCAGTTGTCACCAGTGCATCTGTGTCCCTGTGGTGACAGAGTCTTGCTGAGCCTTCGATGCTGCCTTTGTTACTGAGTGTCCTCAGACAGGTGGTTTACAACCCTGGCTAAGGCACACTATCTCATGGGCTCAAATCCAAAGTGCATTCTGAGAGGGCTCTCAGATGCAGTTCCAGAGAACTACACTAAGGGGCAGCACACACCAAAGTAAACCTTAGGTTAACCGGAATCTACCTGGTTGGGGAACTCTGGCGTGCAGGAGCTAAACTCTTAGCTCTTAAATCCAACTGTAGCTTTTTAACCTTTGCTGTCTTTTCTGTTAGAATTTTTTTGTTGTTGTTTTCTCGAGACAGTTTCCCCATGCAGTCTTCGCTGTCACAGAACTCACTCCGTGGACTAGGCTGCCCACTAACTTACAGAGATCCATCTGCTTCTGCCTCCCAAGTGCTGGGTTTAAAGAAATGTGCCACCACCGCCTGGCTCTGTTAGAAGTTTTACCTGTCACTTGACTTCTCCAAAGAGAAAGTTTTGTTGTTAAATACAATATTGTTGAGACCCATGAATACCATACAATTAGAGCATTTTTTGTGCATAACTTTAGTGCTTAGCCTAGCAGTATTTAATTCCAAATTCAAACTGTATCTCATCAAAACAAACCCCTCCCTTTTGCTAAGCAAAATGTTCAATGCAGAATAAAGGCAATTTAATACTCAGACAAATAAGCTAGACAAAATCCAGTTCTTGGGAGACCACAGACCCCTCCTCTACTTCACTGCCCATCTTTCATGAGTGCTGGTCCCCTCCCTCCCCCTCCCTCTTTCCCTCCTCCAATCCTCTTTCTCCTTCTCTACCCCTCCCATTTCTAAAATAGGTATCATTTTGCAGCCCAGCTTGTCTTAAATTCACTACAAGTCTCAGGCTGACCTTGAATTTGCCATCTCCCTGTCTCAGCTTCTCAAGTGCAGGGGTTACAAGTATGGACCACACAGGTGGCTACAAGCAAGGGGTTCTGAGAGCTTCTGTGTGTCTAATCTTGTGCTCAGTGCTGTGGAGCCTGAGATAATGGAACCCATTCCAAGTGTGGAGAGGGGAGAGTGTGTGACAGTACCTACAGGAATGTCCCAAAGCACAGCGCTAAAAAAGAACAAAGTGGGCTCCTCTGACGGGTGGGGGGGTTAGGGAGAATGCAGGAAAGTCGCCACAGGAGGTGATATTCCAATTTAGTCATCAATGAGCAGGCAGGATGCAGTCAAGGCAAGAGAGAGAACTCAACATTTCCATCTGTGTGCAGGCAGGGACAGGACCCATGAGTGCCCAGACATGTGGGTGATGATTGTATTGTGATCAGCTACTGTGACAGCAGAATGGGTATCAGACAGCAGGAGCCCAGTCAGTCAGCCCTCAGTGGTGTAAGGAGCCTCAAAGCCTGAAGGTGGCAAGGAGTGGTGAGGAGTGGGCATTCAAATGGTGACAAGCTGGGGTGGAAAGTGGCAGTGGGTGACTGAGATGGGAGGTGGGAAGAGGCAGGAGTTTTAGTTGGATCCTAATCAAGTTTATGGGACTTTTCAGCCAGAAGGGGCCCAGGTTATCCCTGGTGCTCTGCACACCTCTAGGCTAAAGGTTTAGAAATTATGGATGTGCCCAAGAGCGGGAGTGTGTAACAGCATTCAACATTGAGGAAAGTTCCCACAACGACTAGGGACATTCTTAGCAGGAAACTGAACTCCAAGAGAGACCAGAGCTGTCTGTGTTCTTTGCTGTTCCCACACTCCAGGAGAAACAGCCCATAGGCGTCTCCTCAAGCTAGGATGCTTCTGGCCACCATACTTGCCTTTTTATGTGGCTGGTAGGGACCCAACTGGAGCCCTAGTGCTTGTGAGAGTCTCCAGCATCCTTCCCTTAGGGTTTTTCTTGCCTGGGAATCTCCCTATACATTCCTGCACACACAGCTTTTCTGTCATCCACAGATAGCAGGTAACGCATTCCTATACTTGATAAGGCTAAAATTGGTCTACTGATAAGCCAGCAAGACTTAAAGCCCCATCACCTGGTCACCCACAATGTTGCTCAGATACTAGTTGAATCCTCAGACACAAACTTGAGTGTGTGTGAGCACACACACACACTCACACACACACACACACACACACACACACACACACACACACACACACACACACACACACACACTGGTTTGAACCAGTGTTTCTTTGCTGCTTTTAGACTCCATCCTTGACATCAACTTCCTAACAGTAAACTCTACTTCTACACATATTCCCATGTGAGCAGAACAGAGGGATTTTCCTTTCCACCCCGTTGCTGTCTTCCCTAAGGCTGGAGGAGCACCCGTCTTCCTCCAAAGCCCTTGGGGCAGCTGTGCACACCTGTTCGCTCTGCTGATTAAAAACAGACTCAGGCCTACCTAGTTGAGTCTCTTGTCTCCGATAATTGTCTTTGGTTGGGAACAGGTGTGCCGGGTGGAAACCCAGCGACCAGTGACATCGTGAACACCTGTAGACGGCCGCCTCCAGCTGAACGAGCAGGAAGTAAGGAATTTTCTTTCTCTTTTGCTTTATTTTTTCAATTCTGTGTTCTAACATGACTCTGGGCCTGTCTAGCTCCTAACCTATGAGCTGCTGGAGGCACATGGATTGGAGGAGCGGGAATTGGGGAGGAGAAAAACCGTCTGCGAAGCTCTCATTTGCAGCTTGCTCTAGGATGTGTGAAACACTAAGTGGAGGATTCTTAAACTTAAAATACCATCGCTTGTGTATTCTATTTTCAGGAAAGAGTTGGCGTGTCTCCATCTGCTTCCTTTGGACAAGTGCCTTTCTTCTCCGTGGTTTGGTGGCCTGCTTCAGGAGCACTCCACTCTGCTGCCAGCATGCCCACCCAGCTGGAGATGGCCATGGACACGATGATTCGAATCTTCCACCGGTACTCTTGCAAAGAGGGGGACAGGTTCAAGCTCAACAAAGGGGAACTGAAGATGCTGTTACAGCGGGAGCTCACTGAGTTCCTCACCGTAAGTCCATTTTTCTGCCTCAGTCGCTGGTGCGAGGGTGGGATGTGGCTTTGGGGACAGGTGTCATGTACATTCTATCTATAGTTTGTTTCAAGACCCTAAGTGCTGGGAGAACCCTGGAGAACTTTGTTTCTGCATGCACTGGCAGGAGCCGTTTTCCTTTCTGCTATATGAAGCCCCAGGAACAGTTAAGATTATTATTATAATGATAAACCTGGGCATAACTAACTGTATCTTTTATTGCGGCACCAGAATATTGAATATTGGGTTTAAAAAATCTCAATGTAATTGTCAACACTTGGAGAATGTAATCCTAGCAGTAAGGAAAGTGGCTCCTACGTACTTCTTTTTGTGTGTTTCAGGGACACACACACACACACATTGTTTATCCAAAATTCAAATTTATCCACGTGTCTAGTACCTGTACTGGCCATAGCTAGCAAACTTGGTACTAAGCATCTTCAAATATGTTGAAGCATCGCCATAGTATGTGGACAGAGACTATTCCTCCCATGGGACAAATAAGGGAATTCTAAAATGTTACCTGATTGCTCAGAAGCCTACCAATGGTAAATGACAGGACCACTCATTGTCCCCTTTGACTTTGAAGCCTCTGTTTCTAAGTATTGAAACTATCTTCAGGTGTTCTGGTCCTCTGTGTCTGCCTGAGTCACTCTCCTGTCCCAGCATCCTGGTCTTGTGCTCGCAGTGTCCAGTAGATGCTTACCCATCATCCACAATTCACCAAATCTGCTACTGTTTACTTTGCTTTTCTGGTCCTTTGGGTCTGAGCTGGCATGCTGTGGACCTGGCATTGTCTAGGGGCTAGACTCTAGGCTAGCTCAGATCTTCTTGTAAATAGATTCTTGGTAATCATTTTCAGGTGCTAAAATGAGAATGAAGATATTCATGCAAATAGAAGGAAACTGTGACGTCAGCTGTCATGACTGTCCAGGCCTACGAGTTAGAAACTTTCTTTTTTCTTTTTAGTGCCAAAAGGATCCCCAGTTGGTGGATAAAATAATGCAGGACCTGGACGCCAATAAGGACAACGAGGTGGATTTTAATGAGTTTGTGGTCATGGTGGCAGCTCTGACAGTTGCTTGTAATGACTATTTTGTAGAGCAACTGAAGAAGAAGGGCAAATAAAGATGACCAGCAACTGAACGAAAGGCAGAAATAGATTCAAAGTTCTGTACCCACTGTGAGTCTATATCCTTCCTGTTTAGAGACACAGTGATGTGACTTATAGATGTTATATATGTATACTTACTAGCATTAATTTAGATTCACTTTGACAGATATGACTGTACGCAAATATTCTAGATCTGTGCCCTCTTTGAAATTTACCTGTGTTATTAGAAATGCTATGATTTATTTGTCAAATAGAGAGCACCCACTCATTTAGCTGCTTTTGAAATGAGACTCAAAGCTGAAGAGTTTCTAAGATCTCATTCTTAAATTGTGTTTTGCGGTTCCTTCATTACTGATGAGATTACTTGGCTCCTAATTGTGCTTCAAATAGCAGAAAGGCTGGTAAAGAGAAAGACTGGCCCTCAGTGAGTTGGACTGGGATAGGTGGATTCAGGATTAGGTGTTCCAGCTGTAAGAGCAGATCTTAGGAGCTGGTTTGTAAATACCCTCCCATGCCCCTGGGGCTGAGTGTTTTACCAGTTCTCACAGCCTTCCCCAGGGTTAAGCAGCGTCAGGCCTTGGGGATACTTGCTCCCTTTCCTCAGTCTTACAGTACTCCAGCTTGTTTGCTATGCCTAAAATAAATCCTTGAGGAAAGGTCAGCTTCTGGGGATCCAAATTGTGACAGGTAACCGGGAGGGTTGGAAGAAAGGAAGTTGTAATTTGAATGATGATCCTAGGTACCAGGGAAGACGGTACAACAGAGGGTAACTGTGAAGGAGGCTCTGCTACGTCTGGGGTGAAAGAGCATGGTGTCTCACCGTGGCTCAGGCCAGGATTCCCTGTTGTTGTTGAAGACATGCAGCTGACGTGTTTCTGGGGAGAGACTGACAAGATCTGTGACGGTTGACAGGGCAGACTGTTGTTAGCCTGACACACAGCCTGCTTTTTCTACACATCAGAACTCTGTTTATGCAGGGTGGCATGGGACCAGTGAAAAAGATTTGTTTCTCAATATGCTGTACCGCTGGGGGGAGGAGGAGCTGGCTTACCATCCAACTGGACTAAGAAAGGGAAAAATGAAGCCTGCTAGGAATCTCCTGGAATGTTTTGGCATCTCTGTGACAGGCTTTAGGTCTTCTGCCTTCCACCTCTTAGATCTCCCATTCCTTCCCATTGGTGAGGCTGGGGGGTGGGGGTGGGTGTTTGGAGCATCCATCTGGTCCCCAAGGACAGTGGAGAACAAAGACAGAAGGGGCTGTCTGTCCTGAACACAGCTCTCCCCTCCCAGGGAAGCAGAGCTAACTTATTACAAGTCAAATAGGAATGACCATGGCCGGGGAGACAGAAGGAAAGCCAGGAGGGCGTGGTGCCTTGGGAGCCAGGGTAGAAGCATCCAGTGCTGAAGGGGTGAAATCATGAGGAGTAAGGTGAGAAGGAGGGATGGCTAGACTATCAAGGCAGAGGTCATCATGATATCAGAGATGCTAAAGAGGCTGATTTGAATTAGAAAAAGCCCCAGGCCCTGGCATAGAGGTAATAGTTTCTCAATATATATTTTCGTAATAAACAGATGAAGGAACTCACCAGCCACTGGTATTCCAGACTGAGACCTGCTATGTTCCATTTACACAAAACAATGTTTTCGCCTTCTTCGAACCACTTTTAGAGTTTGGGGAGATTTCAGAGGTGGGCAAAGCACTCAAAAGAAAGATCTAGACTTGGCAATGCACTTATTCCTGCCTTTTAAAGGGTAGGAGGAAGTGAACAATATTAAACGTGTAGTTTGGCTGTGTGTAGGTTCTTTCCCTTTTTGTCTTTTTTAAGAAATTGAAAATAAAAGCTTCATGCAATAGAGGTTGTCTTGTTGTATCCACGACGGCCTGGGCATCTCAGGGGCTTTCACACTTTCCATTTCAATTTGATCTGAAGTTTACATTTTCTAAAGCGGTTCATTGAAACATGAAACTGTCCTCACTGTTCTGTTCTTGGAAGGACATTCTCCAAACAGAAGGAAGTGGGAAAACAATGTTCATTTCATGGTGTTTCTGAAAATCAATCAAAAGTAGGGAAAAGCAATTTATGCCTCAAATTAGATTTCAAATGAGTAAGAATTGCACAATGTACCAAAAGTCCTTCTCAAGTAAATGGGCTCTCCTTTCTTTTCTACGCCCCCTCCCTCCTTTGGAGGCAAAAATCCTTAGTGCCTGTGTCCAGGGACTCTGTTGTTATGTTTTTGTATGTCTAGAGTTTAAAAAAAACTCAAAGTTTAAACACACTCACAGGCTGTCTTTGAATGGGCGCCTGTTAGTGGTCATTATTTACTGAGGTCACCATGCAGAGCAGTTTATAGGAGACACTAGCCCAAGACTGTGGAGTCCTAGGGTTGAGATCTACTCTGACTGTGCTAAGACACTGAACAGGAGTGGGGTCAGGGAATTCTTCCAGAGGCAGAGGTGTGAGCCAAGTGTTTGATAGGGCAAAGACACGAGGAGCATTACTAGAGAATGAGGAATGTGGGCAAGGCAGTGGGCATGGACTAACTAGCAGGGATGGTTTGGGAGAGTGCGAGATGTAGGGTACCCAGGGGTGTGCTGTGTAGGGATGCAGGAGAACGGGACAGCAGGTGCTAATGTAACACATTTGAAATTTGGGTTTAAATGGCCTCCTTCAAGGTTTAATTCTCCATAGCTGAGGTGTAGAGCTCTTCTGATGGGAGATGTTATTCTGTATATATGTTTCTCATACTGGTTAATAAAGCACTGTGGCCAATGAGATAGCAAGATAGGCGGGGCTAGGAGACAAGGAGGAAAGAGGAAGTAGGAGGGAGGAGTCGAGATGTAGACCGGGGAGGAAGGAAGACGCCAGCGTGGCTCCCTGATAAGACAACCACGTGGAAATACTTAGATAAGTAGAAATGGGTTAATAATTAAGGCAGAGCTAGTCCATTAACAATGATAGTCATTGGCCAACAGGATTGTATCAAATACAGAGTCTCTGAATGTTATTTGGGGCTCACGTGGCAGCGGGACCATGGCGGCAGGACCTGCTGCAGCCGGCAGGAAGAACCTGCCGTAACAGCTCTTCCTTCATCTCACGATGACCACACTACTTTGAAATATAGGTCTCTGAGCCAAGCGTGATGGTCCACACATGTGAGACCAGCACTGGTGAGGCTAGGGCAGGAGAATAATTTTTTGTTTGTCTCAGAAAACAAAAACAAAATGTAAATAGACAGATATAGATATGCTTCGCCCCCCTGTCCCAATATTCTAATTTATCCCAGTAAGGCCAAGGCATCAGCACTCAATCAGATGTTCAACCATTGTTAAAACTCCCTTAAGGGGTGGCTAGATGATTCCACAGTTGAGAGTGCTTGATGCTCTTCCTGAGGATCAGGTTTAGCTTCCAGTACTCTTGCTAGGTGGCTCACAACTACATGTAACTACAGCTCTAAGGGAGCCGACACTGTCTGCTGGCTTCTATGGTCACCCGTAGGCATGTGACTTGTGTACACCCCACCACACACACAAGTTAAAAAAATTACCTACAGATACTTTGCATCATAGTAAACGTACTGGGACATCACCTTGTCTAACGACTGCTGTGCCGCGCCCTCCCCCACCCAAGTCCCGCTGTCTTATTTTAACTGACAGAGCGCTGCTTCTCCAGCCTAAGGGTCCATTTGTCCCTAGTGTGTGTGCCAGTGTTTCCCACTCTCCACCCCTCACTTTATCCTCAGCTTTCTCTCCCTAACATCCTTGTGTTGCCTGCTTTCTTCCTCCAAAGGGAACAAGGCTCAACAAACTCTACGCTCTTCCCACATCTGTACCCTAAAACCAGAGCATCTGCCCTAGATAACTCTCATTCACTGTTTAAGTGGGCTTTTCAAAATTTATTTAGCAGAGTGTGTGTGTGTGTGTGTGTGTGTGTGTGTGTGTGTGTGTGTGTGTGTGTGTGTAGGTCAGAGGACAGCTTGCAGGAGTCAGTTCTCTCCTACCATGTGGATCCTGGGAATCGAACTCAGGTCATCAGGCTTGCTCCTGACCCATTTTGCTGTCCCTATTTTTTTTTTTTTTGCTGGAGTTTGGTATGATCTCAGTTTGGTTAAAAGAAATACACAAGAGCCAGCAAAATAGCTCAGATGGTAAAGACGCACACACATCATTACATAAATGGATATAATGCATTTTAAAGTACTGTAGCATGAGTTTTAAAAGGTAACCTTGAGGAAGTTTTCTGATACATTGAGCATATTGGAAGTACATCAGAACAAAACTTGTGGGACACAGCTCAAGAACATCTGAAGGAAAACTGTATACATTAAATCCTTATGTTAGTGACTATTGAGAGGGCTCAGTGGGTAAAGTACTTGGCATGCAAGCATAAGAACCTGGGTTCAGACCCCCAGAACCCATGGGAATCTGGACACAGAAATGTACAGCTGTAATTACAGTGCTTCTTTGGTAAGATGGGAGGAGAGATCCCAGAAGCCCATGGGCCAGATAGTCTGGTGTCTGCAGGAACAAATAAAAGAGACCCTGTCTCAAACAAGGAGGGTAGTAAGGACAAACACCCCAGGTTGCCCTCTGACCTCCACACGTATGCCATGGCATGTTTAGTGTCCACATTCATACCCATACAACTCACATACACAGAGGTTTACAAAGATCATTACACCAAAAAAAGAGACTCTTAAATAAGTATTTCATACAATTCCATGTGAGAAGTTGATTTATGTATTTCAAGTAACAGAATATATGGGAAGAGATTACCAGCCTTTCTTTGGAAAAATATTTAATGTGTATTTGTGTGTGACCAGGAGTGTGTGTATATACACATGTGCATTCAGGAGCCTGAGGGTGGGGGGTCAGAAAAACCATCAGCTTTCCTGGAGCAGGAGTAACAGAAGGTTAGAGCAACCATGTGGGTGTTGGGAATTGAACCCGGGTCCTCTGCAGGAACAGGCAAAGCTCTTAACTGTTGAGGCTTCTCTCTAGCCTGCCCACCCTTAATTTTATCTAGCATCTTCATATGCTATTCACAGATAGAACATTCCTGACTGTCAAGCCTTGTTGTTTTACGGAAGCCCAAGTGCTGGCTACACAATCATAGCTAGTTCAGAAAGTACAACAGTGGTACCAGAGTGGATGTTTGACTAGCTGGTGGTCTAAAGGCCAAGGAAAAGCTTAGGCCCAACCCAGCAGTTGGCTGAATATTGAGGCTAAAGTTGACTCTTGAGGCATCGATATCAAATACTTTCATTATGTCCCAGCACAGCTTGCTGGTGATCAATATTTAGCTTATTTCCTGCTCTTAGCACTTGTGAATGGTGCTGTGATGACCAACCAGAAATATTCACTTGTTGGTCTTCAAGGAACTTTCTATACAATTAAAATTTAAAACTGGCCTTTGTGCCAAAACATATGTGTTTAAAATTCTCTTTGATAGTGTCATGTTCCTGTCTCAAAACCTTATGCCACCAAGGTTAGTGGCACAGGCCTGTACTCCCAGTTATTCAAGAGACCATGGCAGGAAGATCACAAGTTCAAGATCAGCCTAGGCAGCTTAGTGATACCGTTTCAGTAAGAAGAGAGTAGGGCTGGATGAATATATAGCTTAGTGACAGAGTGATTTCCTAGCATGCACGAGGTTCTGAGTTCAATCCATAGTACTGTAAATAGATAAATAAATGAATGAACAAATAAACTACTAAACCTGCCAATTTGCTATTCAGAATCTCTATGTAAATCTTGTTTATTAACATCATCACTAACATTGGCTATTTCCCATCTTTTTTTTAAAGCATGATGCCATTTTACTTTCTTTTAAAAATGTAGCCTGCTGGGCAATCTAAGGGACCTCTAACAGTGGAACTAGGATGTATCCCTGGTGCACGAAAGGACTTTGGGAGCACATTTCCCATGGAGGGATACTCCCTTAGCCTAGAGGCAGGAGGGGGAGGGCCTAGTCCCTACTCCAAATGACACAGATTTTGATGATTCCCTCCTGGAAGGTACCATCCTCCCTGTGGAATGGGGGGGTGGGGTGGGAGATGAGATGGGAGGGAGTGGGGGCATGGAAGGGAAGGAGGGAGAGGGAACTGAGATTGATACGTAAAATAACAAAAAAAGTAAATATAAATAAATAAATAATACTAAATTAAAAAAAAAAAAAAAAAAAGGAGCCAGCTCTTAGAGCGGTTTAAAGTCACAGGAAAATGGAGAACAGAGCAGAGTGAAGACTGGGAAGTCACGTGACACCCCAGCTTTCTCACTGTCACTCCACACACCAGGATGTTCCATTTGTTACAAGCGAACCTACATCAACATTGCCACTCAAACGCTGAGGCTCATCAGAGTTCACTCTTGGTGGTGTCCAGCCTGTGTGTTATGACACATGTCTGATGACATGTCCATCATTCTAGAATCATGTCAAACACTCCCATTGCCTTAAAAAGCCACCGATGCCCATCTAGTCACTTCCTTCCACCTAACCCTTACAGCCACAAACACTCTTGTTGCCTCTATTATTTTGTTTTCCCCAAAATGACTTTTACATAAAATCACGCACTGTGTAACCTCCCCAGACAAGCTTGCTTCACTTAGCAATATGCATTCGAGTATCTTTGACTTTTCATGCCTTGGTAGTTCATTGTCTTTTTAATGCTAAATTCTGCTATTCAAATGTCTTTTAGTTTATCTGTCATCTACAGAAAGATGTCTTAGCTGTGGCCAAGTGTTTATACTTATAAATAAAGCAATTGGAAACATACCAGTTCTTGTGTAGATGTCTTTTCTTTATTAAAAATTTATTTTTGTGTACATGTATGTGTATGACTATATGCACATGCATGTAGTGTCTTCAGAGGCCAGAAGAGGGCGTCAGATCCGCTGGAGCTGGAGCTACATGTGAACAGCCTTACACAGGTGCTGAGAAGCAAACACGAAATTGATCCAGTCGAAAGAGAAACCTTTGACCACAGCACTTGGAATGACTCCCCTTTAATCCCAGCACGAGAGAGGACTATAAGGCAGGAGGAGACAGGAGCTCAGTGCAGTCTGAGGATTCTTGGAGACCGGATTGCCCATTGGGTCTGGGGTAGAGGTAAGAAAGAATTTGTCTCTGTCTGCTTTGCTTCTCTGATCTTTCAGCTTCCTCCCCTAATATCTGACTCTGGGTTTTTATTACTAAGAACAATTAGAATTCATGCTACACTGTCTAGCCCCAAGAATATTCTTTGTATATTTTTGGATATTTTTAAGATATAGTTTACATTTTAAAATTTATAAATGTAGCCAGGTGTGGTGGTGCACATCTTAAATCCCTGCACTCAGAAGGCAGAGACAGACAGATTCTTGAGTTCAAGGCCAGAGCAAGTGCTACAGAGGTACCAAGTTCTCCCTGGTTTACAGAGCAAGTTCCAGGCCAACTGGGACTATACAGAGAAGCCCGGCACAAAAACCAACATATTATAAATGTGTTGTAATATATATCCTCCCGTGTATTTGGTTATTCATTCATAGTTATTTTTTGAAACTCTCTCCCCAACCTCTCTTTCCCTTTTTTATTTGGCATTGAAGACCAAATCTACTGAGCCAGGATTGGTGGCAAACTTTTTAATCCCAGCATTTGGAACACAGAGACAGGTCAATCTCTATGAATTTGAGTCCAGTCTGGTCTACATAGTAATCTCAAGGCCTACTGAGACAGTAGGACCCTGTCTCAGACAAACAAGCAGATAAAAAGGAAAAAGAAAGCAAATCCACTGTAAGACCCCTTCCCCGATGGGCCTGTGGGCCCAGTATAGAGAGACACTATACTGGAATATACCCAGTGCACTACACTGGAATATACCCAGGTTCTGAGAACATGCCTGCCACCTTCTGGGAAAGGCTGTGCATTTGTCTAGCTGCTCCTTGCTCTAAATGCAGCCTGGAAAGAGCACCAGGACGTGTCCAATACCATAAACGTGTCCAATTTAAATGTTACCTCCATCAACATGCAGCATCCACACAGCAGCTGTCTGGAGTCCCTTGACTGTGTGGGCCTGTGATGCCAGGAAGTTCCTGGGGCTCAGGTAGGGCTAAATAGAGTGGAGCCTCACTCACAGGAAGGGTTCTGACAGGAATAGCGCTGATTGTTAAGCAGTGACAGGAGGGGGCAGGGCTTAGAGAAGCCCTGAGAACTGGTAATCAGCAGGGAGGGACCCAGAGAGACTGAGTCTGCAGCACCCAAGGAAGGAATGAAGCTGGAAATCCGTAGCTTTAACGAGATGTCTTCTACAAGTACCCCTTGTAGGCGTGAGTGTACTGTAGAAAGAAAACCAGTGTCACTTAGCACCCACTGTCGTTACTGTTTCCACCCATAGTTTTCTCAACACGTGGGTCAATGTCTGTACTGGGGGGGGGGGGGATGAAGATGAAGTTGCCTCAAATACTTTTGGTACTCTATTTCAACTCAATACACACACACACACACACACACACACACACACACACACACACACACACACAGACACTGTTGTGTCGGATTGTTTTATGTCAATTTGACACAAGCTAAAGTCACCTGAGAGGAGGGAATCTCAATTAAGAAAATGCCTCCAGAAGATTGGGCTGTAGGTCAGTCTCTTAACTAATGATCGATGAAGGAGGGCCTAGTTCATGGTGGGTGGTGCCACCTCTGAGAAAGGGGTCTGGAGCAAGCCAGAGGGGAGCAAGTCAGTAAGCATCACCCCTCTATGGCCTCTGCATCAGCTCCTGCCTGCAGGTTCCTGCCCTATTTGAGTTCCTGTCCTGACTTCCTTCAGTGATGAAGGAATTCAATGCGGAAATATAAGCCAAATAAAACCCTTTCTCACCAACTTGGTTTTGGGTTATGGTGTTTTATCATAGCAATAGAAATACTAAATTACACACACACACACACACACACACACATACATGTACACATACATACATGCAAGTTTATACCTGATCAGCTTTTTAATAGATATGTCATATTTACTCAACTTTTAACTGCAGAGATTAGTTCCAATATTTATTTACTATTTTTGTTTTATCCAATGACAGGTTTTTATATTTACAATATATATTGTAAATAAACCAACCTTCTCCTCAAATAACTCCCCACACACAAACAAACAAACAAACAAACAAACAAACAAACGGTTAAATAAAACGTATAGTGGTGAGACCCAACAAACATCAGTATGTACAGTTAAATGCTGTGTCTGTGACTGAGGCACAAGCCTCAAATACACAATATTCAGTGTTTGGGGATTGAGAAGGCCCCAAGTTTGGGAGACAAGATGGGGGAAGTGAGAGAATGGGGACATCTATTTATTTTTCTAAAGTCTACCCATATAAATACATTCATGAAGACCACGAGAGGAAAGGGAGCTTGGGACAGTGAAAATAGTGGGAGGAGGGAAGTGGGGGCCCTCTCAATCCTACTTGACCAAATATGTGAAAGGAATTAATTTCATGGTGGGGGAGATTGGAAAAACTGACGAGAGTAGGAAGGAGAAAGGAAGCGGAAGTCAACCAGACAAAGGGGAAAGGGAGCAGGAAGGACGGGAGGAGAACGGATTGGGCGCTAGGCAGAGACCCCGTTTTGTTCTCTCTCCAGCCATGATGAAGTAGGCTCCGGTCTGGCAGCTTCGCCTTACTTCCTACCTCTGGCCCGGTCATTCTGCCCTAGTCCCCCACTAGCTACCAATCCTACTGTGCCAGCCCTCCCACCCTCCATTACTTGGGACCTGGCTTGCTCTGGAGTTCTCAATTTGTAGTTCTTGTTGGCCTCTGCAAGTTTGAAGGGGGCCACGGAGTTGTTGAGGCGAGGGGGGGCATTCTGGGTTGCCAGGGGGCTGGGAATACAGCCATTATGGTGTAAATGCAGCACAGCCCAAGTGTGGCCACTCTCAGAAGTCAACTGTTGTCCCTGCCACTTCCATCCTGCGGCTCCTCAGCATCCTTAAGCCACCAAGATTGTCTGCTTTGTACAGGTGATGCCTTCAGGGAGATCTGTCCCTTCAGCACCTCCCCAGCATGTCTGCTGTTCTAAATTATAGTAAGTATTAATATTAATAATTAACTAATATTATCGTTATTGTTATTGTAAGAGAGCTTGCACTGTGTAGCACAAGCTGGCCTCAGACTTATCATCTCCCTGTCTGAGCCTTTGAAGTGTTAGATTAAAGGTCCCACAATGCTGAGCAAATGTTTCTGATACCAATAAGACCATAGAAGCTTTGTAAAGTTACTGTGTCAGAAGACTGAATAAAATTCTTGTTTTCTTGAATTTGGCGTGTGTGTACTTGAGAGGCAGAGGCATTTGGATTTCTGTGAGTTCAAGGTCAGTCTGGTCTATACAGCAAGTTTCAAGACAGTTATTGCTACACAATAGAGAGACCCTGTTTCCAAAATCCCATAAGGAAATAAAAACTTACAAAATTAAGTTATGACCTTATGTATCTTCTGAGAATCAGAATCAGGAGGGGCTTAGCTGGGCAGTTGTGGCTTTTACAAGGTCGCTGTTGGGCTGTCAATCACAGCAATGGTCTGTGAAGACTGACAGGTGAAGCTATTCTTCCTGGTCCATTCAAAAGGCTCCTAGTGGGAAGTTTCTGTTCTTTGTCAGCCAAGGCCTTTCTTGAGGCTGGTTACAATTTTTAGGGGTCCTCAGAAAAGAGCAGTTGAAAAGAGATGGCAGAACAAGAGAAAGGGCCAACAACTTGTCCTTTTGAATAAGTCAGTGCAATGGTGCCATATCATCAGGTCTGTCCTGTCTGTCAGTCATTCACACTAACCTTGGCACTGTGCCGGAGGGCAGTGTGAACACCAGGAGGCAGACACAGCCAGCCGGGCACATTTTAGTCTGACTTCAAGGACCCAAGTCAGAACTGCATCTGGTTTTAAAGAGTCAAATTCAAGGTCTTGGTTAAGCAAGAGTCCTTTGTAAATTAGAGACTAATTGCAAAGGAAGTAAGGACTCCAGTTGGTTATCAGTACTCTAAATGATGACTGATGTTTCAGAATTGTAACACTCTGCTCACACCCAGAGGGGGCGCTCTGACCCTCAGCATCCCATGTCCCCTCCTGTGTTAGTGATGCTTGCCTGTCTGGCTTCTCTATCATCTGCACTGTTGGTGTCTCAGCCACAACAGAAAGAACAGAGCAATCAATCTGTTGATGGGTGGGGAAGAACAAAAAAATATCAGGGCCTGGAATACGGACCAACAGCTCCTAGCTCAGTGGTTCTCAACTTAGGGGTCAAATGACCCTTCCATAGGGTCCGCATAAGACAGTCAGAAAAACACAGATATTTGCATTGCAATCCATAACTAGAAAAACTATAGTTATGGAGTAGCAATGAAAATAATTTCATGGTTGGGAGTTACCACAACATGAGCATTAGGAAGGTTGAGAACCACTGCCCTAGCAGTGTGGGTAAACACATGGGAGATCTTGATTTTTATGGCTTCAAAGTGTGCCATCCTGGATTTTTACAAAGCAGAGAGTAGGGTGAAGATGGCCTGCCATCTACAAGACTCCCTTTAGCTCAGGTTAGCCAGAATGCGCCATTCCACTAGTGATTTCCTGTCTACTGATACCCCTTCTGCTACTGAAGAGAACAGGATGTAGAGACTGCTCAGGCAGTTAAAAGGGACAGGAACCTTTAATGCCAACAGCTCTGATCCCTGTCCATTTCCAGAAGCCAGCAATGTCCGTGTTCTGGGGCTCTGGCTCCTAGTCTGATCTCCTATGGTTCTTCTCCATCATATGACCCACGTGACAGTACTGCCTGGATACTATATGAGAGGACTCAACCAAAACTCAGGTGTGTGAGCCAGGAGGTGGTGGCTCAGCCTCTAATCCCAGAGCCAGGAGGCAGAAGAGAGCAGATTTCTGAGTTCCGAGGCCAGCCTGGTCTACAGAGCGAGTTCCAGGACAGCCAGGGCTACACAGAGAAATCCTGTCTTGAACAAAACAAAACAAAAACAGAAACACCCCATGGGCAGGCCAACCAGACTGACTGGCTCACTCCTGGGACTCAACACTAACCCCTAGATGGAGACCCTGGAGGGCAACTCATTTCTTGGGACTCACTCTTGCTTTCTCTTCAGCTCTCACCCATGAACCTGTAAAGAACTCCCTAAAAATTCACCCTCTGCAGTGTCCATGAAATTCACTCTTGGAGCTCAAAGACAGGGCACCCATAAGCCACTGGCCTGAGGCAGCTTTGGCGACTCTCTAAGACCTGAGTCATGCTTACTATCATGAGAACACTCTGTTGTACTCAAGGACCCCATCTCCCTGTGGGCTATCACAGGCTACAGACTTCCCACTTTTCTTTGCTGTGTTCTGAGCCGAGCTCAAACTTGGGGCCTCCTTACCCTAAAACACCATCAATACCTTCCTTTGAATAAAGCCTTTCTTGGCTGCTCTAGCAAGACTCAAGAATAAATCTGATTCACATGCCCAGAGCTCTGTATAACACAATTTGTCTCTTTTCCATGGAAAGAGACGCAGATCTCATCATACGAGTTTAGGGGCCGCGGGCTCTTAGTTTCAGCCGCTGGGGCAGATGGCCATGGGAACAATCCCTCCGGTTAAAGTTGTAGCAGGAAGTTCTTTATGAGCTCCATGCCCTTTGAGACACCGCTGCCCAACTCTGAAGTCCCCATTAGTTGGTCATCTGGGGCCACATAACCTTCAGTTCATGGCTCTGTTTAATGCCACGGAGTCTTTTCTATTGATCTTTGGATATGACTCACTGCTGGTGTTTTGGAGAAATTGACCATTATGTCTAGAATGTAGAATAAAGAGGGGCCCAGGGTGTCTATGGTCCTATGATTTTCTGCCATAGTACCATTCTGGGAGATGGCTTGAGAACTCAGTGGAGGAGATATTTTTAAAATACAGCCTATCTGACTTTTTTCTTGACAAGAAGTCAGCTGTGTAGCAGCCCAGGGGAGGTTGCACAGTGCATCCTCTGAGGAAGTCTGGAGGCAGGGGGATTGGGAAGAGGTTTGTACACTTACAGAACTGCAGAAAAGCAAAGAAAGCTGGTGGCCAGATTAAAGGGACTCCCATGGGACTCCCAAATGATCCTTTGCCTTCTGCGATGGAGAGTTACAGATTCAATCCTGTTACTGTGTTTTCTGCTCACCATATTAATTTCAGGGAGAGGCATTTATTCATTGCTTTAAAAATAAGCATATATTAACAAGTTAATTCTAAGCAGAGTCACAATAGAGTGGGTAATTCCATTGCTGTTGGTTGTATTTTTGACACATGGACCTATCTCTGCACGTGCGTTGCTAATGACAGGGTGCATTCTGGGAAATGTGGCATGAGATGATTTCCATCATTGCATCAACATTACAGAATCTACTTGCAGGGACAGACTTCATTACCAGGCAGCTAGGTAGGTATTGGGGACCTCCACTGTCCGTCTACTGCTGACTCACTCATTAAGTAGTACAGGACTATGTTTTTGTACACATGTGCATTTGTGGTTTGGGGAGAGGTCAGGTGTCCTTTTTTGTTTTGTTTTTTTTTTGTTTCTGCTTTTTTTCCAATTCTAGGGATTGAATCCAAGACCTTGAGCTTGCCAAGCAAGCACACTACCATTGAGTTAAACCCTTACTTAGCTCCATAGTGTTAAATCTTTTGGATTTCAAGCCCATGGTTGAACTAGTGGCAAGAACAGAAACAAAACAACAGTCTTTGCTTCCTGCAGAGACAGGAATATTCTGTGAGGAGTGGATTGAGGGATGTTGGAAAGATTCTCAAACCACGCTGATGCCTTAACTCAGAAGAAACCATTCATTCCCCATTCTTAAGAAAGTTGGACTCTTTGGCAATTTGATTACCCTGGACAGGGAAGCCAGGCTTTGCTTTATTTAGGGCAGGCTTATCTCTCTAGACAAAGATCAGAGCTAGTGTCTGTAGGATTCTGTTTGTACTAACTAGACATCCAGGCTTTAGCATATTATCCCACTTAATCTTAATCAAAAAAGCAAACAACCATATTTCACAAGCTATCCCCCGATTCACGTTGGTGTATATATGTTCCCTGAACTGAACTACAGAAAAAGAAGTTGTGTGGAAGGGACTTGGTCTACCTGGGCTGTGATTACAGATGTCCATAAGCTAGATGGCTTAGGAAACAAACAGATTGGAAACAGAGGTTCATTTTTCCCAGTGCTGGAGGTTGGCAAGTCCAAGATCAAGACCCTTGAATTCAGTTATTGCAGTGGGCCCTGTGGATAGAAGCCCACAAGTGGGCTTGTGGATAGAAGACTTCACAACATGTTGGGGTGGGGGTCAGGGATGAAAGGGGAGGGGACCAGGGGTGAAAGGGGTTGGGGGCGGGGGTGAAAGGGGTGGGGGAATCGAGAGAACAGAGAGACACACACAGAGACATAGAGAGCAGGGGGCATAGAGACAGAGCGGGACAGAGAGACACAGACAGACCACAGAGAGAGGCAAATGTGGAGACAGATGAGGGCGCTCTGTCTGGTCTCTTTCTCTTCTTAGAGAACATTCTGTGGTTGACATTTGGGAGATGAAGTAGGTAAAGGATCTGAGGACAGCACAGTGAAGGGTTTCTGGAGGATGGTGGCAGCTTGGGCAAGGTCTTAAGAACAAGGGGAGGGGTGTGTGTCCGCATCATGTGGCTGATTCTCAGCAGACAAAGCAAAACAAAATGATGAGATGAAGTCATCTTATGGGAAGGCAAGTTTTTCTCCTCTCCCTTCCTCCCTCCCTCCCTCTCTCCTCCCTTCCTCCTTTGCTCCTCCCCCTTCCTCCCTAGCTTCTCTCTTTGCTTCTCTTCTTTCTTGTCTCTCTTCCCTCCCTCTGTCACTCCCTCTCTTCCTTTCCTTCTTACAGGACCTCGCCATGGAGCCCAGGCTGAACTTAAACTTACGATCCTCATGCCTCTTCTTCCCCAGCGCTGAAACTTTAACTTTTTCCCTCCTGCTTGTTAGTTAAGTCACAGACTATAAAATGTGACACATTACACATCCAGACACGGATGAAAAGAGCTGCAGAGCCACAAGATGTTGGTTGCTTTTAAAGGTCAATTGTGTTGTGTTTTCATCTTTCAAAACAATGAACTATAAATTCAAGTGTTTATTGTTAACTCCTCTCATTTGTCTTGCCACTGAAATGATCGAGATTAACCACTGCTGCTCATTTGGCACCTGTTCAGAACTGGTCCATTCCGTGGACACAGGCTAAGGTAACTTGGTTAATCTGAAAGGTAAGTATTTGGCCGGTCTTCCCCTGGACATTGCAGCATGCAGTTTTTATGTTCTTATAGTGAGAAGGCAGAAGTAAAAAGAGCTGTCAGTTGTAGCCACTCATACCTGAAATCTTAACATTGGGGAGACTGAGGCAGGAGGATTATTATAAGTTTGAGTCTAACCTAGATGGCAGAGTAAGACCTTGTGTCAAAAAAGCAAAGCAGACACCCGGAAGAAGCAGGAGATGTTTTGGACTCCAGCTAGGAACATGCTGCCCAGGGCCCTTCCTAAGCCACACATGAAAGTCTTCGTCAATCCCCCTTCCGGGGAAAACAGTTTGTCCGTTCATCAACATTCAAGGAAACAAAAGCTTATGAAACCAGATAATTTTTTTCTGCTTGACTTTGGGGAGAGGGATTAAAGACAGGAAACCAAGAGCATAAAGGCCTTTCTTAAGCTCCTGTAACATTTAAAACTAAACAAAGCAGCAATGCACCAGCGGGAGCCAAAACTAATTAGAAGCCAAAGCGAGGCTCATTTTATCAGTGCAGAAATAAATCCCACGGAAAACAGAGAAGGACTTTTGTAATTACATTTAATTGAGTGGAATAATGTTTGTACTCGCCATTTGCAACTGTGGATGCTTTCCTTTCTTTCCTTAAAATAAAGATTGTTTAAGGATGTACTCGCACAGGAGGTATGCAGTGTTCTAAGCTCTGTCTAAAGTAGCAACGATTCAGAAAGAGAAGGTGATGGGCTACTTCAGCGCTATGGAGAAGCCAAGCAAGGCCCCCAACGTCAGGCTGGGTCCCCAGGGTGAGGCTTCCCAAGCCTTTGATTGCTATGTTGCTAGGTGGAGTTCAGCCTCAGTCAGTGTGTCCTCTGTGTGGACTCTCCACCGATGTCAGGGTCAGTAGAGTAGTGGAGGATCCTAGAGAGTAAGACAGTTCTCTTACTGTGTAGAACTGGGTGGGATGGGCGGGGAGAGGAGTGAAAATGCTGCTTTAAGAAGTCTCTAGCCAGGCAAGCTGACTCGTCTTTAATCCCTCTCCCCAATGTCAAGCAGAAAAAAAATTATCTGGTTTCATAAGCTTTTGTTTTCTTGTATGTCTAGAGCTTGGAGAAGGGGTGGGGAGGAATGGGGGAGGGGGCTGTCAGATCTCTGTAAGTTCAAGGCCAGCCTGCCTGTTCTACCTAGTGAGTTCTAGGGCAGCCAGGGCTACACAGAGAGACCCTGTCTCAAGAAACAAAACAGACAAAAGAAGAATGTCTCTAGTGTGCTCAGGCTCCAGCCTGGCCTTGGTGGATAATCACCTACTTTCTAAGATGCCTGGGGAATGGTCTTGCCTGGGAAGACTGCCACAGTCCTCAGGTGAGAGTTTAGAAGCCACTGATGTTTAAACCTTACATGTCAAGCCCTATCTTTTAAATTTTTCATATTTTTAATTTTTTTAGCTAGCATGTATTGGCATGTATGTTCTGTCATTTTCCCACATAGCTATAATGCATTTCAGTCATGTTCAATACCCTCACTAGTCATTTTTTCATTCTTTCTAGATCCTTCCTCCTCCCAACAGTCTCCTTCTCCCCTTCCACACTCCTCCTCCTCCTCATGACCCAGGAAGTGTCATTAGGGCAGCTTACAGGATCATGAGTAAGGGGTTGTTTGCAGGACCATACCACTGGGCTAAGAATACCTCTAGTGACCAAGAAGTGTGGATTCCTTGGTCCTACTCCAGTCCTGGTAATTGTCAACCTTTTCAATTTTAACAAACTCTCCAAATGGTTGATTATCTTTTCCTTCCTTCCTTCCTTCCTTCCTTCCTTCCTTCCTTCCTTCCTTCCTTCCTCCCTCCCTCCCTCCCTCCCTCCCTTCCTTCCTTCCTTCCTTCTTTCCTTCCTTCTTACCTTCCTTCCTTCTTTTCTTCCTTTCTTTTTTTGTTCAGGGTCTTACCTTGTAACTTTGGCTGTCCTGGAACTTGCTATGTGACCAGGCTAGCCTTGAACTCACTGAAATCTGCTTCCTTAGTGTTTGGATTACAGACATGCACCATCATGACTGGCTCGGTTGAGTGCTTAAGAATCACTTCATTGTTCTAGTTACAATATCGCTAAGTAAAGACTATAGGGAAGTGTGCTCACTGACTAGTTTTGTGTCAACTTGACACAAGCGAAAGTCATCTGAGAGGAGGGAACCTCTGAGCAGTCTGAGCAAGCCAGTGAGCAGCACCCCTCCATGGCCTCTGCATCAGTACCTGTCCTGCCCTGATTTTCTGCAGGGATGAGCTATGGATGTGGAAGTGTAAGGCAAATAAATAGTTTCCCCCCAATTGCTTGGACCATGTATGGTGTTTTATCACAGTGATAGTAATCCTAAGTAGAGCAAGGGGGAAATAAAGCCATCACAGCAAAGATGTCACTAGAGCAAAGCATAGTATGTGCTACGGTTTCAATGATGACGTCTTCTCCAAGGTTCGAGAATATTAAGAGGTGGGTGCTCAGAAGTGATGCAGCCATGAGGGCTTTGTCCCTAGGAGGGGACTAGTGCCTTCATGAGGGCTCCAGATTGAAAGCACACTCTTGCCCTGCTATTCCTCTGACATATGGCATCATAGCATTTCTCCCTCAACAAGATACAGCATCAAGGCATCACACTGAGAGCAGAGGGGAGCCCTAACCAGACACAAATCCATTAACACCCTCATTTTCAACATCCCAGCTGCCAGAACTCTGAGAAGTAAACTTCTTTTGTTTATAAATCACCCAGTCCGTGGTGTCTTGTAAAAGCAGCACATGTGAACTAACACAACTCTAGGCATCGTCAAAGCTTAAGTATCCTGTTTGGCCTCATAGAATGATTTCTAGTGCCCACTTTACTTGTCCTCTGTGGCCTTGTACATTATCCCTTAACGAAGGGGAAAGATAAATCTCTCATAGTTATCCCATATTTTTCATTCTCATTTTTATAGTTCATGTCAATGTGTATTATGAATGAAAAACAAACTAGCTTATTGCCTAATGCACCAAAATATAGCCTCCCAATGGGGGATGTAAGAAAAGAAGGACACAAAGGATGAGCTGGGATGCTGCCAAACCACTGGACAAGGCAGCCGCATCACATTTCCTGCGGAACTGAAGCTCACCTTCAGTAAGACCTTCACCTCCAAGGCTTGTAATGTGTGGAACAGATGTTTTAATTTACCAGAAATCATTTGCATAATCAATCCTACACGTGGTTTATCAAACCTGCCAAAGAGCAGGTGACAATATGGAATTAATATGATTACTAATTTGGCACCTCATTGAGATTAATTTGACCTCTCCTGACCTCATCACACCCAGAGGTCTGTACAGGCAGGAACAGTGAGCTATGAAATGCCATATGCAGCAATCTAGACCCACCCAGCAGCATTAATAAAGCAGCCACCTTGCTCAGCCCAACCTCAGACTTCAGCTCCTCTCTTTCAAACTCTGAATCGAGAGGAAGGCAGTGGGTGTGTATTAGGGGGTGTATCTGACTCAGAGTCCACGATATTTTGAAAAGTAACTGACCCACCTCTCTTTCTATGCTATGTGTGTGAATGTCATCTTCCTGGCCTCTTGCTTGTCCCTTGGTCCCAGTCACAAGGAGATACTACAGTCGAGAACTCCATGGGCTCAAGGGTTTATTTTCAAATCTAGACAATTAAAATAGATGATTTAAGTATATAATTTTGATAACAAAGGTAAATTATTCGAAACAATAGAAGTGTCCTTCTGTAGAAGTTGGTTAAATAGAGAACTATTTTGTGCTGATGAAGTGCTCTGTAGTCATTTGGATAATGTGGGGAAGCACATACACAGATGTTTTTGTGACATGAAGGGATTACATTGTAAACATGTGAACTATGCCCTCATTTCTGTAAAGAAAAATCTCACATGTATGGTCTCTGGAAAAGGTAAATGCCAAATTAATCATGGTTGTATATACATGATAGAATTAAGGGGGCATTATGAGTTTCTCTTTTATTTGTATTTTAAGCTTTTAAAAACTTCAACCATGAGCATGTTTTTATTGTTATTGTGGTAGTTTTATGATAGAGAAAAGCTATGTCTCTAAAATCATGGTGGTGCACCAAACTCAGTTCCTATTTTACTCTCCAAACCCTTCCATGTTTCTATTAACTGATTTCTGTCTTATAGCAGAGAGGCAACACCAAGAACAACTGAGGGTTACTCTCATTCTATCGTATGTAGAGGTCATGGGGACTGAATTCGGGTCTCCAGGCTTGGTGGCAGGCACCTTTACCCCCTAGCCATATTGATGGTCCAAGAGATAATTTAAAAATAATATTTTAAAATGTAGTCTTTGATAATTTCACACATTTACACAGTAGATTTTGATCATATTGACTCTTTCCCCAATGCCTCTGGACCCCTTACTCTCACACTCCTCCTACTTTTGAGTCTTATTAAAAAAACAAAGCAATCCACTTTGTTTGTCCAGTTATTGCTGTCAGTATGTGCATGGGGCTGTGCCATGCACTGTAGTGTGGTCAACCTGCCAGGGGACCACATCACTGAGGAAAACTGACTCTTCCTTTTCCAGCTTCCAATAGTGCCTCCAGCTGAGGATGGGGCCTCATGGGCCCTGCCCATTTCATGTTTGAGTGTTGACTGGCTTCATCTTGTTCAGGTTTTATACAGGCGACCACAGCTGCTGTGCAGTCACTGGTCCACGGTCCTGCCAAGGCTGGAACACACCGCTTTGCAGAAGTCCTTCCCGTGTGCTCTCTACCTGTCTGAGTTTAAGACTGAGCATCCTTCAATGCTCCCTGGCACTTCTGGAGGACATGTGATACAGCGGTCCCATTTAAGATTGAACACCCCACAGACACCTGTTCTCTGCACTGTGACCAGTGATGAGTTGTTGGGACACAGTCCAAGAATGGGTCTGTGTGAGAAGAATTCTCACTGCTTGTGAGCAAACGCCAAGAAAATAAGACGAGAGTCTTGTGACAGTCAGTTTCTTCAAAACACGGAACTGTTTTTGGAATGTGTTTTCATGCTCCTCCAAGGTGAGTTTTCCTCAGATTACTCGTTATTGCTTGATGTTGTTATTCAATTAAATGTTTAGCTATCCTTTGTATGCTTTTATGGAAATACATGCTTTTGACCTGTGTGGCTTGTCCTTGTGATTGTATACAGCTTGAACTCAAGAGAACGTTCCTCGGGTGGCCTCTCTTAACCATCAGAGTATAAATTGTCCAATGCTCTGAATAAAACTGACTGCTGCATGAGACATTAGTCTGCCTCGTTTATCTGCTCCATCCTCCCAGGCCCCAGTGCCCCTAGGGCAGTGACAGCGAGTCTCTCTTATCCATCATCCACTTTTCATAAAGAAGCTTCTGTGATGAGGACTCAGAGCTGCAGTATAAGATGAGTATATAGAAGACACTATGTCCAGTTAGCAAATTATTAGCAGTCAGTTCTCCCTTAGGGACTAAGTCTCCCCGGCCATGGGTCCTTGGCCAGATTTACAGCACCGGCCCTGTGTTTCCTCACGTGGAGTTTGTCTTAAATCCAACCAGAAATTTATTAGTCACTCCTATGACATTTATGCCACATTCCTCATGGGTACGTCTTGGCAGGCCTGCCTTTTCTCTTGATGGTTTTCTCCTCCAGCAATATGAAAGCTAGCTGGCAGGAAGGAAACTTCCAGGTACGAGTTACCTTGATTTCCTCAAAGCGTGTGGTATCTTCAGCAATAGGACCTTACAATGAAATTCGGGGGATGGGGAACTAGAGCAATGACAGTAGCCTGTACCAGCGTGGCGATGGGTCTCCCAGGTGAACGACTCAAAGGGAGGGCCCCATACTTGGCATTGGGCTTTGTTTGGTTGGACAACTAATGACTTTATCCCCCATGTAAAATGACTCCCCCCCTTTTTTTAATGTATAGATTTGGGAAGCTTATAAAATAGTACTTTCTCCCAATATTCTTAGTGTAAGCTACCCCTCCCCAGCCTCCCATTCATCCTCCCCTTCCCAGTTAAAGCTTCTCCCACTATTCCCCGTTCCATGCTTGGACTACCTGTGTTCTACTATAACCCTTCTTCAAGATCTCTTTCCCCCTTCCAACGGCCCCTTTCTGGTGTCCTGGCTTCTACTATACTCCAAGTTAAATACACACACCTAAAGGTTTGAAGCAAAGATCCACATAGAAGAGAGGACATATGACATTTGTCTTTATGGGTATCCCACAGTGCAGGAAATAAGACCAAAAATTGACAAATGGTCCCTCATCAAACTAAAAAGCTCCGTATAGCAAGAAACAAAACAAAACAAACAAAAAACAAAACCCCACCCAACTAGCTTTCCTGGTGCTCTTTTTCTATCCCAGGTCCCATCTGGAGTATGATTTTATGTTTATCTATCATATTTTCTTAGACTACTTTTGGCTATGACAGTTTCTCAGATTTTTTTTTTTTTTTGAGGCTACAGCAGTTTTGAGTATCATTGCTTCAGTATAATGCAGGATGCCTCTCTATTGAACACCATCTCATGCTGTAGTCAGGGTTAAACTGAGCTATAAGGGTTTAGAAGAGGAAGGTTTCAGAGGTAAATGTGTCATTTTCATTGTATCATATCAAGGGTCATACTATTGGCAGTAAGATCTATGACTACTTATAGCAACTGTGGTCTGGCCAAGACAGTGGTTTGTTTGGTTTCTTATTGTTAACACTACCCCTGGCTCACCCTTCCCACACTTTTGGGAAGGAAAGCACTAATTGAATTCCCACATTTGAAGAATACCAACATAAATGCTTTGAGATTATTCTGTGCCAGAGACCTGTCTTGTCTCTCTATTTACAATTTATTCAATCATTTTTCAACATAAGCAAGGCTTGTGGAATTTGACTCCATACACTGGATTAGACTCTAACCTCACCTTATTTTGTTGTTCAAATTGTTCCACTTTTGGTCATTGAAAGCCTTTCTGGGGCTGGAGAGATGGCTCAGCACTGGCTGCTCTCCCAGAGGACCCAGGTTCAATTCCCAGCATCCACATGGCAGCTCCTAGCTGTCTGTAACTACAGTTCCAGGGGATCAATACATACAGACATACATACAGGCAAAACACCAATGTACGTAAGATAAAATAAATAAATCTTTAGGGAGAAAAAGCCTTTCCATTGGATCTTAGTGTTTATTTTTTAACTGTAAAGTTGGTTAGCATTCTGGTTAGCAGGCATACACACACACACACACACACACACACACACACACACACACACACACACACACCGCGCGCGCGGTATATGTGTGCATATATGAATGGACACACACATATATGAATGAATGTAACAGTATAGCCATTATACTCTGCAACATGAGGTGGCTTTCCTTACCCAGGTGTCCTAGAGGAAATGCGCATAGCGGTGGCAATCAGAAACATGGATGTCAACACAGAAGAGAGGAGAGTGATTCCTGATGCCTCACAGTTCTAGCACGGTCTGGTGAGGGCTTGCTGGTCACAGGGCTGAGGCCTGGAGGCTGCTGATGGCGTCCACCCTTTATCCATATTCTCTCCCCTCACAAGCTCAGCTCTGCACCAGACTCAGTCTGGCAACAAAGCCACGCATAGACAGATGGTGACTGAGTCAAGGGCTTTACAGACAAAAGCTGTCATATAGCTGGCAAACTTGGGGATCCCCAAGGCAAAGCCTGGGGAAAGTAGATCAGAAGTGGAAAGGCTTGTATTAGCTCCTCATTGAATAACAGGCCTCTCAAACACCGGTGTCTCAAAAGGACAGGCTATTTCCTGGCTCCTGAGGCTGCAAGCAGGAAGTACTCAGTAGGGAGACTCTGGTGTGGGGCTTTGGTGAGAGAAACTGCGGTTACCTCAGCCTGAAATTCTTAATTTTTTTTCCCACAGGCTGCTGTCTATGTACTAACTACACAGTGCTGTGTTGAGTCACTCTGGGTCAATGGTGTCTTAGTTTGTCAGTTAAGCACATACATTTTTATTCATTGGTGGGGTGTTGCGCAACAGTAAAGCAAGCAGGTACCACAGGCAGCTAAGTATTGCCTAGGGTGTATCTTTCTCTGTTCTTGTCCTTTCCAAAAACTTCTGCCCTTCAGATTTATTCTACAGCATCAGAAGCACAGATATTTGCATGTTATTTCTCCTCTGTTAGGAAGAAGCAGATACTGTGGCTGATGTCACATTTCAGTGCATGTCACCACTACCCAGTGACACACACTGCTGGGTCTGGACCTCATTGTATCTTTCCCTACCTATGACGCAGGGAGTGAGGGATATGAAATGTCATTTCATTATGATCTCTGGGGTAGATGTTAGTCATGGAATATTTTAGAGTGAGCCCGAAGTGAGGTAAGGAAGCAATGTCACTCCAAAGTCAAGGAACCTTCGCAAGCATGAACAAGGCTCAGACTCCTTAATCTGCTGTTTCTGGCCCTGGGCTGTGCCATCTTACCTTTTGATGCTTGTCTAGTGATTTTTAAAATCCCAACTTATTGCTGTTCTGCCTCATTTCCAGGAGGCTTTGGAGAAGGACTGATCATCTGGCTAGACACAGAGACCTTTCTAGTGCGGACCTGGCCTCCTGCTCATTGAGAGAATCCGGGCAGGTCTTGTCTTCTTCGTTTTCTCCTGCCATCCATCAGTGCTCATCAGAAGCAGCCTCACTCACCACACTTTCTTGTATTTTTGGTTGGTTGGTTGGTTGTGAGTCTATCCTTTAATGGCTGAGCCATCTCTCCAGTCCTGACCATACTTTTTTATTCCTAAACTTTTCAGTTTTAACACATGATGTTGCTCAACAGTTCTTGGTGTGGGGCCCAACTGCTTCCTCCTTTGGGAAGTTCCTGATTCTCTCCTCTCTCCGCTTTATAGCGTCAACTTCTCCCATTCCTCCATCTTCTCAGTTTTTTACCACTCTGCATCTCATCTCTTTCTCGGATGAGATCAGCCCTTCTCTATTATGCACATAATATTTAATGGGACCCACTCTTAGCTCAGCTTTTGAAATGCAATTAGATTCTAATCTAGTCCTCTCATTTTCTAGCCATGGCTTTTAAAGTCAGTTAATGTTCTAATATGAAGCCATTCATTCTAATTTAGTAATGATATGAAAACATATCTCGTGTATGCCTCTTACAAAACTATTACCATTAGAAGTGAAACCCTAGTTATAAAGACATAGGATAGGATTGGAAATTTAATAACAGCAACCATTTACATCTATTCTATCTGTATTACTTACACTATTTGATACCTGCAGTAATTTTTAGCATATACCACCATTTCATAGATAAGAAAGATTATGATCAAAGACCTCATTGAGCCTATGTGGGTTTTGTTTTGTTTTGGTCTTGTGTGGTTACTGAAATGCTATTACACAGTCTGTTATCTAGAAATAGCACAGCACTCTCTAGTATATAACACAAATGCATGGATATTATAGCTGGACTCTAATGTTTCCTACTGAGAATGGAAGATAAACTGGCTTAGATATGGCTATATTTTAAAGCAGTAATTCCTGACAGTTACCTATAACTTGTAGGTTTCTAGAAACTGTTTCTTCTTTTTTCTCAAGGGGCTAGCCTTGTTATGACAGAGTCCTGCTCTGGCCTCTGGCCTCCTCCCACAGGTTTGTAGGTAAGGATTTTAAGATCATATGTTTGAGGTATTTTCACCTGTCTGAAGGCGACATGGAATTGTTGGTGACTTATGTGAAACCCCAGTAATCGCACCCTGGGGATGTCGGCCTACAGAGAGATGGGGGAGTGGCATTTGAGTAGCTGCTTTCAGCTACTTTTTCTTTCCAATGAATTCTGAAGACATCCTCACATATTGAAAATAGATTACACTTTGGGCTGATGCTTGTTTATCATCACCCCCCAAAATTTTAGCTTCTCTTAACTGCAGATCTTCCTGTGGGTTGAAAGTCACTGAAACATGAGGACATCACCCAAAGTCTGACTCACATTGATTCCTGATCTCGAATACCTCCAAAAAATAATCTTATCGATTATAAGCAGTTGCATTAAAATATTAAAATCTGTTTTGGTAAAAATACAAAAACAATTCTAAAATTAATATGGAAACTCAAACAAACAAACCCTTGAAACAAAAAGCAGGAGGCACCAGATTAATTGACTTCAAAATTCAAAGCTACAGTTGTCAGCTGCAGTACTGGCATGAGGACAGATACAAAGGTCCATTGAGAGGGACAGCAAGCCCAAAAATAGACTCATATATTCAGATGAACTCAACTTGAACAAGGGTGCCGAGAATACGTAATGAGTAAAGGACATATGGTGTTGGTAATTGATGCTATCTGGAAAAGTAGATGTCCACATGCACAAGAATGAACACTTGGAACCTTATGTCACATCATTCACAAAAATAAACTCAAAATGGACTAATGACTTAAATAGAAAACCCTAAGCTGTAAAACTACCAGAAAAAAAGGCAAAACAATTTACAATATTGATGTTTACAATGATTTCATAGCTGTGACAAAAAACAAACAAAACCCAGCCAACAAAAGCAAAAGGAAGCCATGGGTGTCAGATGAAATTAAAAAGTTTCTGCATAGCAAGTGAATAAATCAATATTATGAAAAGGTAAAATACAACTATTCTTCTAATAATGTGGTGGTTTCCACAATATGTGAGAACTTTACAAGGCAGAACAAAACAAAACTCTAACTTTACTGTCCAATAGGCTCTGGATTTTGTTGTTATCTTTCCAAGACAGAGTTTCTCTGTGTAGGTCTGGCTGTCCTGGAACTTGCTTTGAGGACCAGGCTGGCCTCAAACTGGAATATCAACTGTTCAGACTTCTGGACACTGGGATTAAAGACCTGTGCTCCCAGCTCAGTCCTGGAATTAGAAGAGACATTTCTCCAAAGAATACACATCAATGACCAATAATTATGCAAAAAGATGATGGATATCACTATCAAGGCGATAAAAAACACAGCAAGCCATGACTTTACCCCTGTTGTGTGTTGAGATGGCTGTTACCAAAGAAAGCATGATATACTGAGTCTAGATAAACCTCAAGGGAACTGTGCTAAATGAAATAAGCCAGTCAGAGATGACAAATACTGCAGGATTCTGGTGGGCTTTTTTGTTTGTTTGTTGTTTTCTTTTTAAGACAGGATCTCTCTACATAGCCCTTGCTGTCCTGGAACTCACTCACAGTGTAGTCCAGACTGGCCTCGAACTCACAGAGACCCACGGGCCTCTGCCTCCTCGGTGCACCACTATCTCTATGTATCCCAAGAAAACTTTGTGATCCCAACCCTTTAGAGTGCTGAGAATTCTGCATATATGAAGTGTTTGAAATAGCCACCTCTTGGCAGCCAAGGGTAGAGCAATGGCTGCCGGAGGTCAAGTGGTGGGTGGAATTGTTCATCTATACACATGAAGTCCCAAATCTTTGGGATGGTAAGCTGCAGAAATCAGCTAGATAGCACCATCCCTATGATCTGGACTGCCCTGTGCTAAAATGCCTGCTAAGAAGTAGAACTCATATCATTTTCTCACCACAAAAAAAACAATAGCACCCAAGTCAAACAATAGCCTCCCTCCCTTCCTCCCTCCCTCTCTCCCTCCCCCTCCCTTCGTTTATTCCCCCTCCCCCAATGCCATCTCTCTCTTCCTTTGAGACAAGGTATCACTGTGCAACTGTAGGGTCTGGGGAAACATTGGAGGTTCAAATAGTATGTAAGATCCAAGAGTGCTTATTATACCAGCATAGGTGGGGTTGTCCACCTGTCTTTTCAGGTGGATGGCGATGACTGGAGAGGAGCATGCAGGCTTCTTCTAAGCGCAGTTAAGGGGAGTTTCAGGGACAGTTGCATCATCTCAAATATGATTGGTTAAACAAGCAGCAGTTATATTAGTATACTTTTATTAGTATAATTGGCTGATGTTTAGTTTCATCATTTTTGGACTCAGAGGGGGGCTTCTGGATTTCTCCTTGAGACATTGTGAGGCTGGCTAAGGCCTTGTGTTTGCTCTCTCCCTCGTCCTGAATACAAGGGTATTGTGGATAAATGGTCCTTTGTTGGGAGAGACACCTGTCCTTCTCAGAGAACTGAAACTTAAATTCAGTTGTGAGAGTGAGAGAGTTAAACCCCTTCACAACCAGGCTGGCCTGGAGCTCACAATCTTCCTGCCTCTGCCTTCTTAGTACTGGAGTTAAAGGCATGCACCACTATGACTAGCTTCATCTTTGTTTCTTTAAAAAGCCTATTTATTTACTTATTTTTGTGTGTTCAAACATTCAGGGACCATCATTGTGTACATGCTAGTGGAGGTTGGGGTAGGGTTGGGAGAGTGGGTGTGTACGTGAAGGGGTGAGTCAGAGAACAATATACATGCTTGATGATGGTAACGAGTATCTTGGAGCTGAAGTGACACAGGCACCAAACTCCCAAAGTAGAAAAGACAGTGTTGGGCTGGGTGTAAGTGTTGGGGTGACCCCTAGGCAGGTCAGCATTGGTTTACATTGATGGGAGAGGAGGGTAGACCATGGCATGCCAGGTGAATATGCCCAAGGATCTCTCTAGATGCAAACAAAATGGGAGATGGTTCTGTAGATGGCTGACGCCTTTAAGGCAGGCAGGCGACGTTGTACCATAAGCTTTTCTCTCCTTTCATTTCTATCAGGGTTCTGTATCCTCTCTGAAGTTCAGATAAGTAAGCAGTGCAGAGGATGGAGAGAAGGGCATGGCGGCTGTGCTCATGGCCTTTGGGTGTTTCCTCCGCTATATAGTCTGGTCCAAGGGCTGTTTACAGCATTAAACCTCAATAGAAAGATCTCTAGAATCTCTAGATGAAAATCCACTGCAGGGCTCAATGTTGTCTCAAATATGAAAACATTAACTTCTGATATCATGATATTACTGTTACTTTTCAATACTTTTAAACCACAAATATAACTATTTTCTTCCATTAAAACCTTAGTTGGATTGTTTTTTCTATCAGTGCTTATCACTTATTGTAAGGGGGGTAGGGAAACCCAGAAGAGAGTATCTCCACATTATTCACAGCTCTGGACAGAAAGCAGAAGCCATGCTTTTCTTGCACAGTAAGCTTAGACATAACTCCTGTCTGGGTTCCTACCCATTTGCCTGGGTGTGCTTGTCAGTTTGGGGGCTTCAGTAGTTTTCCCAGTGAGTCAAAGTGACCCCTGTGTTTGGAAGCACAGAGTGGAGTGACATACTCTCAGTGACCCAGTGAACTAAAGACCTGGCTACAGGAGTGTGCAGTTTGCAGCCAGGTCAGGGACAGCCCAGCCAGCACTCAGGGGTCTATAGACTCTTGCTTTTCATTGAGGGAATGCTGATGAGAAACTGGACCAAAATAAAGCAAAGTTTAGGAGGCCTGGAATTTCATTTCTGCAATATTCTTTAAAAACAGGTTCAATCAAAGATCTGAGGTTGAAAATACCTCATGTGTCTTAAGGAGAAGCACGGGGGTTGCATGGATACTACTCTCTGGTCATTCCCAGCAGAAACCCATCCACAGTTTCGTGACTAGGCCCCATGATGATGTCACACTGTCTGGGTAATTTGTGCATATGTGTAATTTTGTCACTTTCTTTTACAAAATGAAAATGATATATATATATTTATATATATTGAGTATAATGTAATGTTTAACAGGCCAGGTAAAATGCCTCCTTTAGTGTCCATCCCTGCCTCATTCTTTCTCCTAAACGTTCAGGTCTTAGGTTCTAATGATTGGAGTCATTCTTGGTGAATAATGCTGGGCCACGCTGCAATATTTGTGGCTGAGAGCTGGACCCTCGTCATTGCCACGTATTTTGTAACTAAGCTCGGATCAGCGAAGGGGCAGAGAGCCTCCCCTCTCGACTGCTCTATAAAAGAGACCCAGGGAAGGGACCCTAGCATCCTCGAGCTCTCAGCGTGGGTGAAGGTGTGGGGAGGAATGCCTGAGGTCTCCGCAGCAGAGCGCACCAGCTGCAGGGGCAAGGCCAGCATGTCCCCGAACTTCAAACTCCAGTGCCACTTCATCTTGATCCTCCTGACAGCTCTGAGGGGAGAGAGCCGCTACCTAGAGGTGAGCCTTTCTTCCTTGACCCCTAACGCCTTTCCCGTGGGGACTCAGTCAGGGACAGCAGTGATCTGATATGCTCCTCTCGGTTGCATCCATCCTCTTTCCTCTGGTTCTCCTAGACTTGCTTTTTTTTCTCCTTGCCTCTGAGCATCCTAACTAACTGCCTGCCTTTCTCTGGTCGCTGAGGATGCCTGGGTACCCTGATCTGATGGAAGGAGTCTAAGATTCACTCGTAGTCTCCAGACTCGGGGAGACACGGACTCCCTCTCCGTTCTCTTCTCTGAGCTGCAAGAAGGATGCCCTGCTCCTGTTCCACTTTCTTTCCCTCCCCGGAACTTTTCGGACCAATCTACTTTCCTTGCCAGGTGCAAGAAGCCGCTGACTACGACCCTTTCCTGCTCTTCGGCGCCAATCTGAAGCGGGACCTGGCTGAGGAGCAACCGTATCGCCGGGCTCTGCGTGAGTCGGGGCTGTCTTGCCCCTCTTTGTGGGCACCGGGAGGCGGGAGGCTGGGTCTCTTGCACCTGGGACACAGGCTTGCAGGATCTCGGATCAGGGGCTGGCTGGTACCTCACGGTTGTGGCATCCATGAGGCTCCTTCCAAGCCAAAGTGAGGGAACCCAGTGCAGCCTAAGCTGGGAACTCGAGCATGGGGGCGAGCTGTGGAGCCAGGGAACGGGGCGTACTAAGGGCGAATTCCTACAGCTAGGGACCCCTGGCTCCATGCTCTCCCCCAGGCTGCCTGGACATGCTGAGTCTCCCTGGTCAGTTCACATTCACCGCCGACCGGCCGCAGCTGAACTGCGCCGTCTTCTTCATCGGAGAACCCGAGGAGTTCATCACCATCCATTATGACCTGGTCTCCATCGACTGCCAGGGTGGGGACTTCCTGAAGGTGAGGGGGTTCCGGCTCCGCGCAGCCCCAGCCCGCGTGCTCCTAAGCGCGGCCACCTGGGGGCAGCTCTGAACCAATTTGTTCCTGGGTCTCAGAATCTCACTGGGGGAGCCCAGGAGGCTGGATTCCTAGGGAGGGTCTAGCCCCGTACACTGCAGAGTCCCGTGTCCCTGGATGCTGGTGGTTTAGTTTCCCTTCTGTGCGCTCCCCAACTCCTAGGAACTTCCTAACACTTGAGCGTGAGACGCTGTGGTGCAATCCGGGGCAGACAAAACATGGGGAAAATAATTAGCAGGAGCTTTTGAGTCTACCGTGAGAACCTCTTAGACGGTGAGTTCTCCTCTTGCCATCTGAGATCTGAACCCACCTTGCTCTTCCAGGAGTGCAGAGGCTCTTCAGAGCCTGGCTTTGGGGGTAGCAGGGCTGGTCCTGGGAGGGAGGTGTGAGAGGTGGTTTAAGACAAGTGAGAAGGGAAGAGAATCACCCCGCCCGCAGCATCCTCACAGGGCAGCCAAGGCAGGACGCATGGAGTTCTACTGCCCCAAGAAAACAACCAGGCGTGGGACTTCCAAAGTAGAACCATTTGGGAAGCTGTCAAACTTGCTAGAAATATTTTGTACCCAGATTGTTGGTAATGTTGCTATGACGGACTCACTCATTAAAATGGAGCCCTGCTGTGATTTTGAGAGCTGAATCAATTGACTTTGACCCTTTGTCCCAAAGCTAACTTAGGAAGCGATGAGGAAGTCTTACAAGGCTTACTAGCTAGCACCACCTGACCGCAGCATTAAAAAACAAGACAAAGCAAAGCAAAGCAAACAGACACACACACACACACACACACACACACACACACACACACAGTTACTTGAGGTGATAATTTTCTTTTAATGTGAAGAGTGGTAAAGAAGACGCTGCACCCCACCCACTCCGGCTCATGCGCACGTGCGCGAACATCACTTTGACACAATCACCCGATGTACCCCAAATTGGCCACAAACTCATGATGTCTCCTCCCTCCGCCTCTGCAGTACTGGAGTTACAAACGTTCAGAAAATTGTTGTTGTTGTTACTTCTTGTTACTGGGTTCAGTGAAATT
This sequence comes from Cricetiscus sungorus, assembly GCA_030556225.1. Lineage (NCBI taxonomy): Eukaryota > Metazoa > Chordata > Mammalia > Rodentia > Cricetidae > Cricetiscus > Cricetiscus sungorus. The sequence goes on along the minus strand of JANBXA010000398.1, from coordinate 54,747,009 downwards.
CAAATAGCGCTCCTGTAGTGTTCGTTTGAATACGGAAAAGACAAAAAAAAAAAAAAAAAGTCAGTGTTGTCTATAATTTCCTTTCACCAAACTGGCTGATAAAGTATAAGAAGTTGTTCTCAAAGGCTTATGCGGGGGTGGGGGGGAGATTAATTGATAATTTTGCTTGCAACCAACCTGTACATTCAAAATGCATTAAATGAAAAGCAAGTGGGTTGTGAGCAGGGGCTGTAGGTTCCTCACTAATAACTGAAAGCTCGTTGCTGGGCAACTTTCCCCCACTTTTCAACGAATTCTGATTTCAGGCTGGCGAAAGTGACTGTTTATGTCTGTATTGTTACTATTATTATTATTATCATCACCATCATCATTTGAAGGTATTTGATGGCTGGATCCTCAAGGGGGAGAAATTTCCAAGTTCTCAGGATCACCCTCTACCCACCATGAAGCGGTACACAGATTTCTGTGAGAGTGGTCTTACGGGAAGGAGCATCAGGTCTTCCCAGAATGTGGCCATGGTCTTCTTCCGGGTTCACGAACCAGGAAATGGATTCACATTAACCATCAAGACAGACCCCAACCTCTTCCGTAAGTAAGCTCAAGGAAAAGGCTGGATCGTCCCAGGGCGGGAGGTGGCCACACCTGCTTTACAAAGGTCAGCTCTTATTGCTTCACAGACTTAAACCAAGGAGTGAAGTATTTATTCCTCATTAAGAAAATCAAACGACAGCATTTGATTTATTTCCCAGGCTAGGCAATTCTCTACTATATGGTACATACACTTTTATTTTTCCTCCAAAGTCTTGTTCTGCCCTCCTAAGGCATTCGAATGGGTTCTGTAAGTAACTTTAATCTCTCAAACTGTGCCCCAGAGGCAGGATAAGCTTGAAGGTTCATTTGATGCCAGGGCTTTGTAAACAAAGGCTGGAGGGTTGTGCTTCTGAGGCGAGGTGGGCAGATGTCATGCCCTGAGCAGAGGAGTGGACCAGAGTGCCTCTGTGTCACTTTCTTCTCAAAGTCACCACCCTAGCCCAGTTCACATCTGATAGAAAAACACACAGATTATACTGTAAAACTAGAGCCGAAGCTGAAAGGGTGCGATTTTGAGAAAAATGAATCCAGATAGTGGCTTATTTTCTCATTAAGAGAAAGTCCTGGGAGTTGGGATATAGTTAGGAAGTATACCACTTGTCAGTCTAAGGGTGCACAAAACAGGGAGGGAGGGAAGGAAGAAGAAAGGGAGAAAGGGAGGGAGGGAGGGAGGGAGGGAGGGAGGGAGGGAGGGAGGGAGGGAAGGAAGGAGAACAATTGTAGAGGTACACATTTCTCCTGGAATCTGCTTGGTAAGAAATCAGGCGGGAAAATCAGAAGATTCCTTTAGAACCGTCAAGGAATTTTCTTTCTGAAATTAAGTATAATAAAAACATATAAGGAGGTAGGGTATCCCAAAGGCAAATCCCATATCTCTGTTTCATAGATAGAAGAATAACTTGGTTGTAAGTTAAAAAAAGAAAGAAAGAAAAACTTTAGAAAACCTTAAGACTACCAAGATTTAAACACTATTTAGTCAACAGTACATTGCTCAATACCCAGCAAAAAAGTACTAGGTATAAAACTGTCGTCTATTTTAGTCTCCCCTTCTTTTGTCATCGCCACAAAATCTTTAGAATAAAATTACTTATGACTTTATTATTAAAAAAAAATAGCACCATGGCTCCAAATCCTAGGGCTGGGTATTTACTACAGCATTAGCTTCCGGCTTCATCTTTGAGCCTTGAGGCCCACCCTTTCCATGCTGGGATGTAAGAGTGTAGTCAATAAATATGGTTGGCCCCATTCATTCAAAGCCAGCCTGGCACATGTGGTCAGTGGGCCCCAGATTGGACATATCTATTAGACCATGAACTAAAATCTAGAATGAAGATATCATGAATTTCTATTTAAAAAAAAAACAAAATCAGCACTCCAAATAATATAATTGCAACTTTTCCTCCCTAAAGCTTGCAATGTCATCTCCCAGAGCCCAAGTGGAAGGTTTACCATGGTGGTCCCACACCAGCACCAAAACTGCAGCTTCTCCATCATCTACCCTGTGGTAATCAGGGTCTCTGATCTCACCCTGGGACACTGGCATGACCTTCAGTTAAAGGTCAGTGGCTTGCTTGCTCCTTAGCCATTTGGTAAGGCCACTGGTTTTTATCAGAGGCAGAACACATCTTGTGTCAGGAAGCTGGGACTGTGTGGCTGCTGGCTTTGAGTCTCCTGAATGGTGCACTGGCTTTGTCAAAGGCTATTTCAGCCACGCTGGAGGCAAGCACCCAGGTGCCTGTCCTGACTACTCCAGTACTCCTCCTGTGACATAGGAAATGCTTTCATTGGTAAAGCTACAGTATGTAATTACAATTGGACGCTCTTGTACTTTCCTCTTTTGCAAAAATCCTCTCCTAGCCGAGCCTCCGATGAGTCACCGACACAGCTGCTTCCCTGATTATTGGAATTTTCTTTTGATACGAAGGAAGTCTTTCTCATTGACAGCACTGCTCTGTGAAAGAGTGCTAACAGTGGCATAAAATATGAAATTGGATTTTGATATAAGTAGGAAAGTTTTGAAGAGCATGTTATATGACTTTTTTTTTTTTTTTTTTTTTTTTTTTGCCTAAAAAGAAAAACTAGCTGTGAGAGATTCCTACCAACTTGTTTTCATATCAGTTTCCATATGTGCCCTAAAATGAATGCTGGCTTGACTGTATCTGTTTGCACAGATAGTGACTCTCTGTGAGTCACACTCATTTCCTCTTCCTTGTTCAGAGGCCTATGTTAAAATAGCACATGCATTTGGTATTAGAGGCAGCCAGCGTTCTCAAACATACAGATCTTTGTGAAAACTAAATAAGGAACAGGGCTGAGAAAAGTAATTTCTATCCAACTTCCTCCAGGCCTCTGATTCATGTGCCTTTGCCTCTTCTTTGTTGTTGTTGGGCCTTGGTGGAGGAATGGTCCTTTGATAAGTATGTCTGAGTGTTTTGGGCCTGGTAGTGTTCATATGGCATGCTATTCTTTGTGTACAGTATAGAAGGGGGAAGGTGTGGTACAGATCGGGAGATGTGAGCTTTAGGTAATGAAGCTCTAAGAATAATTTTGGTATTCACCTGATCATTTTAGAGACTACTGTGTTCCAGGCATCGGCTCCTTTAAAATCAATTTTTTGTGGCCCGGGTATTAAGAGCTAGGTATGGTCACTTACAGTTGTTATCCCTGCACTGGGAGAGTGGGATAGGAGAACCTCTTGCGCCAGGCTAACCTGGACTACATGACATTATCCTCCCTTTAACACTACCACCAATACCACAGTGATAATAACAATATAAAAGTCCTTTGTATAAGGAATAGTCTAGATTCCAAAAGTAGACTGGACAAGGCAGGTCCTGCTCACAGGGAGTCTAATTTCTTCTAGTGGGTGACAGGCAAAATTATCACACATTTCAAATCACACTAAGTCTGCACAGAGAATGCAGCAGAGTGGGGTTGACAGACAGGAACAGGAAAGTGGGGAGGCAGAGAGACCTGCCTGAGGCAATGTGGTCAGGAAAGGAACTTCTGAGAAGGAGGTGCAATAGACCAGAAGGAGCAGCAGCCAAACGTGCTGCCAGGCAGAAACAGGCTTGCTGGATCCTAGAAACAAGAAGGAGCAGAGTAGAGGGGGATGGGCGACCCAGTGAGTGCTGTCCATCTGTAGAAGGCGTGAACCAGCACGGCAGGTGCAGTGGGAAAGCTGTGGGTTCCAGTGGGAATGACCTGAGGTGTGCTGTCTGAAGGTCACTCTGGCTCCCACCTGGTGAATGAGCTGAGGGATTTGCTGGCTTTTTCATGGCCCCTGTGAGATGACTCTTGTATACTGGGAGGAGAGACTTCAAGCGTTCATAATGAGCAGTGGGGGCTTTCAGTTCAACCTGTGCCTTTGGCACAAGGTCTAAGTCTAGCAAGAGATGATAGGAGCTTCAAACTTTAACAAAGATGTGCAGGAGTTACTGAGAGGCCCAGAACCCCAGACAGGTCCCCGTGCAGCACACTTTCTGCCACTGTTTATGAGAAAACCTGGGAGGGTTATCTAGAGGAGAGAGATGTCATTGCTCACCAAACGGAAACTTCCGCCTGCCTACTCATGGGAAAGGCAATTATGTTCTTTCATTCCTAAATAGCTTATTTGACTCTCAGCTCACAAACCAGTGCACAATGGGCCTAATTAAATCTTTATTTCATCATGCAATGAAATTATGTTTGAAGTACATAAGCATACAGCCATGCACATAGTAGGTCCCCTAAACACAAGCAGCTGCTGTTGTCTCCTTCCCTTAGCCAAATAGTTGCCATTATAAAATATTTTAATTTCAGCCCTCATCACATTTCAGTGTCCTTCTAAAATGTCGATATGTGTGCACCTGCATGGATGTTGCTTAAAGCTCTCAGTTTTACATTTTGGTTTCCATGTGCAAAGGTTATATCTGGTTAAGTTCTGGCCACCTGCCACATGACGCTAGGTCTCTTAATGAGTACAATGGATGAATAACAGGGTGGCAGGCAACATGAATGGAGGGAGACAGTCCAGCGTGAAAACGTGGAGCCGTGATTAAAATTTCACTAACGATTTAAAAGACATTTGCAGGTACAGGAGCTCACTCCTATAATCCCAGCATTTGGGAGGATTGACATGAACTCAAGGCTAACCTGGGCATGTGAAGCAGGGGCCAAGTGTGACATTTAGACTGAGAATGACAGTTTCTGTGTGTCGAGTGAGGCACAGAAATCGTTTGGCTGAGAACAGTGGGAGGATTTGGGGAAGTAGGAAATGATGGTTTCAGAGGCTTAGAATGAATTCCTCTTTTGAGTACCACAAAGGGGAGTTGTTTTCCTTGGAAGGAAAGAGTAAGTTTGGCTAACCTGAGCTCCAAATCACAGTTCTGTTCTTTTTAAAATATACCCATGAGTAATCTAAATCCTAACTTGTAGAAGAGACATGTTCCAAGAACAGAAAATTTCTTTATTAACAGGAGGCAAGGAAGCAAGCTGAGGGAGAACATAGAATTTAAACACACACATTGAAATATAATTATAAACTGCAGGTGACTGGACTTCCTTTAATCTGACTGCGAGCATTAAGATTTCCCAGTAACCTGGCGTGTGTTCAAGTATGCCCAGGTTGTGTTCCTACATCTTAAATTTCTGAGCTTACAAATCCCAGTTTCATTTTTACAGTCATTGAACTTAGCCCTTAAAAAGCACATGTACAATAAAAAATGACCAATCGACTGATTTTGAAAACTGATTCTTGGGAGTTTGGTTTGGTTTGTTTGTTTGTGTTTTATGTTTTTCACCTTAAACCATTTCTGGAGTCTCTGATGCTTGAGTCAAGGCACAGGGACTGAGGGCTGAGGTGCACGCACCCATCCCTCTTGCCGCAGTTTGACCTCTGTAATAGTTTAACTGCATCTTGCTCTGTCCACTGCTATATTCTCTTAGAAACCCGCGGCCGGGTGTGGAGGGACTGGTGACTTTGTGGAGCTCCTGGGAGGCACGGGATTGGACCCCTCCAAGATGATGCCTTTAGCGGACCTGTGCTTCCCCTTTCATGGCTCTGGTGAGACCATTCTCCTGTTGTCATTTATGTAGCTGCCAAGGTGATTCCCTTAAATGAAAAACCCAATTTTTCCATAACAAGAAAACAAACTCTACCAAAAAAGTTGTTTTATATGTCAAGCCAACGTGAGAATTTTAGAGTATGTGTATAGTATCAGAACTTATCACCTAAGTACCAGCATAAAAAGAGAAGATTATAGAGCAGTGAGGATGGAAAACTATGAAAAAGACAACGTTTCTCCACTTCAGGGAAGATGTCTACTTTTATCCTTAGGAGACTAAAAGTTCAAATGGTAAAAGTATCTGTGATTGGTGACAATATAGTAATGAAATAATAACTAAATAACTTTGCCACCTGTGTATGATACATGTATGTGCTCATGTGTCAGATATATATACATATATCGATGTGTGTATACACATATGTACAGGGCTGAATTATTTATAGCACATATACATCAAAGCAGCAAGATTTCTAGAGTACCTCTAAGCCCCCTGGGTTTCCCCAACTTCTGTAGCTGTACTAGCCTCTCAGAGACCATTGCTACCCAGAGGCAAATTCTGAAATCTCAAAGTGCTCATCATTACTACAAAGCTACTTTAGGATGCAGCTGGCCAGATGGGGCCAGCTCTGCCTTGACTGGGACCAATGAGGATGCTCAAGCTAAGGTGTGTGAGGATGGAGTCTGAACCACTAACCAGCCTCATGACCAAACTAATAGTTGTATGTGGGGGGGGGAGGTTCCATAGAACAGTTCTATAAAGGTGACCCTCATACCTGTGCTTTAGACCACAAGGATCATTGGCAGCCTGGAAAGAGACAAATTCAAACCTAAGACAACATCAGCGGCAAATGGCACAAACGGCAGACCATTCCCCTCAGAGCCCTCTTCTCTCACACCCCCACAGACCCTCCTCCAACTGGGTAATGAAGTTGCAAAGCAGACAGCTGTTTGGATCAGTAGTGTTCCGGTGTTAAAATAAGGTCACGCCACCAGTAGTTTCTATCTCTGAGCTCCCAGTAAACAGAACTGCTCTGAAAGAGAAGCCATGCACACAGGGAGGCAGGAAGGCCTTCCTGATATGTTCTGCCCCCTCCTCAGATGCATGGGCATGGAAGTGGCTGCGAGACCGATAAGACAGGACTAAGGCAAGCTATTGACTGAGGCAAAGATTGCTTCCTAAAGATTGCTTTCTAAACATACTTTGATGAAGGAAAAGATGTTTTTGAGACAGGGTCTCTCAGTAAATAGCCCAGGCTGACCCTGAACTCTTCATCTTCCCATCTCAGCCTCTGGAGGGCTGGGATCACAGGTGCACACAACCATGCCCAGAGGAATCTTTTATACAGAGACCTTAACTCTGATGTAAGCAGTTACTGCATGTGGCCGTTCTGGTGGTCTTCTGCTGTCACCTTCTGAGGCACTGCAAGGTTCCAGCGCTGTTGTGGAAAACAACCTTTATAGATGTGTATTTGAATGGAGTAAAAAGATACATTGGATTAAAGATTGCTTGTGCCTTAAAATTAGATAATTGAGGCCATTTTTTTTTTTTTTGCTTGAATTATAGGACTTAGGTTAGGTGAAGGGTGCTAGGAAGGCCAAAAGCTGCTTTGTCTAAATTACAGACAACTTCCCGATTTGCTTTAGATAGTTTAGGTTTCTTTCTTGCATTAAAAAAATTTTCTATTCATTTATTTATGTGGTGCTAGAAACCATATCCAGGGCTCACAGATATTCCAAATGCTTTACCACTGAGCTATACGTAGCGTTTTTTCCTCTCTTACATCCTCCCTATTTCCATGTACTTTAAGTTTACTCCAAAACCAAAGAACCATTAAGAAACCCTGTCCTTTAAATTGAAATTTGCAAGAAATTATGTCAAAACAAACAATATGCACATTGACTAAAGGAAGCAGGGTATATTATGTAGATTCAAGCTCAGAGTGACACCAGAAAGAAAAACAACCTTCCAGATAATCTAAAGAGAGATAAACACGGCCTCCAGGTGGCAGTTAATCTAGGTTCTCTCATATTGGTTTTTTTTTTTTTTTAAATCAGGGTTGAAGCTTATCATGCTTTCATATAGACTTTCTCCCTACTGACACTATCATGCTGTGTTGCTCAGTTTGCACCTAGGGATGTGTCCCTGAGGACCTGTGACACAGTGACAGCGGTAGCATGTCCCAGAATTGAGAAATAACCTGCAGATACAAAGCATGAGAGGAGAGGCTGAGAAAATTAAAATGGCGGGGAGAATTATTATAGGGCAGATAAAACGTGTCAGGCATCAGACTGTGGCTTTAGAAAGAAATGGAGAGTAATTTTTAATGAAGAGAACCTGACTCTCAGTATGAGCTGAGCTGCCTGTGCCAGAAGAAGCGATAAACAGGTGTCAGGTGCCGGTTCAGACAACGACACTGTTGGCTGCCAGCCAAGTGAGAATGTTCAAAGCTATGCCAGGACAGTTAGAAAGGTGCTGGTAAACAAGAGAAAAATTAGTTCTCAGCCTGAGGGTCTCGACCCCTTTGGGGTCAGATGCATATTAGATATCCTGCATATTAGATATTTACATTACGATGCATAATAATAGCAACATTACAGTTATCACTGAAAATAATTTTATGGCCCAGGGTCACCACAGCATGAAGAACTGTGCTAAATTGTCCCAGCATTAGGAAGGTTGAGAACCACAGCAATAAAACAAAAGCTGGCCTACTTGGCATGTGCCTACTCTGTGCAACCAAGTTTTCATTTATGTGTAAAATGGAGTCATTATCTAGACTTAGGGTGTAATAAACAGGATTTTTCTGGTCCACACAAACCAAACGGTACAGTCCCACCTCTCTGCACTAACTGCCACTTAAACTGTCCCTGCCTAGAAAGCCCAGCAACGGAGCAGAGTTCATTGGTCACTACTGTCCCCTTTGCCACCTAAGCATTGCAGGCAGGAAGATAAGACAAAGGTCAAAAAGGAACCTCACCTCTTTCTAGCCAGCTTTCCTTGTCTCATGGTGTCCCGAATGTGCAGAGAAAGAATGGACCCAGTTCCTGGTTCTACAACAGGAACAAAACAAAAGATGTTTTGCCTGAAAGGGATTTGGTTATGTGAGAGCAGGATGCCTTTCATGGCCCTGCCCTACCCTCACTATGGGAAGCACTGGTTTTACCCTGTGTTCTATAACCTGTTGGAAAACATTTATTGTCCCCCCACCCCCTTCTAATTAAAGCCCAGATGAAGATCAGCTGTGACAACGCTGTGGTGCGCATGGTCTCCAGTGGAAAGCACATCAACCGAGTGACATTTGAGTACCGTCAGCTGGAACCGTTCGAGCTGGAATCCTCGAAAGGAAACAGCATCCCCGAATTCTGTTTGTCTAGTCTTTGAGTGACCGGCTCAGTCGCTGACTCTGCTAGCTGAGCAAATTCTTGACAGTCACTGTATATGACCTTGATGGGCAGTAAGTGAAAAGCATGACAGTCACTATCCCAGGCCTCGAACACGTGCACACATGGTTTCAATTTTGCTCCCTTTTGTTGCAACGTTTCAATGAACAGAAGGTAGACAGCAGGTTGGAGTTGGAAACGCTTCGTGGTTTTGGTGTGCTACATACATGAACGAGGGAGTCAAGAACAAAGCGAGGAAAACGGTTGTAATGGCAAGGGCAGATGCCACAAAGAGAGGAAAATGGCAGCCATCCCAGTTTCATCGCAATTAAAAAAAAAAAAAAATTGTCAAGGTCTTGGGCATACCAAAGGAATTGTATGTTATTTTTATTTCATACTTCTGTTTACAAATTGTAGCTATTAGCTATTCATTGGCAGTACTTGTTTTTTAAACAACACTTTATAGCATGGGGAAAAAACCCTTTCCATCCATAAGTATACACGTGAATAAAATATATGCAGAATACTGGCTTCTTGACAGAGTGATGTATTGGCTTTCCTGAGAGGTCCTTGCCGCCATTGCTCAAGGAAAGAAAATAATGTTCCCATGTGGCGCAGATCCAAGCCAGGAACTGTTTTGGACTCCTTGGAGCTGACACCTCTGGCGTTGGGATGTGGGTCCCTCGGGCAGAGGGAGAATTGCTGTGGGCACACTGACTCTCCCTGGCCAGGAAGCAGGAAGAGGACATGTGTTTTCCACAAGCTACTGAGGAAACGCAGAGTACATGTCTTCATCATAGAACACATTTCCAGTGGAGATGGTAAGGACCTTACCCTCCTCTCAGAGATGCAATCTATAGAAATCTAAGAACTGTGCTTTAGAGCTGTCCATGTTTGAGTGAAAAGGGGGCTGGTGACATGGCTCTGTGGGCAAAGTAATTTGCCACCAAGTCTGACCAATGAGTTTCATCCCTGGGACCCATATGGTGGAGCCAACTCCCAAAAGTTGCCCTCTAACCTACACATACACATACATATACAGAGAGAGAGGGGGGGAGGGAGGGAGGGAGAATAAGTAAATATATATTTTAAACTTTTGGGAAAGAAACTGAAAGCGGTTATTGGTAGCATTTTTATTGTTATTTTTATATGAGACAGAGTCTCACTTGTAGCCCAGGCTGGCTACATTCAGCTCATTGTATAGATCAGGCTGGCCTCAAACTCACGGAGATCTGCTTTCCTCTGCCTCTTGAGTACTGGGTTTAAAGGTGTGTGCCACCACACCCTGGCATATTAACAACAGAGAGGACAAGCCACGCCAGCCCTTTCCTGGTTTGCATGCGTCTCCCCTCACATCTGACCCATCGATAGGCTCTGCTTTTTCTAGATCCAGTCTTGACCTTCTACAATAGCTTGAAAAACAGATGTCACAGTCTTTCTTGACGGCATCCCCTGTAACCCATTTCCTTCTCCTTAGTCTTTCTAGGTCTTGCTCACCTTCCCTTAGCCTTTGTAAATGCTAGTTCAGTTAGGGTTCCACTACTCATAGTTAATCTCCCTAAATAAATCAATTAATTATAATTAATCTCTCTAAAATCTCTCCTGCCTTGATGCCTCACTCAGGTTGTATGTGGCTGTGACTGGCCTTATTGTCTGAATGCTGTTCCAGGCCTTTTTTTGTTTTGTTTTTGAGACAGTGTCTCACTTTGTAGGCTCAGATAGCCTGATATGGTTAGAGATTTTCCTGTCTCTGCCTACCAATGGCTGAGACTGAAGGCGTGTGCCACCACGCTTGGCCACCTTTCTGTTTCTTATAAGCCTGCCTCCTTGCATGTCCTCTGAGGAGGACTTTGTCCATGACATTGGGCCTCCTCCCAGTTCCTAGACTGTTTTGTTTCCTGCAATCCTAGATACTCCGCAGTATTGTCGATCCTGTAAAGCAGGTGGAATAGTAATGTTACATGCTCTTCACCCTTCTGAGTGTAAAGACTACATTACCCAGCCTCCCTTGCTAGATAGAGTGTTGGTCTTCTGACTGAATTTGGACTAAAGGAATATGAATAGAAGTGTTATTTTCTCTCGTATGCTCCTCTATCTTTTGTTTAAATACGGGATTCCAAGCAGAGGACTGCGAGTCATGAGAGGAAATCAGAGCCATAGGATGTGAGCAGCCTGAGTTTCCGCATGGCCTCTGAGGAGGCTGCCCACTGACTAGGAATGCTGTCATTGGACTTTATGTGAAGTAGTTTTGTTTCATTAAGAGGCTGAGATGCTTTGTTCTTTGTCCTGGGGAATTGTCTAAATCCAATTCTCAGCTATTCTTTACATTTCCTCTCCTATCTGGCTGTTAACTCTCCGCACAGGCCTGCCTCGCCTCTTTCGAAGAAAAATACTTCAAATGCACATCTTTGTTTAAAAAAATCACAAGGGTCTCACTGCTATATCTCTATCCAACTTGTCCATCATCCGAAAGGGTCTTCTTGTCCTTCACAACCTGTGGATCACGGGCCAGGGAAGAGATCCCACATAGTTACAAACACCTCCAGATTTGGCCAAGAGTTCACAGACCCCTGGACCACATTCGGGGCTTCAGAGTGTGAGGACCCTTATATCATGATAAAAGGCAGTTCCGTGTCAGTCCATTCAGCCTGGCTCACTGCCTCTTTAGTACACTTAGAGCATTCAGTAACTTGGCTTCGAACGGGGCTGCTGCTGGTGTAATGCCTCTGCTCCCCATTTAACCATTTAATTTTGCTTGCATTAGATGAGTGTTTCTTCATCTATACATTTGGCTTAGAACAAATTTCATGGACAAAGATTTCTTTCTTCCAGATTTGCCTCAACTGTGAGTTTCTTTTCTTGCCATTTTAACTGGGCAGTCAATGTTTGCCTGCAAACAAGAGGAAGGAGAGTTTGACGGATAGGATGTACTTGTAGGCAGTTTGTTTACATGCTCAAAGTACCCAAGAGAAGCTGGGTAAAGAGTCTCCAATCAAAGGGTAGTCATGGGGGATTGTGTCTGAATGCACACCTCTCTACAGCAGAGAGCAGAAGGGACCCCTTTGCAGGGGCAAATAAACAAGCGGGCGGCTTATTTTGTAATGGCTCATCTGTAATGATTACCGCCCATTTTCCTTTTCACATCTGACATTCTTTTCTTTGTGTATGAAGACAAATGACACAGAGCGAAGAATCAGAGGCAGGAGAGAGGGAATGCGAGTTAGAGAGGGACAAAATAATAAGGGCTTGATTAGAGGGCTGGGGCACATAATGGAAATCCAAGTCTCTGCGCTGGACTTGGGGCCTTGTTCCTGGGGAGTGTGTGCTCGGCCCCTCTGCAGCTAAGGAAGGACCAAGTGAACGGTGCTTTATTTAGGGCAAAGGCTCAGTGTCAGCACTAAGATGGAAGGTTGGAAGGGCCGGGCGGAGCCGTGGCCCTCATCCTTAGAAGGGTGGACAGATATGGGGGGTTCCCGTAAAAAGCTGGTTGCTGCCAACTGACTCCTCTCTGCTCCCCCCGGGTTTCTGAGTATCTGACAATGAAGTCTGCATTAAGGATCAAGTCCACCAGCACAGGGAGAGTAGGTGGCTCCCTATGTGTGATTCAAGCGCAGCAAAGGCCCTCTTGACTGAAACGCTACCCTTCTCTGAAGTTGCCACAGGTTGAGGAAGCAGGTGCAGGCTTGAGCTCTGATGTAACTAGAGTCCCCAGGACCTTGGCCGTGGGATAGCACCTCTAGGACCACTTGCTTCTTTGCATGGGAAGTGAGACAGGGACATTCACTGTACCCATAAGTTACAAAAACTGCCAAGCACGTGTCTTGACACACGTCAGAGGCTGTCACTACAAATGCCCCTTCCTTGATGAAGGCATCAGCCTGGTCTTTGGCAATCTTATTTCATCTCAGAGGCTACGAGCAAGTTTGTAGTTGAAAGGAAATTGAGACACTCCTTCAAATAAAGCTGTTTTGCAAAAAATAAAACAAAAACAGCCTGTTACCTTTATGATAGTAAATGGCAAAATATGCCTTCCTTTTCTTTTTTTTCCTCAACTTGTAATGACTCTCTGTGGATTTCACATCATGTATCCAGAACCCACTTATCTCCCGGTCCTGCTGCCTCTGCCCTCTGGGAGGGAGGGAGGGAAAGGGAGAGACAAGAATCTCATGGTGGAAGCTGTAGTGCGTCACACTTTGTCCTTTAGTCCATCCATCTTTACCTGTAAGTGTTCACTGCTCTGAGTCATTGCTCTGGTCAGAGGCCTCTGGCTTCTGCTGCACCATCAACAATGGGCCCTCACTGGGGCTCCTCTTAGATATCCTGTGTGTCCTGTGTCATGGAAATCCTGCAGTTTTGGATCTGTATTTCATCCCCTTCCTGTGCTCCAACAGTTCACAGATTCAGTGGATGTTGGGGTGGACCAACTCACAGCCCTGGTTCTGGGCCGGGGTGGTAACTGGGTTGGTCAGCCTACCAGCTTTCTCCCATTGTCACCAGGGAGGTGAGCTCCCCAGCATCGCCTTGACTAGCTCACAGGAGGCAGCCTGCAGTAAGGGGCAAGGGCAGCTCTCCTGCTTTTGGGCCCCCTTGCTCATTCCACCAGGGCCATTTCTAATGTTTTGCCCAGGCAATGCGCAGGGCCTCTCTCCAAAGGGGACCTATGGGGCGGGTCGGCTTTCCTGCTTTCACACCCTAAGAGCTGGTTCACCTGTGCCGCCACCACTGGGTCAGCTCTAGTGTGCTGTCAAGGCAGATGCAGGGCACACTCTCCTGTGTGCTGTAGCTCATGAGGGGTCAGACTAGCCAGCTCTCTGTCTGCCACTGGTAAAAAAGGGGGGAGCATCTTTCCCTCACCCAAGTGGCCACATAGCTGATGGGGGGGCAGCTGTCCCCAGACAGGGTGCAAAGCCTGCTCTTCTGTGTGTAAATATTCTTTTCTGGAAACACCCTTAACTATATTCTTACTGCAAAAGATTTTATTGACAATTCATTAAAACAGGGGGCTCCATTTGCAAGGTTGGAAGCTTTACCTGGCCCTCTGCTTACAGAAAAAACGTTCTTTTTGTCAGCGCTCCAGGCTGGTGAGCAAAGGTGCCCAGCACTCCCCTCTTCCCCTTTGCTGTGATAAACAACCTGTGACACTAAGAGCCCTCAGGGACCCAGGGTTACTGCCCCCAGGGAGAAGGCAGGAAGAAGAGGGGCTGCTGTCACTCTCTGTGAGTCTGTAGATTTATAAAAGAAAAGCCTTACTCAGGATGGACAAATAGAATACACGTGTCATTGTTCTTTCAAATGAGAAGAACTAATGCTTACTTTGGATGCGCCTTATCCTGCTTCTGGGACTTCCCCCAAACCCTTTACCCCTGTGCCCACCATAGAAATGGGAAAATGGAGGCTGGGGAAGAGTTTCACACAGTTGGGAGTGTGACCCCCACTGCTGCACAGTCCTGCTCAGCTGAGTCAATAGAGCAGGGTGGAGACAGGCAGCCTTGGCTGGGCTGCACCATGAGGAAAGCCACAGGGACAGCATTAGTCCTTGACCTTTGCGAAAGCCAGAGTGACTGTACAACATGTGTTTGGAGATGGCACAAACGAACCCCAGTCCCACCTCGCAGGAGGGCCAAGTGCACCATCACACTTTACCTTTCCACTTGCTGAGGCCACAGCACTCAGACTTTTGGTTAAATACCCATTGGGACTTTGCAATGGAGGTATTTTCTAGTTTAAAATACATATGCCATCACACGCCAACAGAGTAGACCCTGTGCCATGATGACCGTGGGCCTCATGCATCCTGCTGAAGGCAGCAGTGTTCTGAGAAAGATCGACCTTCCAGGAGAGCCCTGACTAGCCGCATGGGACCGTGAGTGTGAAATTCTTCCCTGTCCCCAGAGGTAGTATGTGATAACCAGAGGGGTCCAGTTTGGTTTATGTTACTAGGATAAGACATCCTGACCACAAACAGCTTGGGGAGAAAAGGGTTTATTTGCTGCATAAGTTCTGGAAATTAAGACAGGAACTTGGAAGCAAGAACTGATGCAGAGGCCACAGAAGAGTGCAGCTTACTGGCTCGCTCCTTATGGCGAACTCAGCCTGCTTATATCTTATATTACCCAGGACCACAGCCCAGGGTGGCACTGTCCACAGTGAGCTAGCCTCTTTCCTATCAATCATCAGTCAAAAAAAAAAAAAAATCACAGGCTTGCCCACATGCCAATCTGATGAAGGCATTTTTCTCAGCTGGGTTCCCTCTCCCCAGATGACGCTAGCTTGTGTCAAGCTGACGTAAAAGTAGTGAGCACACAGACCTATTGCTGCAACCCTACCAAGGGTCTGAGTTGAGCACACCCTTGTTTGCTTAGTCACTGTCTTAGAGTGGGACCCCAGTCACAGTCAAATTGGCCTTCACATACCAGAAGACAGCAGGACACTAAGGGATGGCACCAGACTCCTCAGCACCTTTCCCATGGCCCCTGAGAACTGTCTCTCCAAGACAGCAAGACCCAAAGCGAAACTCATTTCTCAGGCAAATAAAACATACCTGAAAGATTTCAAAAAGCCTGTCCCTTTCAGGAAGAGCCACAAAAGGGACCACAGCAGTTGCACAGAAACTTGAGTTTGCGCCTGCGTAAATCCAGGCAGCGGGCTATTAATAACCCATGCTAATTAAATGTTATCACTTAACATTTCCCTGTTAACAAAGGTTTTCTAGCTACCATCAGATCTACAGAAGAAAAAAAAAGCTTTTAATTTCCTGGATTCTTTTCAATGAAACGGATTTAGAGTTCTCTCTCAGATGCAGTCTGTAATCGGAAGCCCTCCCTCACACATGAATGGACACTGTGTCACCTCAGGTCACGAGAATATGCGTTTAGAATGAGTAAGACTCCACCATGTGCCCTACTCAGCACGGTGCAAACACCTGCAATGTGGTTCTAGAATGGTAACAGAACACTGGGAGGAGAAAATGCAGATTAATCTTTCAGTGTGTGAAGGTAAGGAAGGCAGTCATCAAAACTCAGGGCACCTGTCTAATGAGCCAATCAATTCAGAGAGAATAGTCAGGCGAAAGGGAGGGCAGAATGAAATGTGCCTGTATGCATTTGGGTGGGCCACTGTGCTAGAATACTTACGCTCAAGTTGCCAGGAAAAAATAAGCCACACCTGTTGTATTCATCAGGGAATACAATATGGGAATTCATTGGGATGACTTACAGACTGCAGTCCAACAATGGCTAGTTATCAACGGAAAGTCCAAGAATCTAGGAGCTGCTCAGTACCAAGAGGCTGAGTGCCTCAGATGGTCTGCTGGGATCCCACAGAAGCAATGGAGGGGCTGAAGGAGGTGAGGACAAGCAGGGAAAGAGCTCCCTTCCTTTGTTATATATGCTTCCAACCAGACTCAAGATCCGGATCAAAGGCATGTTGTCTTCCTGCCTCAAGATCCAGATCACAAGTGTGCCCTCCATTTCTGGATTAATGTACATTCCAGATATAGTCTAGTTGACAACCTGGAATAGCCATCACACTTGTTACTATGACTTTACAAGGAGGATTGATTGAGTAGAGCTTCAATCAGTTGACTAGACTTCAATTGAGTAGACTGTGGAGAGTCTGAATACTGCAGATCTTTAGCTATCTTTGGCCCCCTTAACCAATGCTCATTGCTATGTTTAACTCGCAGCTTTCTGACTGTCATATGAGACCTTAGGGCTATGCTAACTTTTCGGCCACTAGCTTCTGCTAACTCAGACGTTAAGGTTGTCACCAGAGAGCACCTGACATGCACAGCAAAGATCTTCCCACTTTCCTGGAACTCCATAGCTGTGATTCTCACTAAGGCATTTGATAAATGCCTTGGTTTAGGGACTTCCTTTTTGTTCTGTGAGTATACAAAGTTTAAGTGATGGTTTTCATGGTATAATATGCCATCCAGGGTGATTTGAATCTGTACTCTTGAACCCTGGACCATGTTCACATACATTTGACCCAGAATCCCATATTCCCTCTGAGCTGTGGCTCGGGCAATGCATATTATACATTCATATTGTCTCATTAAAGAAACTGAAGGTTCTCACACAGTTCGCCAACTTTTAAAGTATTTTTCCTGGGGCTGGAGAGATGGCTCAGAAGTTAAGAATTCAGCCATGAAAACTGGAGTTCAGTTCCTTGTCATAAAATTCACCAGTGTCCATAACTTTAGCTCCAAAAAGGTGTAGCATACACATGAGTACATATGCTTACACAGATTTGCACACAGAAAAGTAAGATACAATATTTTTAAAATTTTTTCTTGCAAGTTATTAGCATGGAGAGTTAATAACTTTCATAAACTGCATGAATATAAATAATCAGTAGTGGAGAATAAACCCTCCCAGGAGAGGGGTGGTTGGAAGATGCCTGGACTAGAGAGCATCAATATGTCAACTGGGCCCACAGGTTTCAAAAAGAGCCAGCATCGTTGGCATTTTTAATATTTAGGAAAACTCACCAAGGCAAATCCCAAAGAGCTCAATGATTCTCAAAAGATCTAAACACAAAGGGATTCAAGAAGTGTGTTGTAATAGAAACGTTGCCAGTGGGCTTTGAATTCAGGTACTATTGTTCTCAACTCTTGATGCAGTTGAAAACTAACCTGGGTCCTCTGAAGTCCCCTGTGCATTCTCTGGAGGAGTGAGTCCACAGCTAAGAAACATGAACCCACAAGCTTGTCTTCTGAAGGTCTGCAGAGCAGGGGGTGGCTAGAACTATCCGATGGGGTCCTTTCTGCTGAGGCTGAATGGAGTTTTTGATTGTGTGTCATTTCCAGTTGACAAAACCACGTGGGCATTGCTCTATGTTCATTTACTTTTTCCTCCCCTGGGAGCTCACCATGGAAGGACTCTGTAGCTGATTCTGAATTTTAGCTACTATTTTTAAGACTCTCTTGCAGCAGTGCGTAACATTTCCCTTTGGGGAGATGGTTGTTAAGAGCTTTGTTCATTTTAACAGAATTCCCAGTAATTGTTGGTAAGGAGATAATTGATGTTTTCCATCAGGTATAGACCTTAGGTTTATGAGATCTAAAGGCAGCACCTTTGGCAAAGAAAGACAAAAACTTCAGTCACTCTGACACTGGTGAGTGTGTGAGTGTGTGTGTGAGTGTGTGAGTGTGTGTGTGTGAGTGTGTGAGAGTGTGTGTGAGTGTGTGTGTGAGTGTGTGTGAGTGTGTGAGTGTGTTTGTGAGTGTGTGTGTGTGTGTGTGTGCGCGTGTGCGCGAACTTGCTTGTGGATGTGGAGGCTAGAGTTCAATGTTAGGTGTTTTCTTCAGTTGCTCTCCACTGAGCCTGGAGGTCACTACTTATAGTGAGACTGGCTGGCAAGCAAGCATCTGGAATCCTGTCTCCTTCTCCCCAGTGTTAGGATTATAAGAGCACAGATCACACATGACTTTCTGTGTGGGTTCTAGGGTTTAATCTCAGGTCTTCATAAACGTGCAGGATAAGCTTTATCAATTGAGCCACCTGTCTATCCACACCTCACTATTTATTTTGGTTGTGAGCCTAGCCTTTAATGGCTGAGCCGTCTTGCCAGCCCCCCCCACCTCACTATTCATATTGATATAATTTTTCAAAACTCTCTTATTAATTTCTTATACATTAGAGATTTCATTATTTACCTTATATGGCTTTTATAATATTTAGATAATTTATTATTATTTTTTAAAAGACATTATGTAGCCCTTGCTCTCCTGGAACTCACTATGTAAACCACACTGGTCTTAAGCCAACAGAGATCTTCTGGTCTCTACGTCCTAAATGCTGGGATTACAAGTATGTTTGGCCATTGATACTTTTAAATTCTATGTAAGATAGACTTTCATTTACCATTTTTTAGGTCTGTTGCCAAAGACTTCTAGTTTAACATTCCTCCCCCAGATTAGGAATATAAAATGTTCTCAATATTTACAAATACTTGCAGGTTGGGTTACCATAGTTATCAAACATAGAACCAGCTTGAGTACCAAATGGCATTTTTAGTTTTCCAAACATCTCCTTCTCACTTGAATTTGCTTCTCTTTGCAAATGTTGATTGTTTCCTTTCCTGGCAATTGCAAACCTCTAAACTGACTGGAGGAGATTATATTTTAGTTCAGGCTTATGTGCTATATGTATGCAGAAGTAGCTCTCCTGGGTCTCATCCCCAAGATGGCTCCCTCCTGCTGTGTATCAAGTGCATCAGGCTTTGTGAAAAATGCATGACTTAGGTGTTCACATATCATGTATGCCTTCCCAGCTGGGCTGATATAGTTCCTTCTCACCCAGGAAGAGGCTATGTGTTCTTGGACTCCCCAGCAAGGTTGATGCTCATCTTGAGGAGTCTCCCCTGAGACCATACTCCTGCTGGGTTACAGGAATCAAATGCCTCTTATTCTTGGCATTTTTGTCATCATAGAAATTCTAAAGTAAACTAAGCAGAAAAGAAAAGACAGGGGAAAACACAGCTGGATACTAGAGGAACAGAGTGGGAAGGACCAAACGCTAGCAAACGCTTTGAAGCAAATAAGAGGTTAGCCACCAACTATCAGAATAAACCAAAAACTACTGGCCAAACCAAAGGTGCGGTCTGGGCTCCAAGAGAACTCAACAACATTCATTCAAGACACAGACAGAGGCACATGAAGCTGTCATGAAGCTGTGCTAGAGCCTGGTCCTACTTCTGCTGACTCCTGTAGTAATAGTAAAGTATCCTTGGGCACCAATACACCTGGGCAAAACAAAATCTCTCACCTCAAAGGCAGTAAGAGATAGTTTATTGTGAGCCAAATATGAGGGACTGTAGTCCAAGAACACACTGTAGTCCAAGATTGTTGTCTTACATGGCATGTTTTAATGTGGAAACAATTACATGAACTTTTAATTGATGGAGTAAAAAAGTCATAAGGCAAGACGATCACCAAATACATCGGTGATGACTACATGTAGACGGGTTGTAGAAAAAGGGGGAAGTCTCTGTTATAAGTTTTATCTAATGACACTGTTAGCTTTGGGGTTGGTGGAAGGTAGTGATCTGCTAAAAACACATAGAAAAAGTTTTCCTGATAATTAAGGGGATGAAGAGATGGCTCAGTGAGTAGGAGCATGTATTGCTATTACAGATGACCTGAATTCAGTTCTTAGCACCCACATCAGATGGTTCACATCCACTCCAGGGGATCCAATGCCTCCAGCCTCCCCACACACCCACAGTCATGTGCACATATCCCCCCACAGAGATACGTGGCCAAAAAATAAAATGAATCCTACTTGATAATAAAAATCTTTAGGTCAACAATGAAAGGCTATTAAAGAAACAAAAGGCAGCCTAAGGAACGTTTATCTGCAACATTCCTATTCTCTACAATTAAGTTCTGATCAGATAAACAGCCATTGTAAAATCTTTACAATAGGTAAGTGTTTTTGGGGTGGGGGTGGGTTTCAGTGCACAAAGTAGAAGGATTTGCTCAAGGTCATCCAGGTCATCCTCCATGAAGGAATAAAGACTCACAGTTGTTTGTGAAGATGAAGTCACTGAAAGTATGAGTCATCTCTAGACATCATGCAGAGTGAGAGACTCAGAACACTCAGCCCTAAATGGGATATCTCCATCAAATCCCTCCCCACAGGGCTCAGGCAACCCCGAGGAAGAGGAGGTGGGAAGAACAGTGTAAGAGTCAGAGGAGATGGAGGGCAGCAGAACGAGTCCTTCTAAATCAACAGAGCAAAGCTCATATGAACTCGCAGAGACGGAAGCAGCAGCACAGGGTCTGCACGGGTCTGCAGCAGGCACATTCCCTGTATATTATGGCGTCAAGTTTACCGTTTTTATGGGATTCCTGAGTGGGGCTCTGAGTCTTGTGTCTTCTCTTAGGCACCTTTCTGTCTGTCGGTCTGTCTTATCCAACTTTGATGTGATAGTTTTTGTTTCATCTTTTATTTTGTTGTTTTTTTCACATGAATGAATGAGTGAATGAATGATTGAAAACCTAGTTTTTAGGGTAAAAGTTAACAACTGAGCTGTCATTTATACCTGTTGGGAGAAGGAAAATCAATTTTCTTCAATGGAGTAACACTAAGTGTATTAACCATTTCAGGGCAGGTCTCATGTTCAGGAATAGTTGACCAACATATAATGGACTCCACTTGTTTTTGGTGTGTGTGTGTGTGTGTATGTGTGTGCGCGTGTGTGTGCATGTGCATGCTTTTGATTAGTTTGGTGCTTTATTTTGTTTTCTTGGTTTTGGGGGTTTTGTTGTTTACTGGGTTTTGTTTGTTTGTTTTTTGAGAAGAACTTAAAGTTGGGTGAGAAGAGAGGGGAAAGGATCTGGAAGGACTTGGGAGAAGAAAAGTATATGACCAAAAATATATTTAAATTTAAAAATTGTTTCAAATAATAAAAACATTAAACAATTAATTAGAAAGGTAAAGTATGGTTCACCCCCTCCCTCCCTACGAATCTCTCCTTTGTTATCAGCAACTTTCAGTCCCTCTCTTCTTACCCCTCCTTACCACAGACCGACCCACGCTCCTCCGCACCAAAGTGTCTGTAGCTATCCCAGCTATTCTCAGAGTGTCATAGTGTCGCTAGTGTAATGTTTAAAATGCAGGTGTCCGGGTGGTTTCCATCCTTTTCATTCATTGTATTTCAGACTCCTGGCTTCGGGTGTCCCACGCCATCCGGGATTGAAGGAAGATCACCTGACTTGGCCTCCCAGGATAGGAATCTCTCTTAATGACATTCACTAGGTCAAGAATAAGACAAGAACTTTTTGGCTATAGTAAATAACAGGCAACAGTGTCTTCCTGCGCCCTGGCTACAATGGGCAAAACTGCTTATGCGAGGCAGTTTCTAGGTATTTACAAAATGGCTTCCTGCACTGAGTCCATAGTCTGGAATTCCAGGAGTGGGCTACACTGCCACATCTCTGGATAAACAGTAGCTCTCTCGAGCTTCCTGTTGAAATCTCAAACCATGGCTAATGGGGAAAAAGGGTGTTTCCTATGAGGAAACCCCTGTAGGCAGCCATTGACCAAAGTCTCCAAGGGGGGTCTATATTTGGCAGTAATTCTTGAGTTTCAGTATGACTGCAGATCCACTGGGCATACTGCTGACAGTCGGGTTGGATATTGGTTGGTCTCTGAGAGTCTGAATTTCCCACAAGCGCTAGGGACCCTCTGCTAAGGTGGCAAGAAACCCCAGAGCATACAGAACTATGTTAGGAGGAAGGACACCTTCCGATGCAGGATGCAGCTTGTAAGTGGGGAAGTTGATTTCGCTTTTCTTCGAGTCTTGTGCTAGATAAACACCACCTCACTCTATCCCCCCTCATCACTTGGGAGCAGTCTCGCAAGGAGCAAGCTGTAACTTGTGAACAGGAGATGCATTAATAAAGCGAAGCCCCAGAGAGTATCCAAGGCCAGCCTGTTGCCATGACGCCAGATTAATAACACTGAGCTGGAAGAGTGATTCTCCCCGGAGTAGTTATCATTTGACACTATCTTAATTACACATTGAAACGAGCACGCCTGCTCTCAGCAAACTATTGTTTCCTGATCGATACCCCTGTCTTGCTAAGCGCTCTCTGGCCATTTATAAGAAAACCTCCGATGTGCTTGGCCTGAGAAAGAGACTATCTCCGCAGTCATCTCTGTTTATGGGCCGCATCCCAACCACGTCCTGCTTAACTCTTCTGAGTGGCATAAAGCTCATTACTTATTTGGGTCTAAATCCAAACATTGTTGGGGACTTTTGGTTGTCAATAAGAATATACAAGTTGCCTTTTAGAAATGTGTTTTATGCTCTTGTTAGATCCCAGCTTGCAGGGAGGGGGGTGCGGGGGGGAGTCCCAAGGGCTCTGAGTATTTTGACGTTGGATTTCTGTCATTGCCCATGAGAGATGGCCCAAGAGGGGAGTGCCACCACACTTCCCCTCTTGGCTCTCCTCCCTATCCCGCATGAGACCACCACGTCAACATGGAAATGTCGCTGAAGATCATAGATTGAGCCTTGTGTGGAGAAAGAACACTTGTGGATGTGGTGTGGGGTGAGGATGAAACCGAATGAGACCGTGGGAACCCCTGTGGGAGGACAGCCTGCAGGCAAACTCTTAGGCACCCGGCTCATTGCAGCTCTAGTGGCTCCGACCCGTGATGCCCCCAGTTTCGCCCCCATCCTCCAGCTTCTCCCCTGCTTCCAGATGATTCTCCCCATCCTCCTGCTCCCAGGAGCACTCCAGCCCTTCCTGGAACACAAGGACTCTCCTTCAACCTGCCCCGGCGAGGATCAAGGCCGTGCTGTCCCTGTCCTCGTGACTCACTTCTCATTAAAAGTCCTGCTTGTATTCTTCACACCACGTGACCGAGTTTTGGTTCTGTTGCTTCTTTATAAAAAGATTGTTTTCAGCAACTGAAAACAACACGCAGAAATGGAGGAGAGTGTGGAGGCATGTGACAACCAGGCAGATATCAGCAGGAGGCAGTGACGAGCCAAGGAATGCCAAGGAAAAGCAAGGACTCTCCTCAAACACTGGAAGGGAGCATTGACTCTAATTTCCCGGACTCTGGCTTCCAGAATCACAGGAGAACCCACTTCCATGCTACCCAGCCCAACTGGCTGAGTTTTATTAGCCCACAGAAACAAATGTGATGAATGAGGGGAGCTAAAGGAACTGAGTGGCGTGTATTGACGAGTTCAAATGACTACTCTCTCCCCTGTCTAAAGAAAAAAACAAATCTCTCCGAGCTAAGCCCTCAGAGAGCAACCCGTTTTCCTCCCCTCAAGACTCAAATCAAAGCTTTAAGCCGAGACAGTCTAAATCCCTCCCACCTCTCTGTGTTTTCTGTATCAGAAAGTTGAGCCTGCTTTCCCCTAGATGACACTCAGAATGATCTCTAATCACATCATTTCTCAGTTCACCAGAGGATGTCTACGGGGACATGAAGCTCAGTGATGGATGATGTCTAGGCTAATGTTAAGACGTTGGAAATGGGGTGAGTAAGAGGATCTCGTGAGAAACTCATGAGGATGAGGTCACCTTCTGCAAATAAGTCCTTCCAGTCTGCTCTGCGTTCCAATCATCTTTCTTCTTTAAACCTGTTTCTTAGTCATCTTTCCCTCCCTCAGAACTTTGTTTAAGAAGCCTCTTCCATTGAAGATGACATCAAACATGTACTTGAATAACTGGAATCACTCAGACCCCCATGTCTGCATACTGTAGTTGAACACTACCCAAATCCTAAAATAAGTGTTGTAAATAAGAGCTAAATGGGTCTGTATTCTTAAAACTGTCCTTAAATATGTTAAAATTGAGGAGATTATTGCAATGTAAAATGAACCCCCATGAAGCCTTCTCTTGGGAGGAAACCCCTCCCATGCATGCCTTAGTGTGACCCCCATCTACAGCACCTCCCGGAGGGAACGCAATCCGCTCCCCTTAGAGTGGACACTGGGTGGATGACATTGTTTAAGTGCAAACACTACAAAATGTCACTCAGGAGTCTTTTCTCCATGGAGCCTTATTCATTCTCTGCTAGGTCAAAGTAGGACATTAAGTTTGAATAAATGTAGTAGGTACGACATCATAGATCTCTGGCTGGATTTATTCTAAACATAAATGACAAGCACAAGCAAAACTTTAACTGAAGAGCAAAGGCTTCCATACACCAAGAACTTGCTAGAAAGAACACTCAGTCCTGAGAACCTAGGCCCACTGGGAGCACTTTTTGTTTGGAGAGGAGGAAACCAAGACATAGGCTATAACCAGGAAGCTCTGGGGCTTGACGCTGGATACCAGGGTATTTGTTTCTGTGTCACTCTGCCTTTCCATGGGCTTGTTAGATTTTTTTTTCCTCATGTAAGGAATAGATCTTTTCTAGTCTTTCCCACTTTCACTCGCAGCTAACTTGTCCTGCATCTCATTTCTAGCTCACTAGATAAACTTATTCATAAGGGCCAGGTGTGCTAGTGCACACCTTTAATTCCAGCATTCGGGAGGTAGAAGCAGGTGGATCTCTGTGAGTTTGAAACCAGTCTGGTCTACATAGTAAGTTCCAGCCCAGGCAAGGCTGCACAGTGAGATCGTGTCTCAAAACAAAACAAAACAAGATATCAAGCAAATAAAAACAAGCAAAAAAACCAAATAGCTTACTCATAAAACCTTTCATTAAAGACTTCCATGCTGACATGAATGTGGGGTACTAAGGGTTTAACTCAGAGAACTTGCCTAACCCGGGTTTGAGCACCAGCATGGCTGAACATTTTTTAGAAGTTAGAAAATATAAAACAAGCAAAGATTTTAGTTATTATGTGACTCAGCGTCAACAAAATAGACACACAACCTCTGATTATCATCAAATTAAAATTTCTGAGATGAATTCCAGGGCTATTAACCCTCTCAAATTGCATATTTTGTCAAGCAGGAAAGCAAAGGAAGGCTGGCCCAGAGACTTCTGAACAGGATAGCCTGTGGGTGCTTAAGCAGAGGGTGCCTTTCTGAAATCTCAGTGTCTCTGTGTTAGAACATTGACGTTGAGTCCCAAGGTGGGTGAACTTCCTTCTGTGCTGTCCCACCCGCCTCAGCTTGTCACTGTTTCCAAGCATTGGGGGTAGGGAGATTCTGGAAGGTTCTTGAAGTGAACATGAAGGACAAACATGCCAATCAAGAGGAGCACACTTCTGTAGTAACAAAGCACAATGTGGCTGACAAAATTTAACAGGAGGACTTTTCACAGATGAAGAGCTGGCCTTATGTTGGTTCTCCCTTGGTATAACAAGTATTAATAAGGACTGGTAGTACTTGGGCATTGTGTGTTCCCCAAGGAAGTTTGGCTGCTAGTGTGGCAGTGGCAGTTTAGTGGTAGTGGGATCTTTGAGAATTGGAACCTATGAAGACGCCCCTGGGGTGGAGGACTTTTAAATAGATAAAAACAAAAGTGCTAAGCCGGGCCCTTTCCCAGCCCCTTTAGCTTCCTGCCCAGTACTGTGGTCCCTCTCGCAGGCACTTTCCGCCACTGTGGTGATGTCTGCCGGAGAGGTCCTCACCAGAGCTGAGCTTTCACCCTTCAGAGCTGGGAGCTAAACAACCCTCTTCTCTTAATAAACTTCCTGCCTCAGATATTTCATGATAGTAACAGTCTAACAGAAGGATGAAACCCATAGGCATCCCTTTGTCAATGACCTTGGGAAGTTCTAGTTGCTTGTCTTTAATTTTTTTTTTTTTTTGCTTTTGTTTATTTATTTTGTGGGTGTGCACACAAATGGCACACTCCTCCCACCTCTAACCAGATTCAAAAGTGACTCAGAGACTCTAGATATATTCTCCAAGCTGAAAATATCCTCCCCATCCATTTCATTTAAATATTGGTTTACATATCTGCTGCCGTTCAAGTTCACCTGGAGACCTGGATTTCTCAACTCAATCTCTTCCTTCTAGAATATTTTCCATGTTTAGTCATTTCCCCTACATTGTTTATCAAACAGTTCACGTCTCTCAAGAAGAGAGCCCATACTTTACATCTTTTCATGTACTTCTTAATAAGCAGAAAGCTACATGAACGTATTATGTTCAGTCTGAAATAATCCTTCAGTTTAGTTCATGAGAACTTTAAAAGTTAAAAACAAATAAATAAGGATTAGAAGGGGACAGGATTGGCTCTATTGGAAAAGCATTTTCCAAACAAGCCGAAGGACCCAAGTTCAATCCCTAGAACCCATGTAAGAATTCCAGGCATTTGTGGTCCTAGAAGCAGAACAGTGGAGATGGATGGGTCACTGGGCTAGGTGGCCAGTCAGTCTAGCCTAAGGCCAGTGAGAGAACCTTGTTTCAAGATACAAGGTGGATGGTACTTAAGGAAGAACAACACCCAAGATGAATTCTGGCCTCCACACACATGTGCGTACACATACCTGCACACCCACTGCCGTAGAGTTTCCATTGCTGTAATAGACACCACGACCAAAGCGACATGGGGAGGAAAGGGTTTATTCAGCTTACACCTCATATCACTGTTCATCAAAGCAAATCAAGACAGGGACTCAAACAGGGCAGGAACCTGGAGGCAGGAGCTGATGCAGAGATCATGAATAGAGGGGTGTGGCTTCCTGGCTTACACCTCATGGCTTGCTCAGCCTGATTTCTTATAGAACCCAGGACCATCATCAGCACAGGGATGGTACCACCCACAGTGAACTGGGGTCCTTCTCCATCAATCATTAATCTAGAGACTGCCCTACAGACTTGCCTACAGCCCAATCTTCTGGAGGCATTGTCTCAATTGAGGTTCCCTCCTCTCAGGTGACTTTAGCTTGTGTCAAATTGACATAAAACTATTCAGCACACTGAACACATGTGTACCATACTAGAACATGCACACACAAATCCACATAAAAATGTAAAAAAAAGAAATAAAATGAAAACCAAGCCAGGGTGTAAGTTCAATGGTAGAGTACTTGCCTACAACAATGAAAGCCTTGGGTTTGATACTCATCACTGCAAAACATAGCAAATAAATACAAATGAATAACCAAATGATTTCCCTTTGAAAAGGAATCACTGATGAAATTACAAGGCAATTCAGCTAGAAAACAATCCAATTTTCAAATAATCGTCTCCAAGAATTCACCACTGCATAAAGAATGTTTTGTTGTTGTTTGCACACCATAGGGGCAGATTAAACTCACAGAAATAGATGAGCTGTCAGCCCACCACTTTCTTATCAGCTTGCAGAAGGAACAGGCTGCTAGATAAGTAGAATGGGCAGGGTTGTTGTTAGTGCCTGGAAAATGCAGTGCAATGTACTCTGAGGGCTCTTGCGCTCATAAAGCTTACCAGTCCTTTATTCACTCTCATAATCTCTCTCTCCCCCCCCTCTCTCTCTCTCTCTCTCTCTCTCTCTCTCTCTCTCTCTCTCTCTCTCTCTCTCTCTCTCTCTGTGTGTGTGTGTGTGTGTGCATGTGTCTGTGTCTGAAGGCCAGAGGTTGAGGCCAGGTGTCTTTCTCTATTACTTTCCATGTTTTTGTTTTGTTTGTTTATAAGACGTCTTTTACTGAGCCCAGAGCCCAGAGCCCAGAGCCCAGAGCTCATAGATTAGCTGGGCTTGACTGGCCAGCAAGGTTCTGGTATCTACATTTCTCTGCCCCACTAGCCCTGTGGTTACACTTGTGCAACACCATGGCTTTGTTGTTGTTGTTTTAATGTGGGTGCCAGGTACCAACCCCAGGTCCTCATGTTTGCTTGGCAAGCCCTTTATCAACTGAGCCATCTCCCCAGCTCTCTCTCTGCTCATCCTATTGTTGGATTCTATTTCATCCCATGAGCAGGAAAAATAAGTCCCTAATAAGCTTCGACTGTCCTTCTCCATATTACACACACCCAGGAAATGAGCCCAGTGCTGACATGTTGTCACAGAATGTGCACAACTTAGCCTTGGAAAGATGAGCGCTCAGGGTAGCAATAATGCCAGCATGGGCTGGGGCAAGCTGAGATTGCTTGATGTTCTTATAATACTGTTGGTATTTTGATATACTCATCAGTTAATCCTTGTAAACACTCATGTCCAGGAAAACATCCATCATCAGCACCCCCCGGAATTTTAATTGGTTGTGATTATTATCTATTTCATTTGTGTCTTTTCCCGTCCCTTGGCTATGTGATTGAGCTCAGTGGTAGGAAAATTTGCAGCAGAGTCTGAAATTGAGCAGAAAATGTTTATATCTCCCGAAAACACTTGGATAAACAGGGGAGAAACAGCAGAGTATGTTACTAGGAAACAATTGGCCCCTGTTGGACATCTGTGGTGTATTAGTGATGACAGCGCCATCCCATCAACTGTCACAGCCACTGTCTCTTGTCACTGCTCCTTTTTCTTCATCTACTGGGCACCTGAACAGCTTCCAGGTGGAGTCCTTGGAAAGGAAATATTCATTTTTCCGCTTCCCGCAAATTGGAGGCCAAGCTATATTGTTCTTATGTTAGTCTCCTATACGTCCTTGCAGCTGTCCACTAGCCATTACCCAGCTACGTCCAGTACACATGGAGCAATTTACTTGATGTACTGATTCAAGCAATGATAAAACATCATGAAATACCATAGGACACCTTATATTTCATCTACTAAATACAATGTGAGCTGATGACCACACAATGACAGCCATCAGCCAGTGCATGGCCTGCTTCAATTACTTTACCTCTAAACCTGTTCTAGAGCCTGAACATGATGCTGGAAGTTGACTCAAGTGGAAGACAGGATTTTGTTCCCCCATTGGAGACCCTCAACGTGGTCTAAGTGTGGCGCTGAAGTCCCCATCCAAAGGATCTATCCTCTCTCTCTCTCTCTCTCTCTCTCTCTCTCTCTCTCTCAGATTTATTATGTATACAACCTGCATGTATGCCTGCACACCAGAAGAGGGCACCAAATCTCATTATAGATGGTTGTGAGCCACCCTGTGGTTGCTGGGAACTGAACTCAGGATCTCTGGAAGAGCGGCCAGTGCTCTTAACCTCTGAGCCATCTCTCCAGCCACCGGATCTGGTCTCTTAGATGGTTGTTTAAGGCACTCACTATCTGTCACCGTGACAAAATGCCTGAGAAAATAACTTCAAAGGACAAAGGATGCAATTTACCTCACAGTTGCAGGGTGCTGCTTCATGGTCACCTTGCTCTATTGCTGTGGGCCTGAGAAGAGGCAAGGCATCATGGGAGCGGGAGCAGCTGCTTGATCTACTGAGGTCTGTGCTCCAGTAGCTGATTGCCTCACAGCAGTACCACTAGCAGAGACAAAACAGGTGATTTTGGGGAGGAGGCTCACATCCAGAACATAGCAAATAGGTGAACGCGCCCCATTTGTCCTGGCTCTGTTCTGTCATCTCGTGCCAGATGTCACTCGTTCTGACTGAAGCGTTCTGATTCTGTTACATGTGGATTTTAGTTCCTATTAAGACCCTACACAGTCAAGAACTTGGTGTGTGTGTGTGTGTGTGTGTGTGTGTGTGTCTCCTCAGGACATGTAAAAGATGTGTGTGCACACAGCAGATAGACAATATGCATGTGCAGAGTGATTTGAGAGCATCATGAATTACTGGCTAATGTTGAGATTTCTCTAGTCCAAGCTCCAAACAGGATTGTCTTTTCTTCATTTCTTTCTTTAAAATTTCATTACAGGATTAATGTAAACTTAATTTAAAAAATTTAAACTTCACCTAAGTAAAATTAAAGAAATAACTACCCAAATGTTTCAACCATACATGGCACTTTTCCTATATCATGATAGTTACTTCTCTGGGCTATTCTCTGTGCTTTTATAAACACATGTGAACTCAGGACCTCTGGAAGAGCAGTCAGTGTCCTTAACCTTAAGGATCAGGATAAACAATTAGGCCGAACAGAAGTTTATTAAGGGAGAAATAACTCACAACATAGGCAGATGTATGTAGCAGATCCTAAGCCTTCCAGCATCCACCACCAAAAGGGGCCGCCCGACCCTTTCCCAGCCTTTTCTCCCAGCCCCATCCGGTCCTGTCTCTGCCCCAATGGGCATGGCCTAAGCCAGCCACAGGTGCAGACAAGGTGAATATCTCACTACATACATGTACAAGAGGGATTATGCTAAAATTTTGTGATTTTAAAAATTAAAATATGCAGGCTAGATGCAACTAAATATAACAATATGTCTGTGCCATTGTTTGATGGCCAAAGAATGTTTTAGTATATAGCAGAAACTATTCTCTCACTTTTACGTTATTTGTCAATTTTTGGATCAATGACCCCAGTAACTCTCTCTTCCCTTACCCTCTCCCTTCCGTATTTCACTCCAGGATTTCACATATCCCAGACTGGCTTCCAACTCAGCATACAGAAAGAGATGACCTTTCAGCTTGGTCCTCCTACCTCTACCTCCCAAGTCCTGGGGTTACAGGTGTGGATAAAACTGAGAACAACTGGAAAGTGACACAAAACAGCACAATAGCCAGTGGCTCGTATTTAATGAATGAAGAGCTATAGGATATAACAAAAGAAAAGGCACTGGGTCTCTGATTACCCTCTGCTTCTGACGTTATATAGAATTGGCATCAGCTATGAGTACTCAGTGGATCCAGCCCTGGCATTAAGACTGAATGAACTGAAACACTTCAGACAAGTGTGCCACAGAAAGAACTGTGATTCATCTACTCACAATGATGAAATTAAATTCTAGAAAGACGCTGCTGATTTCCTTGCCACCAAAGAGATTGGAATATACAACTTGGGCGCTCTGTCTGTTATTTATGACTCAATTCTAAGACTTTTCTTGGCAGTTGAATAAAACCTTTATGGAACGATTAATCTGAACATCTGGTGTTTTATAAGACTGGAAACAAAAGCGTTGACATTTTCCCATTTGTGGCTGTAAGAAGCCTATAAAATGGAATGTTGTCATCTCATTGTTCTTTGCTACAGACCTAGGACACTTCCTATACTAACTCCGTAGGCATCATCCATCTCCCTTCATCACAACTCGTATTAGTCAGCGTGATGTTCAGAGAAAGTGACTTCTCTTACTCATGGAATAGTACAGGTTTAAAAATGACCTAAAAATACATGAATACCTTCAGTTGTAGCCTCTGAGGAAAGTTCTCATGAGGACTGTGACTCAAAGGTCATTTACCCAACACACACATGATTGAAATCACAATTTTCAAAGGAAAACCTGCTCAGTAAATTTATCTACTCATGTATTCTTTCTTTCCTCCTCCTTTTTGTTTTTTGTTCTTTTTGAGACAGGGACTTTATTATGTAGTCCTGGCTGCTCTAGAACTTGCTATGTAGACCAGGGTGGCCTTGAATTCACAGAGCTTCATTCTGTCTCTGCTTTCAGAGTGCTGAAATTAAAGATGTATGCCACCATGCCTGGTCCCACTCATTTATCCTTTCAATGAATGTTGATAACACATTTGACAAGTACTGTAGATACAAAAATGACTCGCATAGAGGTGCTCTTTGCATTGAGGAATTTACCTTATAACTCAGGTGCAGGCTTGTCCTGCCACAGAGATGCTCTGGAGGTAGCATTTGCCATGAGTCCTCTCCCCTACACAAGCATGCCCAGCTCAGAGCTTATCTGCCACAGATGACAGATGTGTCTTAGGAGAACTTCCTCATGCCATACAAGTTCAAATATTGTACCTTATGAAGCAAGAGAGAATATCACCTGCGGCATGTGGAAAGGTTGCCTGAGCATCACAGTCTCAGAATGTGGTACTCTATAGCCACACCTGCAGCGTATGGAAAGGTTGTCTGAGCATCACACAGTCTCAGAATATGGTACTTTATAACCAACATGTCCAACTTTAAAAGGCACTGCCACTCATGGTGATATCCAAGCCGGTCTGCTGCCTGGGTCCATGATCTTACTACAGTTGGGGACTGTGTTGAAGTCCAAGGCTCATGTTGATACCAAAGGCCACAGGGAAGCCCAGGGTCTGGGCCTCAACATGTGGCCTTGTTGGTGTCTGAGGGCTGTGCCAATGACAGAGTCAAGTCCATCTGAGTGGCTTATGCTGCCACTGGGAGCCATGATGTCACTGGGCCTGAACTGTGGCCGAGGGCCATGTCTGAGTACCTGGTCCTGTGGTAGCTGGGTCTGCGTTGATGTCTGTGACCTGTGTTACCACAGGGAGCCATAGGAACTATGCTGATCCCCCACGCCCACCCCTCACAGGAGAGCTGCTACTCTACCCCCTAGCACTGGGGAGAGATGGCCCCATTCCTCACCATGGGTGTGGGAGAGTTGGCCCCAATGACGTGGGTGTGCTCCTTCCCTCTGGTCCAGACTGACCACCTCAGCTACCACCCAGGTCCACATCCAGAGTCTTGGGTTGGCCCACCCTCACATCTACCCTATCTATGACCTTCTGGAGCGCAGCAGGGGGTGGGTTAGTGTTAAGTTTTTTAAAAATTTCTTTTGGAGGGATGTTGCAGGGTGAGGGGCAGATATGGGGGGATTGGGAGATGAGTGGGATTGGGTATGTGATGTAAAGTTCCCAAAGAAACAATAGAGAAATTGTGTTAAAAAAGAAAAAAGAGATCAGCACTCATCCCGCTTGCTGCTTCTTGGTTCCTTTCATTTATGAAGTTCTTTGGGATGTTTGCACTTCATTCTTTGGCTAGGCGCTGTGTCCCTGTTACTTGGGAAGCTGAAGCGGGAGGATCTTGAGCGAGAGGGTTGGGCCCCACTGGGAAAGCCCAGCTAGGCCCTAGTACTTTAAAAATAAAATAACAAACTAGAATAAAACATCCTGTAATAATAAAATTCATCCTCTGAACAAGTTCACATAATCTCAATAGTTTGCTTCTTTTCAGTTTTCCTTTTCTCTGTCACCGAAGAACCACAGACAACGAATGCCAGGTTCCCACCATGCTCTGTGGTTTCAGGGGGTTGGGGTGAGGTGCCAGCAGCTTCCAGTAGCCCCAGGATGAGCTCCAGGCCCTGCCCTTCCTGATACTGACCTTTTCAAGGCTGCCGATGGTGTCATCCATGCCTCCTCATGACTGACTCGCCAAACTCAGCCAGGCCGCTCACATCTTTCTAAAACAAGCACACAAGCAAATAAACAACACACCAAATTGTCTCAATTAGTTCCATAATCCCTGAAGCAGCTAGAACGGCTCTAACATGAGTTAAGACAGAGGCATGACCTCAGCCTCCCTGACAAATCCCTTCACATGCTCACCTTAGTAGAGATCAAAGCACAACCCCCTAGATGCCTGGGAGAAAACATTTATTCTAGTGATGAGACTCTTCCGAAGGAGATTACAGAATGAAGCTAGGGAGCCCAGCTGTCTGTCTTCTTCCTCCACAAACCATCTCTCCCCACTCACTCTCTCAAAATGTCAATGTCACAGAAACCAAGAGTGGAGAAGAATTCATCTAAACCCTCACATCGCAACAATAATAAAGAGTCTACGAAGACAGGATCCCTGTCACACACCTGTCCTCTTAACACTCACCTTTGTTTGGTGAGATCGGACACTGCCTGTGTCTTAGGCTGGGCCCATGAAATCACGTCTTACTGTTGGCCCCACTATTTGTCAAAAGACTGAAAGCAGCCTTGTTTACCTTGTCCCATGAGACAAGAGAGTAAAACACGGAGGTAACATGGGGCAAGCTGACAACTGCATCTGTTTGAGTGTGGTTTCAGATGCTGCAGGAGAAAACAAGAAGAGGGCTTTGAGAAGGCATATCGGGCAGCTGAGACGGTTCAACCTGTAAAGGTGCCTGTGGCCAGGTCTAATTCCTAGACCCAACACGGTAGAAAGAAAGTTGTCATGTGATCTCTATGCATGCCATTTCCCAATGCGTGTCACACACACACACACACACACACACACACACACACACACCTCATGCAAAATTTTAAGTTATTTTCAGTTCATCCTTCTGCATTCATAAATATGTACAAATATTTTAAGTCAAGTTTTTAAAATAACGCATTGAAGGCAGATATGATATTTAAAGCAACATAATCACAACTTGCAAATGAGGTTGTGAAATTGGCTTAGTGGCAGGGCACTTGCCTGGCATACCCGAGACCCTAAGTTCCACACCCACCTGTCGGGAGCCGCATTCGCCATTACAAGATGGCGCTGGCTTCCTGCTTCCTGAGTCTTGTTTACAGCATTAGCTACGCCAGTTGCACATGCGCCACCTTATGCTAATTCGAATACGAGAGCTCTCCCTATCAGAGAAAGTATACCAATTAGGCATTGTGCGGAGCACCAATGGCAGACGAGCACGTTGCCCTGCAGGCTATTTAAGCAGAGCGCATTTGGGGCTTGGGGTCCTTCTCCATCAGCATGTAAAGAGCGCTACAATAAAGATTCTGCTGGACACATCTTCGGTTGCCGCGTCTTCCTTATCGGCAAAGGTTGCGCGCGACACCCACCCCATGTTGAGGTGTGTGGGGGGCGGGGACAGGGGAAAAAAGCAAAAGTATCATGGTGTAATTATTAGCAGAGAATTTCTTTTCCCTCTGATCACCTAGAAATGTCCCCACAGCAAAGGGATTGCTATCAGTTATTCTCTGGAGTAGTATGCTCAGTCTTTCTCGTGTTCCTACTCACATTTGAGTGTGTGACATTCCCCCAGGTGTTCTCAGACTGTAATAAACGAAAAGCAATTCTGTGTGTACAGAAATAAAACACTGCAGTGATTTTCCACAGTCAAGATATTCAACATGGATCACCACAGATAGGCACAGTTGTGTGTAACTCTGGGTTCATCATTGATAACTCCATGTCTTTTCCCCTCTCACTCAAGAAAGCATTAGATATTTATGTGACTGAAAGGTTATTTTGTTTGGGGGGTATTAATATTCAGGCATCTGTACTGGCCTGTCCTTGGGGTTCTGACAGGATACACCCTCAGCTGCAGCCACTAAGAGCACCATCTGTGCACATTCACTATGTTCTTTTTTAAAGGGGCCCGCCCACCTCCCACTCTTCTATCTGTTCCTCTCTCTCTCTCTCTCTCTCTCTCTCTCTCTCTCTCTCTCTCTCTCTCTGCCCATCTTTCCTCTCTCCTGCTGCTCCTGACCCAGAAGGCTGGTTTCCCCCTCTTCTTTCCCCTCTTTATGATCTTTCTCTCCTGCGTTGGTATTTAAAAACTACAACGGGGGTTTGCCTTGAATATAGTCAAATGCATTTTTATAGCATTTCCGAGGTTAAGTACTCTAAACCCCACAATGCTGTGACAAGTCCTCCTGGTAGCTTGTCACAGCTTGATTGCTTGATTTAGACATAGGTCATTGGATGAGAAGGGGGGGCATTTTATTGGAAATGGAGATGGAGGAAAGAATGGGTGAAAAGGAAAGGAGGTGTTTAGGGGAAGATATGCTGTGTAGCATGCCAGGGCCTTCCCCAAGTTAGCAGCTGTGGTTTGGAAGCAAGGGGAGCAGTTTGTATGCTGAGGAGTCACAAGACCGAGGTGTGGGGTAGAGGAGATGGCCTGCCCAGGATCATCATGGGAACACGAGAAGTCAGAGCAGGGGTTTACTTGACAGCCAGTCTGTGTCACTGAAATGTCTTTCCAACCCCACTGGGAAGAAGACAGGACTCACTATTTTAGTACCAAAACTTGAGGGATCCAGGGCCACACTTCAACAAAGACGTAGAGCTTAGGAAACCGAGGCAGAGTCTTGGTCTGAGGGCAAAAAAAATGCAACCCCATCCGCAAACAGGATAGAAAGTCTGTGACAGCTTGTGGGTGCTTTCCATGAGTCCATCCTAGTCATAGGCCAGAAGGAAAGGGAAGCGGTTGAGAGGTCCATGGAGGCTGCCCCCTAAGCTGGCGCTCACCAACTCCAGTTGAATTTGTGTTTGACCACGGGACGTTTCCCTGTGGTCTACTCATACCCTACTAATTTTCACAAAAGTCTTCATTTTCCCTCTTTGTGTTTTCTTTAGGGAGGCATCTGTAAATTTCTTATCTATCTATCATCTACAATCTACCTATCTAGCAATTGAATACATAAATCTTTTACTCAACAGATCTTATCTGTACAGATGTCACCTAGTGCATTGCCACAGACATTCCAGTTTCAGGTCTGGAACATGGTGTGGGAGCTGGAAAGATGACTCAGAGGTTGAGAGGACATCTTGCGGAGGACCTGAGTGTGGTTCCCAGCACTCCTGTCATGAGCCTCACATAACATGGGAGCAGCCTGAAGCTCTAGCTCTGGAAAGATCTGACACCTCTTGAAAATTTTATTTATTTGTATTTTATGTATGAGTGCTCTGTATGTATACCTGCAGGCCAGAAAAGGGTATCAGGTCCTATTACAGATGGTTGTGAGCCACCATGTGGGTGCTGGGAATTGATCTCAGGACCTGGAAAGAGCAGCCGGCACTCTTAAACTGATGAGCCGTCTCTCCAGTCCAAGATCTGACACCTTTAACCTTCATAGGCACCTGAACTCACATGCACACACCCACAAACAGACACATACAAACACGTGATTTTAAAAAATAAAAATTTGATGGGGGGTGGGATGGGGAGGCCGGTGGGGGGCATGGGAGGATGGGAGCGAGAGGGAACTGGGATTAATATGTAAAATAAGATTTGTCTAAATTAAATAAAAATAAAAAATTGTGTAAATAATAGATATTTAGGATAATTAGGATTGTTCAAAAACACCTTCCACAACACTACTAAAATTTTAAAATTTAAAGCATTTAAAATAACTGTTAGTGCACTCTAGTGATTCTAACTCCAGGTCAATTCTGAGGCTTCTTGGTTTGGCTGGGCCTCGTCTTTCTGGATCTGATTTTCCTGGTTCTTTGCAGGCCTGGTACAATTATAGGACTCACTTTGTTTCCCATTTAGGGGGAGCATCATCCTTTGTCTCTCAACCCATTAGCCTTCTTATTCACAATGTTTAGCAGTCTTGGTGCTTATGTCCTGCAATTGTTACTTTATTATGAACTATAAGTGATATTTAGTTACCATTTACATTATCATATTCACTGGTTGGAATTATTTTCTAGGAATAGCTTTCATATACCACCGAGTTTATTCCTTACTGGTTCAGTCCATAAAGAAAATAGACTAAATGCCCACCTGTTTTTGGTTGTTAGCTGCTCTGCTAGTTGTTCCTAAAGGTAATTGCTAAACTCCTTTTGTGAATTATTTACATTATCTTTGTGAGCTCACAGCTATCAATGTGCTTGGTGAGCCTTGTTATGTATGATATTACCTATATTTTATTTCAAGCTATTTGGTCTCTGGCCAATGGAAGCCTTTCACACTCCTATGCCTATTAGAATATGCCTATTTTAATCCATGCTGAGCTTGGAATATTAATGTCTGTTGAATGCAAACTCTCTTAGTAGTAAAGACTCACATCATACCTTAGTGGAAATTAGTTTATTAATAACCACAATTCAAGAAGTTAGAGGTGTGTGGGCAATAGTGGAAACATTCAGTTGGGTCCAGGGATTGGTCTAGGAATCAGGGGCTTTGAAGACAAACTCCACCATGATACTTGGGGCCAGAGCCATAAGATGTACACACAGTGCTAGCCAGCTCAGACCACGCATGCCCGCTGCCTTCACTGACGTGTTCTGGCCAAGGTCCTTGTTCTCTGTCCAGGTGGAAATGGAAACAGTGTGCAGGCAGGCAAAGCTCCACAGCGCAGGTCTGTGATCGCCTTTGTATCTCTGGGGGCTCCGACTGCAGCAATGATGGCAGTAGGTACCCCAGAGCAGTAGAGGATGCAGTCCTGCACTCCTCTAGTGCAGGCTTCAGGAGTGAGGCCCTCTGCTCTTCAAGTGTTAGGACTCTTTACAGGTCTAGGAAATGATGATAGCCTAGGCTGGGACAACAGCTGTTACAGTTCCCATACCTAGGGAGCTCTTGGTCTTGAGCCTTGATGGTTCTCAAGAGTTCATCTGGTGTCCAGGCCTGCAATTGGATTTCTTTGGCTCTTTGCAGCCTTCTGTCTTTCTTCAGCATCACCCTCGCCTCTCCCATGTTGTAACTACATGCACAATTTGCTTTGTTCTGTTGGCATCACCATCTTGATGGCTTAGCTGCTCCTTACTGCTGTGGCTTCTTTCATAGTTACTTCAGCTTGAGAAGCAGCTATTGTCACCTGTTTGCTGTTGATACTGTGACTCTACCTCTTTTAAAGCAATCAGTGCAGCCCTCTGCTTTACCGTAGCCTCCGCAGCTGGGCCTGCTGCTTCTGTAGCCAGTCAGGGCTGAGTGGGTATTTCACGTCTGTGGCAACACATCTGCCACGGGTAGGTTGAGCAGGCTTCCGGACTGTCATTTCCAGCTGCTGTCCCTGTGGTCTCTGTTGCCACTGTTTGTTTTGTTGTTTTTTAGAGTTACTAGTTAAGCCAGCTTTTCTAAAAGTGAGCAAGCAAAGGCAAGTCAAGAGATGACTCTTATTGGGCTTGCTGTTGAAGACCAGAGGAGGCAGAATGGGAGGGAAGTGGCCAGCTGGTCCACAAAATGAATGAGCACCCCGGGAGAGGGAGTTTGCACCAACCGTGGCTAACCTGCCATGCAGACGAGGGTTTGTGTTTACACCAATCATAGCTTTGGCTTTTTGCGTCAGTCACTATGGTCCCCATGCTAGGCCACCAT
The DNA here is from genome assembly GCA_030556225.1 of Cricetiscus sungorus. Classification (NCBI taxonomy): domain Eukaryota; kingdom Metazoa; phylum Chordata; class Mammalia; order Rodentia; family Cricetidae; genus Cricetiscus; species Cricetiscus sungorus. Next base: position 54,707,848 of record JANBXA010000398.1, on the reverse strand, counting down.
CAAGGGAAGTGATCCTTCGCTGGTCCGGGTGTGAAGAAAATAAATGTCTTAAGGAACGTTTGCAGTAAGAACTAATTATGGCCATTGGCATTTGCTTTAAAAGTGCTTAGTAGCATACTTTTATTACATTTATTTCTTGTGTGCACCTGTGTGAGCATGTATGCACTGCCGTGCCCACGTGGAGTCCTTCTACCATGTGGGTTTCAGAGGTTAAACTTGGGCCATCAGGCCTGTTGGCAAGGACCTTTTCTCATCTTACGGTGTCATCTGACCGGCCCTAAGAACTCTTATAGTAATGCTCATTTTTAGCTGTATGCCACAGAGGGAGACTGGCCCCCTTCATCTATCTCAATCCTCCCTGTATTGTAAAACTTCAGGAGTAATTTCTGTTTGTATTTCTCATCTGAATTAAATGTGCTAGGGCTAAGCTTCGACCCTGTCACACTTGTGAAAGCCACTTTTCTGTGTTTTCTTTGTGTGTGTGTGTGTGTGTGTGTGTGTGCGCGCGCAATACAGGGCCTCAGAAGTGTGACCGCTCAGTCCTGTCCTCACTTATGGAAGCCATCACACATCTACACATTTACACTCTCTGAGATAGACATGTCTGACAGACTTGTTTGTCACTAAGTGAGAGCTCAGAAGTCTCACCTGGGGCACATGAAGTTCTGAGCCTTTTGGTCCCATGTAATGTGTCAATCCACTGTGGTTTGCTTTGACACAGAGGCTTTCCAATGTTCTTAGAGACTGTTTGTGTCTTTTAACAGCTCTGTAAGCCCACGGATGAAAAAAAGGATGAAAGGGTGTAAATGTGATCTGATGGTTCTGACCCGTGCTTCCGCTATTATCCTGGCTGGTTTTATTTTTCAGTGAATTCTAGAGAAAGGCATCACTGCTGTTTGTGATGAGAACAAGTGAAATAGCTCGGAGATTGCAGTCTGAAATGGTGTTTCTCCCGAATACTTCCATTATCAGGGCTGAGTTACAGGTTAGTGACCACATGGCACACAGAGCCTTTATGTGAAGTCACCGGGAAGAAAATGAATCTAAAATGTTACAGAATGGGTCCAGGACATCCTAGTCTACAGAGCTGCAGTTCTCAACCTTGGGTCATGATCCCCTTGGCAAACCGCTGTCCCTACATATATTTATATTACAGTTAATAACAGTAGCAAAATTATAGCTATGGAGTAGCAACAAAATAATGTTATGGTTGGGGTCACCATGAGGAACTGTATTAAAGGGCTGCAGCACTGGGAAGGTTGAGGACAGAGAGAGTAGTAACCCTAGGGAAAGACTATGACAATGACGTGGCCAACTCCTCTCATACCCTCACAGCCTTCTCCCTTCTGCCGCCAATTCCTGCAGCGACAGCATGGAAGGCAGAGCGGAAAGGAATTGTGGTTTCTGTTGAACGCTGGCTGACAACCTGGCTTTAAAGGATATCAAGACTGTATGGAAGCTGCCATGAAGGCTGTTCTGGCCCACCTGGTTGACTCTTTCTACCAAGTGGCTTCTAACTCAGGCCATCAGGGTTAGCAACAGGCAAACCATTATGCTAGCTTTTTATAGGAGCAATTATATTCACTCTTTTGTAGAGTGAACTTCAGAACAGGGCCCTTCTGCGCATACTCTGGTTTTTCCCATGATCTAGTCATTAGTATTAAATACTGGTACCACTGGCTTTGCTTACTTCATTAGCTTGCAGCTGACTGGACCTGGCAGGTAGCAAGAAGTCACTGTGGTCACACATATTGGTGTCCCAGAATCGTTTATGTTTGAGAAGCCTGCCACCTGCTGGACGCCTGAGAAGTAGCAGGCCAGGTCACAAATTTCACCAAACTTTCTTTCTCCTTGAGAATCTACTGTAACTGTCAATTGTCCTCCCAGCTTTGGGGAGCAAAATGAAAAAGTAAGACTTTTTTGAAATGACGTCTGTGATATTATCATATCTTTATAGTAGAGGAATATTTTGTTAACTTAAATTTTTTAAAAGGGGGCTTGGGATTCATGTGGCTCGGTTGATACCATTGCATACACCCGCATGGTGGTGGCACATACCTATAGTCTCAGTACTTAGGAGGGAGAGGCATGAAGGGTAGAAGTTCAAATGAAGTGGAGACAGGAGGATCAAACGTTCAAAGGCATTCTTGGATCCTGGGTTACATAAGGTTTGAGGCCAGCTTGGGATATGTGAGACCCAGACGAGAGAGAGAGAGAGAGAGAGAGAGAGAGAGAGAGAGAGAGAGAGAGAGAGAGAGAGAGAGAGAGGGAGGGAGGGAGGGAGGGAGGGAGGGAGGGAGGGAGGGAGGGAGGGAGGGAGGGAGGGAGGGAGGGAGAGAGGGAGAGAGAGAGAGAGGGAGGGAGGGAGGGAGGGAGAGAGGGAGAGAGAGAGAGAGGGAGGGAGGGAGAGAGGGAGAGAGGGAGAGAGAGAGACACACACACAGACAGACAGAGATACAGACAGAGACGGGGGAGGGAGGGAGGAGAAAGAGAGACACACTGACAAAAGCAATAATGGTAAACATTATTTGCAGTGTTCTGCTAAGTGAAGAACTCTTAAATTCTGCTGTTTTCAATACCCAACACCACACAGGGAAGATTCATCGCATCAGAACCCTCCTGTTACAGAACACATTAAAGGAGGGAGGGCTCCTCTGCCCTCCTCCTTACTCACCATCCGCCCATAATATGGAAGTCACAGAAACAGCTCATGGCAACCTTTACCCCATTAAATGTCCTCCTGCTGATAAGATGAGTAATGGTAGCCAAGCAGCGTTAGCTGTAGCGGACTAACTACATTCTTTGGGAATTTTGAATCTGACTTGAAAGACAGGTACAGGCTAGTGACCTGACCTGTAGGTCATGTGGGTCAGGAGACCCAGTGGAAAAGTTTTGGTTAGGTGCAAAAAAGGACATAAAAAATGATCATCTTGGGCGTTGGTGGCACACGCCTTTAATCCCAGCACTCGAGAGGCAGAGGCAGGCGGATCTCTGTGAGTTTGGGGCCAGCCTGGTCTTCAGAGCTAGTTCCAGGACAGGTTCCAAAACAATGCAGAGAAACCCTGTCTTGAAACCCACCACCACCACCAAAAAAAAAAAAAAAAAAAAAAAAAGAAAAAATTGAAGTCAGAAACTTGCAGTCCAAGAATGTGTAAAGCAAACACTCTTCCTCCCAAGCTTGACATGCAATATTTACTTGGAATTAGTTTCTGTCCTAATTATCTAGGAGCCCAGAACGGGGTTGATAGGGATACCATGGAAAGGGGTGACAAATTTTTCCTGGTGGCATTCACCCTACATGATTGAGGGGCTGCCCGTGTATGGCATTGTGATAGGCTCTAAAGAGACAATGGAGTCTCTGCCCTTCAGAAATGTCCCCACCTGAGAACATTAGGGTGACTTGTAGACATTTCACACCACTAGATTGCTGTTAAATCCACGCTAAGAGGGACCTGGGAGAGAATGGATGGGAGGCAGAGCCAGAGGAAAACCACGGTTGCCCTCCAGGTGCTGGAACTTGCTCTGGGTCTTCTCACCTCACGGTTGTTTATATGATGTCTGTATGGAGCATTTCTCTTTACTCTGCCCTCTGTCTACCCCATTCCCAATCACACGGGCGCACCTTCTTACTAGAGGAGGAGAAAAGGGAGAGGGCATCAGGGTACAGGACCCCTGAGCTGTGTCTGCACAGTTCAGCTATGAACACCACTGTGCTCTGAGTGGCAGCTCTTTTTATAAGAATGGGGAGACTGAGGGACAAAGTGGCACGATTTCCTCACAGCTGGCGAGAGCCAGAGCCAAGTGTAGGCTCATGTTTCCAGCTACGACCATAATTAATTAACATGACTGGTAACACGCAAGGCACATGCATTGCTCTATCTGTTTCTAGCTTAAATACATTTTAACTATGCGATGTATGTGACTTTCATGTGCACTGTGCAGATCCCACAGAGGCCCAAAGGGGGCATTGGATTCTCTGGAGTTGGAGTTATAAGCATTTGTAAGCCATCTAATGTGGGTTCTGGGACCTGAACTCTGGCCTCTGCAGGAACAGTGTGCACTCTTAACTGCTGATCTATTTACTACTGGGCATAAGCATAAGGGTCACAACATTTAAACTGGGGTGGGGGTGGGGGCATGGGCTGGGGATATACCTCACTTGGAAGAGTCTTGCTAAGCATGCCCCAAACCCTGAGTTCAGACCTCAGTACTTCATAATCCTGGCTTGGTGCAGCAGTAATCCCAGAACTCGAGAGATGGAGGTAGGTGAAAACCAGAAAGCAGTTCAAAGTTGTCCTTGGCTACATCAGACCCTTCCTAAAAACAACATAATAGAAGAAAAAAAAAAGAGCCATATTTAATAGGTTAGGTTTAAACACCTTCTTACTAAGGGGGAAGATATGGGGTGTGCACCTTCAGAGGGTAGATCTCTTTCAGGGAAGATGGAACAGACATCATCCTGGAGAAAAACCTCATCTGGGCTCTAGATGTCACATGCAGAAGTCTCATTCCCTGTAGTTAATGGCATGTCAGTGAGAAAAGAGGCAATTCTGGTCCTCTGTTGGCAACTGCGTTCAGATGGAGGCAGGGACATGGCAGAAAGTCTTTCCCGGTACTTTGGAAGAGGGGAGAGGAAGGTCAGAGGTCCTTGATCCCAAGCCACTTCTAAGGCCTCTCAGCATGCCGAACTACAACCTCAGAGTCACGTCCTGCTCTCCAGCTGGTCTACAGTGTGACTACTATTTTAATCTCCATCTCTAAGGCTTAAGACTCGTCCCCACGCATACATCGTCACCACCCAACTAACTTGAAGACCTTTCTGCTTCTGATCGTGAGCTCTCTGCTTGGGGGTCTGTTTTATTCAGTGTGGGGCCCAGAGTTTGTAGAAAGGACTGTCCTTGGATGCTCAGTGTAGGGAACGGCACTGTTACATAAAAGCCACACAAGGCCATTGTTTTAGACTAAGCTACCACACTGGGCCCCGATACACCTGGATAAAACTTAAAGTTTTAATGCCAAAGTTCCACACCACCAACTCAGAAGAAAAGTTGCTTATCTGAATTTCCAAGGATAAGATTTGCCCAAGCAGGCCAGTTTTCACGGCCAAACAACATTGCCTGCCCTTAATCTGTATATCCCGGGCTCCATCTAAAAGGTAATGTGAGCCAGATGTAGGTGTATGCTCCCTGCCTCGCCCCTGCTGGTCTGAGAAGGGTCATGAGTTAGAGCCACAGCAGAGTGAGACCCAATCTCAGAAACAAACAAGGCTGCAAGCTTCACCCCTCGTTTTCTATTGTTCTCTGCTACAGAAGTATCTGAGTATGTCAGCCTGTTTTTGCTCTTTTGTAAGACAGACATCCTTCGGTGTGTCACGAGGACTCAATGTGCTTTGTGGAAGGAAACATTGCTGGATTCTAGAACTGCAAAGAAAGCCCATTCATTAGGGGGTTTGACTAAGTGATCACTGTTTTGTATCTCAGACACCCTTTGTTTCATTCCTTACTGAGGGGGAAAACAAAACACTGATAACCACTAAAAAGACGGGCTGCTCCCTCGCCCTCTGGAAATACCAAAGCTGTGAGGTCGTGAGGCAGGGCAAAGACAGGGGGAATTATGAGCACATGGAAAGAAAGGGGGCCCCCAACGCTAGAGTCCGCCAGCTATCAATCAATAATTCCAATACAATTATCAGTATTTGTTGCTTGAATAAAACAGAGATGAAAATTCTTTTATGTATAGAGAGGTATTTTTGAATTAAAATATTAAAGCATTAATAAGCCAGCTCTGTGGTCTAAGTGCATGTGACTTTGAGCAGTTTCCTCTGTCCTCTTCCAGATACTGTTAAGGAAACCTTCAAGGCAAAAATACTGACTTTTGTTTAGTGAAGGTGACCTGACTCTGCTTTTTAAATTTCTATTTATTATCGGTGTGTGAATATGCGTGAAGTATGTGTGTCTTTGTGTGTGTGTGTGTGTGTGTTCCATGTATTTGTGTGACCCCTGTGTGTGATATGTGTGTGTCTGCGTGTGTCATGACACATATGTGAAGGCCAGAGGACAACTTTGTGAAGTCTGTTCCCTTTTTCCGTATTTACCTGAGTTCCAGGGATCAAATACTACACTTAAGTAAGACAACCCAACTGAAGATTGCTGTTAATCCACTGAGCCACTTTGCTGGCCCTCGAGTTTTATTTTTACTAATTGTAATCCTATTAGGTGCAGCTAAAAAACCGTGATCTAATTTACATGTCTTTTGAAGATATGAACTTCAGAAAGCACCCGTATCTATAATGCTTACTATAAAGACGGTAAATGCCCATCTCCTTCGAGAATGTAGCATCTTCCTGGCTCTCAGATGCGTCTCGGTGTTTCCCTGGGTGCCTGTAACCCTCTCTTCTTAAGTATTTTAGAGAAGTCTTTTGAAATTATCTTTAAATGTGGATGAGTTTTGCCTGTGTGCACACATTTGTACCGTGTGTAGCTGTGGAGGCTAGAAGGTGGCATGGATGCCCTGGACTGGGATTGCAGATGTGTGTGAGAGGGAAGGGAATGCTGGGAACTAAACTCTGGTCCTCTGGAAGACCAGCAAGTGCTGTTACAGCACTGAGCCATCTCTTCAGCCCTGGAGATATCTTTTCGTAAATCACAACTCTGTGTTAGCAGGAAAGGATCCAGCTGTATCCGAGTGCACGGTCCCTAAACAGAAGAATAATGGGGTTGGAGAGACAGCTGAGGGGGTAGGAGCACTGGTTGCTCTTCCTGAGTTCAATCCCCACCAACCACATGGTGATTCAAATCATCTATAAGGAGATTTGGTGCCCTATTCTGGCCTGCAGGAACTCATGCAGGCAAACACTATACATAATGTATAAATAAATCTTTCAAAACAAAACAGGAGACCAAATTCCTCAGGCTGCTTAGGGGGCAACATGGCGCTGTGTCATTGCACCTCCCATAGCTGGGTCTTAGCGTTTGTTTGTGTTTTCTGTTCAGTGTTGCTGAAGAGAAACCAGGTTAGTTGTCAGCTTTGTGAAGTAATTGGTGAATGAAGTCCATTTATGTTAACTTTGAGTAGTTTCCTATTATAGGAAATGCAATTGCATTTATTTTCTTCCCAACTATCTTCCCTCCCCCCCCCCCCCAGTGCTCTTGTCATCAGGCAAAGCTGTTGCTGTAACAGATAGCCTTTGGGACATCTCCAGTGGACCATCAGAAGGGGAGGTACCAAGCTGATGAAGTTTGCCGTGTTTAGCAGAATGAAAATGAGAGTCACAGGTCCTGGGGCAAACCTTGGCGTTGGCATCATGAAGTCTTAGTGATGGATGGATGCTCATGGTTCATTTGATTCCACAACCATGCATTTGTGTGTCATGCTCTTTAATACTATTGTCTACTCCCAATGCCACAAGATGGAGACACACTCCTCAGATAATGGCTATGCCCCAGAACACACTATGCATCATGGTATATTGCAACTGCCTTTTGCAAGAACCTAAGTGACCCCAGGGCAGGCACACTGGGCAGGAGACGGGGTAGGGAGTTACTCATCCCTGGACACAGACCTGAGGTTCTATTATTACTTGAAGAGCCGAGCTTAGACATGGAGTGAAGTATCATTTGGTTCCTTCGATAGCCAGTACTATAACTACATTATTACACACTGGTCAGTTTGGGGCCAGCCTGGGCTATGTGAGCTACTGGATAAATAAATACTATTTATTCACATGACTTCATATCAACTCTTTATAAACCCTTTTATAAACTCTTTTTTAGTGGGAAATCTATATATTTTAACAAAGAGTGGGTTATGAAACAGCAGGAAGGTCAGCAGTCACAGCAGACCAACGCTCCCTTTGAATATTTTGTTTGTTTGTTTGAATATTTGTTTGCTTGTTGTGAGTTTTTGAGACTGAGTGTCATGAAGCTGAGGTTAGTCTCCAACTTGCTAACTGAGGGTAATTCTAAACTCTGAACTGTCTTGCCTCTACCTCCTGGGAATAGATTAGAGGCATGTGGGACCATGTCTAGCTGTTCATTCTCATATTTAGCATAACATTGGAAATTGAACTTACTTAATATTCTCCCATGTTAGGCAATCCCTTCTACCACCGAGCCACATCACTGGCCAATTTTACTCTCTCCTTAAATATTCCAAATCATTATAATGGGGTCTTTAATATATATTGCTGCCCCTTAGGGAGAAAAGGGGAAGAGGGAAGGAGACTTCCCCAGTGTCCAGGCAAATGTATTAGTGACCCACCTCCAGGTACAGATATCACATGAGCCAGCTCAGGAGCCGGCAGTCCTCTTCCTAACTACCCTACTAACGGTGACCTATGTCATACTACCCAGACGCCCTTCTGTCTTCCTTGTTCATTTCATCCCTCCCTTTGCTCATGATAGCCTGACTCAGGCTAAGCAAGGGTTTACAATTAAACTACATTAGGGTTTTCTGTTGCTGTGAGGAGACACCATGACCACAGCAACTCTTATAAAGAAAACATGTAATTGAGGGTGGCTCAATTGTAATTTCAGAGGTTCAGTCCATTATCATCGTGGCCGGGAGCATGGCTACGTGGTGCTGGAGCTGAAAGTGCCGCATCTTGCAGGCAGCAGGAAGTTGGCTGACTGTCACACTCAGTGAATCTTGGGAAAAAAGACCTAGAAGCCTGCTCCTACAGCGACACAGTTCCTCCAACAATCACACTTCCTAATAGTGCCACTCACTGCAGGGTCGTTTTCTTTCAAACCAGCACAGTCCCCAACCCTCATTTTGGTTTCAGAGACAGGTATTTTGCTGTGCTGACCAGGCCGGCCTTGAACACCCAGGACTGAGATGCTCCTGGTCCTGCCTCCTGAGTAGCTCAGATGACAAGCATGAGCCACCACTTTCAAACTTGGTAAGTTTCGAAACCTTTAGAAAATTGTAACATGAACCTGTTAAGTATTTCCTGTGTGGGTAAACAAGGCAGCTCACCTCGTTTGGCTTCTATTACCTTCACACCAGTGTTTAATATTACACTCATCCACTCTTTCCTTACAGTTGCAGGGAGAGACACAGGTAATGGTCAATTGATCAAAGTAACGCAGAACCATTAATCACTACTATGGAAAGGTTATGGTTCCCCAGACATCCGTATGTGACATCAAACAGTAAGCTTGGTAGGGGAGAATTGGCTATCCACAGGACCCAATATAAATCACTACAGGCGACTACTCATTAAGTTCCAAATTCATGACTCCCCGAGTGAAATTAGATATAAATCAGGCTGTGTTGGGTGGACAACATTCCTTGGTTGGGGAATACAGTAGTATCTTAGCTGTTTGGACTCCATCTGGTGAGACTCACAGGCACCTGCCATGACTCTCAATCAGGCTGAGCATCTGTTAGCTATTGCTGAATATAGAACCTCACGAAACCCAGTGGACTTAAGCCATTGTCTCTTATCACTCAATTCTTCTAAGCCTGGGACTGACAAGGACGTGGGCTGATCACCAATGGCACCGCTAATGCTTCTGGGGTTTCCCAGGAGCCTCTGTTAGCTATCTGGGCTAAGGTGGACATCTCAGCGGAGACAGATCTGCTCTTGTGTCTGTCACCCTTCTCCTGAGACCGACAGACAGGCCTGAGCCTATTCTGTCCTCGGTGATGGCAGGATACTCAGGCAACAACAGGCAATATGTCTTCGACTTCTTGAGACCTGGTTTTGGGTCTATCCTGGCACATCATCTCACTCGACTGCTTCAAAGGTGGAAGGGGGAGTGTCTCCCTGGTTAGTGAGGGAAATCACAGAATCATGTGGAAGAGAACATGGGTTCTGGACAAAACCACATGGGAAACATTCAGAAGACCTCTAACGTGTGATGGTCAATTGCACGCATCAGCTTCACTGGGCTGTGGGATTCCTGGGCATCTCCTGAAATGGGAGTTTTGAGGTGCATATGAGGTTGCTTCCAGAAGTGGCCAGCATCTGATTTAGTTATCTGAGTGAAGCAACACCCCCAGGCCCAGACACCATCAGCCAACCGGCCTGGACAGGGCAAGGCTGGACTCTGACTTGACCTGCCTGCTGCAGCTGGAGCCGGTCTCCTGATTATGCTATCCTTCTAAGACAGTGGTTGTCAACCCGTGGGATGTGACCCCTTTGCAGGGACCATATCTCAGATATTCTGAATATCAGATATTTACATTAAGGTTCATAACAGTAGTAAACTTAGTCATGAAGCAGCAATGAAATAATGTTATGGCCAGGGTCATCACAGCATGAAGAACTGTATTAAAGGGTCACAGTATTAGGGAGGTTGAGAACCACTTAGAATCTAAAGCCTTCCATCTAGCTTGGATCTTCTATACAGCGAGGCTCAGAGCCCTTGCATATACAGTTGGATTTCTGCATCTCCAGCTTGCCCATAGCACGTGGCTGGACTTCTTGGCCTCCATGAAGATAAGGGAGCATTACTTATATCCAATCTTATTTATACCTTTCTCCTTTCCCCTCTCTCCTCTCCCTCCTCTTTCTCCTCCTCCTCCTCCCCTTCCTCCTCTTCTTTTTGTTGTTTCTGTTGCTTTGTAGAATCCAGACTGGGGAAGAGAGATAATACATATCGACAGATGGTCTACAGAAAGACAGTTAAACTTTAAAAAAATCAAAGTAAAAAAGAGAAAACGGAGGGAAACAGACGTTAGAAAGTGAAGGGAGGGACCAGAGCAGCTACATTGATGATAAAAAGGAGAGACCCCTGGAGCAGCTCCTCCACAAACAAATGTTAATTATGAAAAGTATACTATAATGAACCCACAGGGATATGTTACCTTCCTAATTTTTTGAGGCAGTCTCACTATGTAGCCCAGGAAACTCTCCATCCTCCTGCCTCAGCCTCCCAGGACTGAGGTTATAGGCAAACACCACCACCACAGCTGTTTGCTTTTCTCATTTGAAAATTTGATTTTCTAATTAAAAGTGATTTCATGTGTATGTATGTGGGTCTACCTGTCTGCATGTGCACACATGCGCACGGCACCCTTGAAGGTCAGGTGAGGGCATCTGATCCTCTGGGACTGGAGCTACAGACTGTTGCAAGTGTCTGTTACCAATACTTGGAACTGAAGCCAGGTCCTCTGCAAGAGAAGCAAGTGCTCTCAACCATGGGGCCATCTCTCTAGCACTTGAATCATGATTTTAAAGCCTTACAGAAACAGGGTTGAAAGCAAACCCAATCCCGTACAGCTCCGCAGTCCTCCATAGCTATTTGCTGCCCAGTGAGCTCTCACCACAGCACCAGTTTTCTGCCACAGCTGATTCTGCCACTTGACTTCCAGAGTGTTCCCTTCCTTCTGAACATCTGAGCAAGAGTCCTGCGCAAGAGTCCTGCAATCGACACATGATCGGTAAAACCAAAATGAAGTTCTTTTCTGGGATGAAATGGACTGTGCCCCAGTAGTTCCTATCGCCTGTGTTTGACCTGGAGACCCACCCCATCACTTAGCTTTTATCTTCATTGTATGTGTATGCATGGGAACCACGTGTGGGCCTGGCGCCTGCCAAGGCAGGTGAGGAAATAAGATCCCCAAGAACCGGGTATTGGGAATTGAATCTGCATTCTCTGCAAGAGCAGCAAGCACCATTGACCTCCGCACTGTGTTGACTTCAGTGTCAACACAGTATTTTTAATACCACGAAGCTTTTGCTGTTGTCATCTCTTCCTGTTACAGAGCTAGCAGGGGTGGCTTGACCCAGGATGGGGTAATTTGGAGGACACTTGACAACAACATTCTTGAACAAGCTTAAGTGGCACAGGTCAAGTTACCACTATAATATATAATATACCAGTGCCATGAAAAGCTATTTACTGATGCCATTAAAGAGATGTAAAAGGCTAGGTGGTGGTGGTGGTGCACACGTTTAATCCCAACACTTGGGAGGCAGAGGCAGGCAGATCTCTATGAGTTCGAGCCTGGTCTGGGAATCAAATTCCAGATGTTACACAGAGAAGCCCTGTCTCAAAACAAATGAATAAGAGAGACAGGGAGACTCAGAGGAAGAGGCATAGGGAGAAAAAGATGGAGAAAGAGAGGCAGAGGGAGAGGGAGAGTGTAGGGCGCTGCCCTGCTGCCATCTTCTTGTTTACTAGTTTGCTGCCATTTGGTGATTCTGGCTCTGCCTTGCTCAGCGCTGTTTCACGTGCCCTACCAAGTGGTGAGACCCAGCCTTGGCCTATCATGTTTTGACCCGTTTGCTCAGGAGAGGCCTGGACCAATCAGACACGGATACGTCATGGCTTTTGTCTGCACTGTATATAAGCAGTGCACGCCTGGGGTCTGGGTCCTTCTGCTTCAACTCTTCAAAGAAGTGTGCTCCAATAAAGTGTGTGCTGAGAAGAATCCATTGTGGTCGTCTTTTCCGCTGGTGGACAGGGTGCGCCACAGGAGAGGGAGAGGGAGAGGTTGAAGAGAGAGAAAGGGAAAGGGAGAGGGAGAGGCAGAGGGAGAGGCAGAGGGAGAGGGAGAGGGAGAGTGAGAAGGAGAGGGAGAGGCAGAGGGAGAGGGAGAGGCAGAGGATTTATAGAATCCCATCATCAGGGACAGAAACCAGCTTCTTGCAGTCTTTCAGAAACAGCAGGCTCATCATATTTTTTCAGCTACCAGCACAAACTGAGACAATCAAGAAATGGGTGTTTGCTTCTCCAGTGCTCATGGCTGTTGCCTGTCTGGAAAACTCTGGAGTGGGGGCGAGGGGGGGGATCTGAACATGTTCACAGCCCACACATAATGACACCAGCTGAAGCAGTGGGAACCCTTGTGTCTCTCTCCACAGAGACAGGCTTTGTCAGAGGAGTACATGGACGATTGTCTCCAACTTTGCCAGAGAAGGAATTTCCAGAAGTGCATGTGCCATGAAAGCCAGCAACCACAGGAGGGCTATCCTGATGAGTGCAGATGGCAAATTCCAGCCAATCCTGAGCATGCAAAGTTGTGAAAATGGAATGTTCCTGCTCCTGCTGTATGCTTCAAGACCTCCCCTAATCGTGGTAGGCTGTGTTGTACCTGTCTGCCTATATAGACAGAACCTTTCCCCCATCCACACTCCCTGCAAGAATAAGGTTCAGGGAAGACACTGCTGTTAAGATTCTGGATCCTACAGCAGGGGCACCACAGTGATGCAATAGTTCCTTATTATATACCCCCCCACCATACCAACTAATTGATAAATTTGCCTGAATTGTGCTGTTTCTCTTAATTGAAGCCATGTGATTCTTTTTCTCTTTAATTTTAAAAATATTTGTCTACTTATTTTCTGTATATGTGTATTTTCTTGAGTGTATGTATGTGCACCATGTGTGTTTAGATGCTCACAGAGACAAGAAGAGGGTGTTGGGGGTCCTTGGACCTGGAGTGATAGGTGTTTGTGGGCCACTTATCCTGGGTGCTAGGAACTGAACTTAGGTTCACTGAAAGAGCAGCAAACACTCTTAACTCTCCAGTATGCTAGATTTTTATTCTCTCTCTCTCTCTCTCTCTCTCTCTCTCTCTCTCTCTCTCTCTCTCTCTCTCTCTCTCTCTCTCTCTCTCTCTCTGTATTTTGGCAGGCAGGTAAATAACAGAGGCCAAAAAGAGAGCACTAGAGTTACAGGCAGCAGTGAGGCCCCTGATAAGAGTGTTGGTGTTGGGACCTGAACTCAGGTCCTCTGGAAGTGTGGCAAATATTCTTAAGCATGGAGCTCTCTCCAGCTTCACCTTCCTCCTTTAAATGCTGTCTAAATCTGGATTTCTCCTTGTGGAGGACCCGGCTAAGAAGTGAATGGCATACTGCATCTGAGGAGCTGTGCAGCTGCTTTGGTGAAGCATCAATGCAGGGACCTCTGGGAACATGCTGTGGCCCTGTCGAAGAAGGTGTGCCACTGGGGGCTGGCTTCAAGATTTCAAAAGCCCAGTTAGCTCTTTCTCTCAGTCTGGAGCTTGTGGATCAGATGTCAGTTCTGAGTTAACTGCTTCAGTGCCTGCTGACACCATGCTCTTTGCCGTGATGGTCATAGACTCACCTTCTGAAATTGTAAGCCTAAATAAATGCTTTCTTCTATAAGTTGCCTTGATCATGATATCTTATCATAGCAATAAAGGAAAGAAAAAGAAAGAAACGAAAGGACTGGTAAAATAAATCTTAAAACAGAAGGACGAGTTGGTGAGGGACAGGTCAGTGAGGCACTGAAGAGATAGTTCAGCAGTTATGAGCAAGTCCTCCTCTTGGAGAAAACCTGAGTTAATTTCCCTGCCTCTGGCCTCCCCAAGTACCTTCACTCATGTGTACAAGCCCTCATACAGAAATATACACCTAATTGAAAGTTAAAAATTAAGTAAAACAGAATTTGACTGGTAAAATTAATTCCAGAATAGTCCTTTTGTTGGAAGAAACATTTGTAACTTAACCTCACAGCTTGTAATATATAATTTTTATTATTCTGTTAGATAAAAATGGGAGCTGTAACCAGGTCTGTTGTAATTATATATGGGATATACTTATAAATTATTTATTTCTGGTGTGAAATTAGAAGGTGTAAAGTGTGAGTTGCTGAAGATTGGTCTTGTGGAAATATGTTTGTTTCCAAAGTGGTGTGTGCATGTGTGTACACAAGCAGGTGTGCTCAGTACTGGCTGTCACACCCAGGGCCTCACTTAACACAAGCTTTACCATCTTACTGTTGTTGCTGTTATTCTTTGAGACAGCATTTTGCTATGCAGTCCAGGCTGGACAGGAACTCAAGGCTCTCCTGTAGCAGCTTTTCTTGCCATGCAGCCTTGTCAGGCCAGGGACTTGCTTGCCTCAGGCTTGTGTCAATCACCTGCCTCCATCTTTTGAGGACTTACCACATATGACTTTGTACTTCTCAGTAAAGATTTTACTCAACCTTTGGATCTGACTATTGGAAGGAATTGTGAAAAATGAAAATAAATATTTACCTCTAGTTTTTTTTAAAGTTTCATTGTATATATTCATTGTACATGTTATTATGTTGTATAAAGACATTTTGTACATTTTTTTCTACATTAAGTAATTCTTTCCTTTACTGTCACCTCACTTCTTCTCCCCTTATTAGTCCCTTCTGTTTTGCTATTTTCTTTTCTTCCTTTTTTTTTTTTTTTTTTTTTTTTTTGGTTTTTGTAAAGCCCTGGCCCCTAGCCGTGGTCATTTTTAGGCCTCTCATCTGATCCAGTCAGGGAAGGAAGGTCCCACTCAACCCTCATTCAAGAGCTTTTTTCAGAGGGAAGAATCCAGGAGAGTGGCTGCCTCTGTCACCATAGCTATACAGCAGGACAGCCTGGCAGCCACAAGAGCAACAGACACAGGGTTTACAAAGGGCTTCTTGGGGAGGAGTTTTTCAGGGAGATTTTCAGGGTGGGGATTGGTCAGATTTCAATCCCCAAGTTTAGGATGGCTAAATCCTCTACTCAGGGACTGGTTAGATTTATGCTCGGGTTCTGGGTCAGATTTGGCTCTGGTTTCACTGGTTTTTCACTGGTCTTTTAAAGCCCTTTGGCTCTAATTTTTAGGCCAGGGTGTATTTCTTTCGCTGGCTCTGATTCTAGGGTCAAAGTGTGATTCTTTCGGCTCTGCTCAGGGTGTGTTTCTTTGTCTGGCCCTTTCCCCTACAGTGTTCACTTGGAGTTAGGAGTGGTATAGCTGGGTCACATTGTGACTACGTATAAAAATGAGTATTTTTACTCAGATGTTTAAAAAGGCATCATACGCAGCCAAAGCAATTATATGGTTGTGTTATGGGAACAGACTAATATTCAAATGGGGAAGATGGAGACCTTAGAAGTAGACTTCTAGATAGATACAGGAACCAGACAGATAATAACGGTGGTCCTGCAAAAAGCTATGCAAAAGGCACGCTCTTAACAGAACTATGTCATGTGTGAACGACTCCCTTTAGTCCTGGCAGAAAATGAAATGTCAAAGCTCACACTGTAAGGAAAATAGAAGAAACTGCTGCTCTGGATTGGGAAACATTACACGAACCTGACTCAGAACCACAGACCACAAAACAAGGGAAACAACAGGAAGTAAAGATACAGACTGCTGTTTGGCTACATAAACACTGATTTGTCTACTGCAACTCCTAGCCCTTCGGGAAGAGAGACCTGCGCGCCTGCGCTACCAGACCCTTCCAGCTTCCCGTCGCTTCCTTTTTCCGCCTTGGCCCCACCCACCTTCGGCCAGCGTTTCCGGCTCAGCCCGGAACTAGAGCGCTTCCGCTTGGTTCTCCTGCGGAGTTGCCAGGTTTCCCGGTGTCCCCGAGGCTGTCACCAGGAGGCGGTCCGGGCTCTCGGCCACGCGGGCCGGCCGGGCTGCTCGGCGTCGTCCTCTAGCTCGCAGCTCCGTTCGCCGACTTGGGGGGCGACATGGCCGGGGCCCGCCGCGGCAGGCCGGGCGTGAGGCCGCCTCTCGCAGCCCGCGCGTTCCCGTGGCCCCTGGGCCGGCGGGCACCGGTGTCGGCGTGAGCAGCCCCTCGGCGCCCGCGGTCCCCGCGCTCACGGCCGCATGGCGTCCGAGGCGCCGTCGCCGCCGCCGCCGCCCGCCTCTCCCGAGCCGGAGCTGGCGCAGCTAAGGCGGAAGGTGGAGAAGTTGGAGCGCGAGCTGCGGAGCTGCAAGAGGCAGGTGCGGGAGGTCGAGAAGCTGCTGCAGCACACGGAGCGGCTGTACCAGAGCGCCGAGAGCAATAACCAGGAACTCCGCACGCAGGTGCGCTGTCCGCCTCAGCCCCGAGGCCCGCCAGTGCCTCCCTGGCCCGAGCCAGAGCTTCTCTGCCGAGTCTTTGAAATCAATAAAGCTAACAACTCCGAGTACCGTTGGAGCCAGCTGAACAGTGCAAGCCAGTTGGTTTGGACGACTGTCTCAGGGCAGGAGTGAATGAACTCCAGCATGAGCCACGTAGTCTGGATTTCCTAACCCAGTGGCGATGGGAGCGTTTGTTTGTTATTTGTGTGTTTGTTTATTTTCTGGGTCATGTTTGAATTGTTTTGGTTGAGTCGAAGGCTCACTTGGGCCTTGAACTCGCCATGTAAAGGAGGATGACCTTGACGTTCAACTTTTGAACCTCCTGCCTCCACTTCCCAAGTGCTGGGATTATGGGCTTGCATTTGGTCTCTATTTCACCCCGATTTGGGATTTTTCGACACAGAATCTCACTCTGTAGTCAGCCTGGCTTAGATCTCAGAATGTAGATCAAGATTGACTCAAACGCATGGCAACCTTGGCTCATCCTCCAAGGCTGAGTTTTCAGGGACTAAACAGATGCCCACCTTGCCTTTTGAGTTTGCTTAAGGCTGAACTTAGAATCCCGTCTCTTATCTTGAGCACTCCAGTTGCATATAATATCTGGTTGATAATAGCATGCAGCAGAGAAGGCTAAAAGCACGAACACAATTTGATTTTACACACCATTGAACATACTCCATGTGTAAGGTGATCAGAGTTATCCTATTGGGTTCACTTGTAGAGAGGTAAACTTGTCTTTCGTATAGATGCTAGGAGTGTGTTTCATTTTCATAATATGTAATAAGGATAAATACCTGATCTTAGTGCTTAGAAATAATACATTTTAGCTTGACCATTGAATAGTTGATATTATCCTAACAGTTTATTTCCAGATACTTAATTTCATCTTAATGTTTTCTTCATAATTTAATGTTTAATAAAACTGCATCTCCAGGATAGATCTAAAATGTCATCCAACTTAACTTTGCCATACTGTTCTTTATGTATGTGTGTGTTTGTGTTTGGTATATTCCTACCTATGTGCACACGAAGGCCAGAGGGAGACATCAGGTGTCCTCTATCTTCTTCATTCCTTTGAAACAGGGTCTCTTCCTTCACCAGGACCTGAATTTTTTTCTTTTTCTCTTTCTTTTCTTTCTTTCTTTCTTTTTTTTTTTTTTTTTTTTTTTTTGCTGGGTTGATATGACTTCTCTACCCATTGTTTTGAGTTACATTTCTGGCCTAGAAAGTTTAGGCTAGTCTTGGGCAGTGTAGAGGAGAGGGAGAGAGATAGACAGGCCAACAGAGACAAAGTCAGTGGTAGAGTGTGCAAGCGAAGGCCCTGGGCTGGATTCCCAGCACCTCCCTCTCCCTGTTAAACAATAATAACAAACTCAAAGTAGAGAAAGTCTTGCATCTTGCTGATAGTTGTAACTACCTTCTAGTCAGCATTCCCTACCAAGAGGGTGGAATGTTATCTGTCATCCATTTGGGCTTAACAAGCCTTTTATAAGTTACTTTGTCTCTTAAAATATTTCATGTGTAACACTGACATTAGAACAACTAATCTGTAAGGAAGTTGTGTAAATTAAGATGTTACTCAAAGTTCCAGTATAAATGTAGATACTAAATATTCCAGTTCTTGGTGATGGTGGCAGTCAGCACCAGGGCAAAGCTCTCTGCCTCCTAGGCAAGGAGGGAATGACTGAGGGATGAATCTGCAAGCCAGTGCCTCCTAAACAGTTTGCGCCAAGTTGTTTTCCTCGGCCTGGTTCCAGTCCTGGTAGTAAGAGCAGATTTCACAATTCTTAAAGTGCCTAAGTAAACCTGAATGTAACTATCCCCACAGCCTTTTCTGTGTTTAAGCTTACCATTAAATATTTAGAAGTGTTTTCATTGTTTCTTGCATAAAACACAGATTGAGTTCCTGTCAGACTGAGGTTGAAGTACTCGGGTACAGGCAGTTTCCATCCACTCATGGGCATGTCCACACTGTCACCCTGGCCTACAGAGCATCTTTCAGTGGTGCTTGAGTGCACAGAACACAAAGGGACAATGTCACCTCTGTCATGTTGTCTGGTCTATTCTGCTGTAGTTATTTAGTGATAAGAGCAAAGAGGAATAGCATTGTTGTGTTTAAATAACTCTGAGTCACCAGGTAGTAGTAGAGAACTCAGTTTAGATGGAACTGTGTAATTTTAAAGCAAGAACTTGGCCTTTGAGACTATGAGAATAAACTTTTGTGTTGTTTTTGTCCATGCTAGGGGTGGAACTTGCCATATTTGAACTGTAGTTGGACTTTTCTTTCTATGGTGCTTGAGACTGAGCCTGGGACTTCATGACCACTGGGCAGGTGTGCAACACTGAGCTCCATCCCCAGTTTTAGAGTGGAATGATTTGAATGGTTTGCTTTTTTTTTTTTTTTTTTTTTTTTTTTAAGGCAGGGTCTCAAGGTGGAGGAGATAAGGAAAGCCAAAAGTCAGGCCGTAACTTGTGAAGACATTGCATGGTTTCTGAAAAGGAAGTGGCTGCTTTGTGCACAGGGCTAAAAGTTCTACCAAGAAAAACGCCTTACAGTGTCGTGAGAGTGCTGGAGTGCTGTTACTGGATTGCTCTATGGTTTTTCCTAATGCTTTGTCTCCTTTCAGGTGGAAGAACTCAGTAAAGTACTCCATTGTGGGAGGAATGAAGATAGGAAGAAGTCTGATGTAGAAGTGCAGACAGAGAACCATGCCCCTTGGTCAATTTCAGGTACCCAGTGTCTGGTGGGGATGCACTAGGCCGCCCCTCGGAGCATTCGTGACTTGCTGAAGTGTGTCTCTTTAAAAATGAGACACAGAATACATAAATATGAAGAATTTGATAATACCGAACGCTTTCATGTTTTGTCAGTTTGAGTAGCAAAATGGAAATGTATCATTTCTATAATTTCTTTAATGTTTGTGTATGTTTTCAGTGCCATACTAAGCGTCCTGTTCTTGTTGCTTGAGTCTAAGAGTCTCAGTATAGAGTTATCTTCATTTCTCTCTCTCTCTCTCTCTCTCTCTCTCTCTCTCTCTCTCTCTCTCTCTCTCTCTCCTCTCCCTCCTCCTTTTCCCTCCCTCCCTCTCCTTTTCCCTCCCTCCCTCTCCTTTTCCCTCCGTCCCTCCCTCCCTCCGTCCCTCCCTCCCCCTCCGTCCCTCCCTCCCTCCGTCCCTCCCTCTGCCTCCTCTTTGTCTTTATACTTAGCCTAGAACTTTCTGGGCAGCCCAGGTTGCCTTCATTTGTATTAGCTTCCTGTCTCAGGCTCTCCAACACTAGGAAAATCCCCCCTTACTCCTTACTGATCATACTTAATAATTTTGTCACTCAATAAGCTACTGTCTTTTTCTTTCTTTTTTTTTTTTTAATCTGGTCATGTTCTTGTGGCCAGATTTAATGGGTGCTATTTTGTGTTTGTTACTCAGGTTTGCAATTAACAGTGAAACTTGTTCTATATACTTTTTTCCTTTCTTTCTGCTACAGATTATTATTATCAGACGTATTATACTGACGATAGTCTTCCCAGTAAAGAGGCGGAACTCACTGTACAGCAGAGTCCGTATGCTCAAGCTTCTAGTAAAGACGAGTCACAACTGGACAGTGATAGTCATGCTGGTACTGATGGCACAGAATGTGCTAGACATGGACAGGAGGATCCTTTCCCCTCTGATTCACAGGTAACCAAAGGCTAACCATGACACCCGAGGCCCAGGGATTTACCCTTAAATTGTCATGATGGAGAAAGACGGGATTGCTTGACCCACTCCAGAGCACACAGGCATTATAAACCGTCTGTGATTGTGCAGGTTATCACTTTTGTTTTGCCTTTTGAAATAAAATTTTTGTTGTTGTTGTTGCTCAGATTGGCCTTGAATCCCTGAGCTCAAGTTGTCCTGCCTCAGCCTCCTGTGTATTGGTTTATATCAATACATTCAGCTGTGGTTGGTAAAACACAGAGCTGGGACTGTATTTCTAGTGATTGTTTTCCTGTTTGTAATGACATGAACTAAAGGACTTATTTATCAGTCTGTTTAAACTCAGTCCATGGAGCTGGTGCTCAGTGAGATGACCCAGGAGATTAAGGTGCTTCTTATACAAGGTTGGCAGTCTGAGTTCAGTTCCTAACCCTGGACCCCCCTTACAGGCTGAAGGAGAAAGCCAAGTCCACATGTTTTTCTGACCTCCATATGCCAGCGGTGGCACTCACGTACATTCACACATTCTAGTAAAGCTTTAAAGGACCTTGGGTACCGAACAGTAATGTGTTTTACATGTTTATATGTGGAGTGTTTGCTGTTTTGACATGGGGGACTTATGTTGCCTACACTGGTCTTAAATTTGGCACAATCTATCCTCTCACCTGAGCCTGCCAAATACTGAATACTATAGGTGGGTGTCCCCAAATGGCAACACCTGGAAGTAAAAGGCAGTTTTCTTCCTCCCTCAGCTACCAATCCCAGGGCCTGTATAGTAAGTGCCCCATCATTATTTAAATTTTCCCGGATGTTTTTCACATTTGGTTTTACAATTTGTTTGAATTATAAACTTTTATGTGATGCATTTCATTTAGTCTATAGTTTTCTCCTCCACCTCTTTCTTTGAATATATTGAACAATTAGATCGTTGTTTTAGAGAGTATTTCATAGTCTGTGCTTCTCTGTGTTACCAAACATTTAACTTTGAATAATTGTTATCATCTTACTTTAGTGTCTTTAAAACTCAGACAAGGTTCTGGGGAACCTTGCAGCTCCAAGGTACAGCACTATAATGTGCAAGACTCTGTCTTTTCCCCAGCCCTGCAAAATAAAACTAAAAGAAAAATTCATAGTCAAGGCTAAATTGAAGAACACTTAGATATCCTTTAAAAAATGCCCATATGTTCCCCTCACAAACTGGAAACAAACTGCATTTTAGATTTGTCAGTGGTATTTTAGCGACAGTTGTGTGTCATCTGGAGTGGGTCTCTCTCTCCAGGAGAGTGCGTCCGCCTTAGCAGCAGAGGGCACGGCCCTGGAAGGGTCCTCGATAGCCGACAGCTTGAGAGCTGCAGCGGAAGCTGCTGTGTCGCAGACCGGCTTTACCTATGACGAGAACACGGGATTGTATTTTGACCACAGCACCGGTTTCTATTACGATTCTGTAAGTGCCTCAGACCTTTTCAATACTGTACTGTTGTTTTATTAGTTGCCTGAAAGCAAAAGTTAAGCCCAAGACGAAGTAAGAATTGGCACGTAAAAATTACCGTTGAGGGCTGAGGAGTGTGGTCTTCCATCCCAGAAATCCATTCTTTCCAGGGTCTTGTCTATTAATGATAGCCTGATGTTGGTTTTTAAATTTGGTCGACTATAAATGGAGATATCCTTCCAAGTATTTCTGTTTTTCAGTGTTTCATTCTCCTTGTTTGTTTTCCTTCATATTTTGAACTTTTGCCTCCAATTTTCTATTTAGAAAAAAAATTAGAAAATTAATGAAGATGGCTGTTTACCAGTTTCTTACATTTTAGCACCCAACTCCCAGTTTCTTTGGTTTTATTATTGAAAGTCAAGATTTTTTTGTAGCATTAAGGAGAGGTTTGGGTGTTGGGTATCAGGTTGATTTCACTTTCAGCTTTCTGATCTATGCCTTAGTTTTTATGCCTTAAGAACAGTTTCTTTCACTTTTTTTATTAATGTGTTCAGTTGAGCCATATGAAGTTGCTGTTTCTTATAAAGTAAAACACCATGAACAATGGCAGTCTTATTTGATGCAATTAAGGCTCATTATTTTCCCACCATGGAAAACAGCAGACATTAATTGATAAATATTTTTGAAAATTTAAAGGCACTTTTTTTCCTAATTCATTATCTCCTGAGAATACTATAGCTGCTAAAACAGACATTCACTATGTTGGAAAATAATTGTTGTTTTTTTTTTATTTTTCCATTTTGTTTGATTAAACATGAGTAAAACTTATGTCTTCTTGACTTTGAAAGGAAAACCAACTATACTATGATCCCGCCACTGGGATTTATTACTACTGTGATGTGGAAAGTGGTCGATACCAGTTTCATTCTCGAGTAGATTTACAGCCTTACCAGAGCTCTAGCACAAAACCAAGCAAAGACAAAAAGCTGAAGAGGAGAAGAAAGGAGCCAGGCTTTTGTACAACAAATGACGAAAAGGTAATGCTTTCTTAAGTTTGTAAAGTGTACAGTATTTTAGTATCATTAAGCCAAAAATTCATGAATGTAAACATTAGTCTGTATCTTTGCATTTTAAATCTATCCATTAAGGTATGGGAGTCTAAAAACCAAGGGAGGTTTAAATGAAACAAGTTTTGTTTTTTGTTTTTTTATTTTTGTTTTTTTCACTAACTCAGTCACTAGAAGTAGGTGTTTTTAAAGTTTGAAGGAGGTAGATTGATGATATATAAAATATTTTACATTGTTTAGCTCAGAAGAACATCCAAAAACTGATACAGTAAGTTGCTGTTTTATAGTTCACAAAAGAAAAAACAGTTTGTGTATTGGCACATACAGATTTAATATTCTTAAGTAATTTCTCGCCTATTGCAAACTTAAAATGTATTCCTGGTAAATATGGAGTGAGGTACATATTAGGGTTCAAAGAATTTTTTGTTTCATTTTAAAGGATTTATTGTTTTTGTATTTGTGTGTGTGTGTGTGTGTGTGTGTGTGTGTGTGTGTGTGTGTGTGTGTACACATACATGGGCATGCCTGTGTATGCAGAAGCCAGAAGAAAGAGCAGATCCTCTGGAACTGGAGTTACACTTGGTTATGAGTGGATGTGGGTGCTGGGAAGGACACTTGGATCCATTGCAAGCACTCATAACTGCTGAGCCATCTTCCAGCTTGTTTTTTAAATTTAGTTTTGTATTTGGAAAGAGGTTGGTTTTATCAGTAATCATAAAGACATTTTATTTCATTAGGTAGAGAACATATTTCTAGTAATTAGTATTTCAAAAAATTAAAACAAAAGACAATTTCTTTGCATAATTCACACAGCCACAGAGCCATATGTATAAGAAATGGGGGGGGGGGGGCTGGGATGTACCTTAGTATTGGAGCACTTATGTTACATGTGCAAGGTCCTGGGCATGGTCCCTAGCATTGCAGAAATCATGTCAAATGCAGAAAAAATTTAAGTCTAATGTAGTGAGACTTGGGTTAATTAAGAACATGATGTCATAGCTGGCAGTGGTGGTGCATGTGTCTAACCCAGCACTCAGGAGGCAAAAGGTGGCAGATCTCTGAGTTCAAGGCCAGCCTGGTCTACAGAGTGTGTTTCAGGATAACTAGGGCTACACAGAGAAACCCTGTATTAAAAAGACAAAACAAAAGAACATGTAAAGGAAAAGAAATTTATATAAAGACTGAAGGGAATTTTAAAATCACTTAGGATACCATGGTAATTAGATGCTCTTCTCTCTCTTATTTCTGCTCCCTAAATGGCTGAGGTTGGTGATGTCTGAAGAGGAGTGTGTTAGCTTCACTCACATTGTTTGAATTGTGTACTTTGGAAATTTTATCTCATACGTTTTTTTTAGCCCAAAGAAATTTACTTAAAATAATACGTTCTATGATCAACACTTCAAATTAAGATTCTGTTGGCCTTATTTTCTGTTCTCAGTATGTTTTTTTTTCTTTGGAATAGAAAAGTATGTTAGTGAACTACTAAGAATCACTTTAGGATTCTCCATTGTAATGACTTGTTCTAAACTTTGAAGGACTAGGTTATATAAAAGCCTTCTTCCTAGCAGAAAGAAGAGTGTGAGAGGCAGCAGAGAAGCTCCCAATTAGTGTCTTTCCTTTCTGAGATGCTCTCGAGCTTCACTTTTTTTAGACGAGGACATGTGGAAAGAAGGCAACAGGGCTAGATATTGGGATAAATATTTTTATATAAGTACACATGCCCATGTGCACACACACACACACACACACACACACACACACACACACACACACACAGAGTTGTGCTTCATTGTCCACATATAAGTGACCTTTCTTGTCTTTTACTGGGTGATTATCCAAGAGTCTAAACCAGGATATCCCTTATCAAAAGCACCTCCAACAGTTTCATTTATTTCTCTCTTAAGTTTTCCAAGAAGTAATGATAGCAGTAATAATAATGAATAGAAGATTGGAACATGATGTTTAAAAAGTGTATGCATAGCTAAGGAGATATTTTTAACCACATGGCCTGTAAAGCTCCTAATAGCTTTTTAGCTCCTAGCCCTTGTTTTTGCCCTTGGTGAGTTTGTATCGCCAAGAGCATATACAGTTTATCACACTGCGAATGTTCAGCCTTTCTCCAAACCCTATTTATGCTGTCGCGTTTTATAAAATTGCATGTGAACTCACTTTGTTATGTGCAGCATGGCATACGAAAAGAGCACTTACTCTGCTGCTTCTCAGTTCAAACAATATATTGTCTGTTATACAGAACAGCGCCTGTGTTGGTAACTGTATCAGTTGTCTTGTGTACTGGAATTGAACCCAGGGTCTTATGCATATTGGACACACACCTCACTGCTGAGCTGTGTCTCTGGCCCATGTATTATATTCTTTGCAAGTCACTATGAGAATAAACTTGGTGTTATGACTACAAAAACATGTAATTCACATGTTCATTGGCTTGATTTCATCATTCCTTGTATACATTGTTTAATAAAACTACATTTAATTTGTTAATTAAAAGTAATCTGTTCATTTTTCATAAAGCATGCCAGAAATTAATAATAAAAGGTTTATGATAGACAGGTTGAACTTTTAGAGTTAAAGGCATACGAATACCCATTTGTATTTTAAACTTTTGTGTAGTTTCAATACAGCTAATGCTGAAATGTTCAGTTTTGACAAAACCTCAGTTTTGATAACCTTGATTATTTAAATTCCTGTTATTTTTTTTTTTAAACATTTCTGTGTTTTATGTACTTTGTCTTATTTAAAAACTCAAAATAAAAATTTAGAGTTGATGCATTCTTGAGTTTCACACTATTCAATAAGGTAGCCACTGGCTACATCTGGTGGTGGACTGAAGTGAATGAAGGTCCTATCTACATAGGAGGATATTCTGTATGTGCAAGATTTTGAAGTCTTACTACAGAAGTGAATATAAATTTTTAAAGTTTTTAAATGTGACTACTAGAAAATTTAAAAGTATAAATAGGAGTTACATTAAAAATTTTGTTATACAGCTTTCTGAGATGCTATTACACAAGTCATGTAATAGGTAATGGGGGCCTGGTCTGGAAATATTGGGGCCTTGAGAATAGGTGGAGGGATGTGAAGTGTCTAGCCCTGGTGTATGGTCCCATGTGATGCTGTGCTGGGTATCTACAATGAGTATAACGTTCTTAGAGTGATAATGTTATGAAGCAGGACCAGTCAGCAGGCATAGATTCCTATTTGTTCACTGCCCTGTATCCTGTATCCTCCGTGAATCAATAGAACTTTATATAGTGCTATAAGATGGTGATGTTGTCACTTAGTTTCCTGCCTGCCTCTCATGTAGGATTTGATTTCAGAAGATCAGAACGTCTGCAGCATTGAATATATAAACTGCAGTGAAGAAGAAAATTCTGCACATGTGAAAAAGAAGGCCAGAATAGACACTGCCCACAGAAGTAGTCCCTTAACGCTCACTGTTCCAGTTAGTGGGGGCACTGAAGCTTCTCCTGGTGATGGTAACTCAGCTTCATCGAAGGATGAGAAAGTTAGAGAAAGTGAGAGTGAGCCAGAAGAAGGTGAAATTACAGACTCTCAGAGCGAAAATAGTTCCGATGAAGACAGTACCAGTGAGAACAAGGGACCCTCAGAAGAATCGGAGGATGAAGGTACGTAGGGAATAATACGCTTGGGTCATAAGAGAGCAAGACTGCTGAGTGCAGTAGCAGACAGTGCACACCAGTTATCTGATGGCACTGGAAACTTAGGACAGTGATCCATAGTTGGTTTTTAGAAGGCAGGTCATGGGCAAATGACCGCTACATTGACTTCAGAAAGCTGCATTGGATTGAAAAGCTTCCATTGCACATAAAACCAAACCTTCTCAATTCTAATATATGTTAAGGCTG
This sequence comes from Cricetiscus sungorus, assembly GCA_030556225.1. Classification (NCBI taxonomy): domain Eukaryota; kingdom Metazoa; phylum Chordata; class Mammalia; order Rodentia; family Cricetidae; genus Cricetiscus; species Cricetiscus sungorus. The sequence continues at coordinate 54,680,996 of JANBXA010000398.1, read as the reverse complement.
TGCTGTTCGTGGTCTGCTTTTGCAATTGAACAGGAAAAAGTAAATTGCCTTTAAAAGCATAGCTCATGAAGTCATGCATAAGTATTATGATTATTCTAACATTTTTTTTACTTGATATGGAAATGCACGGTATTTTATATACAGTCAATGAATTAAATGTGTTCAATAATAATAGTCATGATAATAAGTCTTACATGTCAGTATATATTTATAAATAGTAGAATTTAAGAAGTTTTTTTGTTTGTTGCTATACTGAGTATTGAACCCAGAATCTGACACTTGCTGGGCAGTATTCTACTACTGAGTTCTGACCATTATAATTTTAGTTATCTGTGTGAAAAGTTAATTTTTTCTTTTTTCCCTTTTGTTTTTTGTTTTGAGATAGGGTTTCTCTGTGTAACAGGTCTGGATGTCCTGGAACTCTCTCTGTAGATCTGTGGCCTTGAACTCACAGAGATCCACCTGTCTCTGCTTCCCAAATGCTGGGATTAAAGGCGTGTGCCACCGCCACCACCTGATGAAAAATTAATTTTTATAGCACTTAAATTAATGTTTCTCTGCCTCTTACTTAATAGAGGAAGAAAAGATCTGGCCTCCCTGTATTCGGGTGATTGTTGTTAGATCTCCAGTGTTGCAGATGGGCTCGCTTTTCATCATCACAGCTGTAAACCCGGCCACGATTGGGAGGTAAGGATGCTTCATACTGCATTTCAAAAAGGTGGGTGAGCAGTATTGTATTTCAAGCATTGATCTATGTGCTCTGGGAACAGAAAAGACTAAGGCAACATCTTCATCTTAAGACAGCACAGTTAAACAAGAAAAAGGATGTAAACAAATACTGTGGGGAAGCATGCAAGCTCTAGTGTGTCAGTAAGGGCAATCCACAGGTAAATAATGCTGTGCTAGAATTCCATTTAAACAGTTAGTAGGGTCACTGCAATCCACAGGTAGATGATGCTGTGCTAGAATTCCGTTTAAACAGCTAGTAGGGTCACTGCTGTTCTACATGTTCCCATAATCACTAATGTCACTCTCCTTACTGCTGCAGAGAAAAGGATATGGAGCATACTCTTCGAATCCCTGAAGTTGGTGTCAGTAAGGTAAGACCTTTCCTCTCCATCACAGCCCTAAGAGGAGAAAGCTCTGTGTGTGTGTGTGTGTGTGTGTGTGTGTGTGTGTGTGTTACCCCATTACACAACACACACAAAATAAATAATTTAAATACCATTTGCATATAGTGATTGACAGGCCCATCTCTTAAGTATCTTAGAGAAGTTGCTGGATTGTGTGCAGATGTCATACACACAAGAAGGCCTGTAGCAGGTTTTTTACCTTTAAAAAAGTTTGTGTATTGTAATTGGACTTTTTTTTGGCTGCTAGCTCAGAATTTACGACTCAGAGACTCACTATCAGTTATGATAGCTTGGCCAAAGCTAAGGCTTTTCTCACTAGCTCTCATAACTTAATTCAACCTGTTTTTATCAATCTGTGTTCACTGTGTGGCTTTTTACCTTCCTTCCACTCTGTATGTCTGACTGCCTCTGTGTTTCGTTCTCGTCTCCTGTGTGCCGCCATTATCTCCTCCTTCCTTTCCTCTCTCTGCCCAGAAGTCCCACCTATCTCTCCTGCTTAGCTCTTGGCCTTTCAGCTCTTTATTAACCCAATCACAACAATATATTTTCACTCAGGGAAAAAATATCCTATAGCAGTGTATCACTTGGGTGCCTGGTACACAAAGGGCTAGAAGAAGGTGATAAATTTCCTGGACCTGGAGTTACACATGGTGCAAGCCTCAGTGTGGATGAACTTCCCATGTGAGGGCTGGGAGTCAAACCCTGGTCCTCCGGAAAAGCAGTCAGTGCATTTAACCACTGAGCCACCTCTCCAGTCTGACCACAGCAATATTTTTTAAAGAAGTGTAACACTCTAGAAAGCCTCGATATCCAGTTTTAGAAGCATTGACTGTGGGGTTATCCGTGTAACAGAGAGGACAGAGTACAGTTGTACCCACCACTTGGACAAACTGCATGGTATGATGCTAAGTCTACAGAGCAGGGCTGCAGAATAGATGAGTAAAGAAGTGCTCTGCGGTAAGGGAGGCTCAGCCCTGTGTCCTGGAGATCTGAGAACTTGCCTCCTTGAGAAGTTCTTGAGTGTTTCAAGTTAGTTTGTATTGAAAATTCTAATGATTTTAAATAGACACCAATAGTACTTATGTTAGGGGGGAAAAGTTCAAATTGTATGTACAGTATAATCTAAGCTACATTTTAAAATAGAAGCAGCAGGATATATACAAATTTTTCATCATAGTTAAAGGTGAAAGTATAGGCTTCATGTTTCTACCAGCGACTCATAATAATTTGTATTCAGAAAAAAAGCATTAAGAGAAAAACAAGTAAAATGATCAGAGACTAATACCCACACCATTGCATGGTAGTGACGTTAGCTCTGGGTTGGAAATGTGTAGTGCTTTGTAATTGCTTGTTTGCTTTTCTTGAAGTTTCATGCAGAAATTTATTTTGACCATGACTTGCAAAGTTACGTCCTTGTGGATCAGGGCAGCCAGAATGGTACTGTTGTCAACGGGAAGCAGATTCTGCAGGTAAGTGAATGTGTAGTGATCACCTCCACTCTCTTGTCAGAGCTCAGGGCCTGGTTGTTAATAGATAACATTTGGTTCAGATCAGAGTTCAAACCCAAATGTGTAACTTGGTTGGAAATTTTTAGAAAGGGCTAGAAAAAATACTCATCTGATGGGTTTTGGCCTCTAATTATGTCTCTGTTGCTACTTTTAGGCATGAACGTACCATAAAACTTATTTAGATTAAATATTCTTTTAAAAAGTGTGTGTGTGTGTTTATGTGTTTATGCACATGTGCATGCACGTGGAAGTCAGAGGACAACTTTGTGGAGTCACTTGTCCCTGCTGAGCCATCTCACTGGCCCAGGACTGAACATTCATATCAGCGACTTTGGTGACCCCTCTTTTGTGTGCCGCTATGAATTTCTTAGCTCAGGTCCCTCTGGCGTATCAGGCAGGTGCTCTCCCTCCAGCAGACCATTAGGCTTCCCTAACCTGCCCTTTGTGTCCTTTTCTTTTCTTAATAAAAATATTGCTCAACTGGGAATTTGCTGAAAACCAAATACTCTGACAAAGCAACTCTGGGAAGGAAGAGACCCGCCCATCACAGTGAGGAAGGCAGGGCTGTGAAGCAGGAGGATGGGTTCTGTCAGACTTGAGGAAGCAGACAGGAAATGCTAGCTATGAGCTCAGGTTCTCCTGTTTGCTCAGTCCAGGACCCCAGCCAATGGCATGGTGCTGCCCAGGTTCAGGCGGGTCCTGACAGGCATGCCCAGAGGTCATCCTTATCTGTGTATGTCACCCTGTGCCCAGGGGCCATAAGCAGTCCTAGATCCTGTCAAGTCTACCATATAAATCATCAAGGAGGCCTTGTTCTTGTGCTTTAAGAACGAAAGAAGGAAATGAAATTACCAGAAAAGCTGAGAGGTGGCTCAGTGGTTAAGACACTTACTGTGCAGTCATGTGACCAGAGTTGTGATCCCAGTGCCCTGTAACAAGGTACACAGCCACCAACGCCTGAACTCTGGCTCTGAGCAATGTTAACACCCCCCCACACACACACAGGCACACACGCGCACATGCACGCAGGCACACTTACACACTCACGCACCCACGCATGCACCCACGATTTTGTTTTAAAGAAAGATGATTGCCTCTTAACATGTTACTTTCTTCTGTGTTTTGCTAATAGATTAAAGTTCAGAGTAAACTGGTGGGTAAGAAAATGGGTGGATTTTGAAAGAAAATGGGTGGGTTTTGAAATAAGATCAAAATTATAAGCAGCTTTTGGGAAATACTATAAGGGACTGGGACTGTGGGATGGAGCCCAGAGTGTGGTTCAGGGTAAGTACCATATTCTACCACTAAGTACTGTCACGTCCTAGTAGTGTTTCTCCAGTCCATCCACCAAGGTGTAGCAGAGTGCCAGTGTCTTCTGAGTTTCTCATCAGTTATCCCTTACCATAGACATAATGTACCACGGGACTACTTTGTGTTTCTGTTTCATTGAAAATTTCTCATCTAGCCAAAAACTAAGAGTGACCCTTACGTCCTCGAGCATGGCGATGAAGTGAAAATTGGGGAGACTGTGCTGTCTTTTCACATTCACCCTGGCAGTGAGACCTGCGATGGCTGTGAACCAGGGCAGGTCAGAGCTCATCTTCGCCTCGATAAGAAAGACGAACCTTTCGGTATGTGACACACTAACGGCGGTGTGATGATACTGTTTAGAACACTTCAGTTCACTACGTGTTTAAAATGCACTGTAGCCTGCCCTCTGCCACTGAGCCTCACCTCCCACCCTTCATGTCACTGGCTTGTGTGCTGAGATAGGTGGCTGTCAGCCTCTGTGTAGTGATGGGTGTCGTAGACAAGGTGCACTTCAGTGAGTACTACTGCAAGGCTACGAAGTGAGTTATTTGGAATTTGTCCACATGTGCGGGGTACCTCTACTCAATTATGTTAGAAATTGTATTTTTAAGCTTAAGTTGGCTTTTGAAATAGTGGGCTTTCAGAAGGGGTTTTCCTACATCCTTAGTTTTGGCTAACCCACACGCCCCAACCCTTTCTCCATTCCCACTTAAATGTTTAACCCTTGTTTCATATCACATGTGCTGCATCATCCCCTTTCCCCCCCTCCAGTTTCAGGGCCCTTTCTGCCTTCCTGGTCCTGCAGACACTCCAGATCTCCAGATTAGATAGGCACATTAAAATTTTTCACAAAGCAGAGTGGATAGGTGACATTTTGTCTTTTTCTGGGCCTGGGTTAGGTATCTTAGCATATTTTCCACTTGCTGATGAGTGGATAATAATTATGTGATATACAGAGTGGAACTTTATTCTACTGCAGTGAAAATTAAAATTATGAAATGTTCAAGAAAAAACTGGAAAATATACTAAATGAGATAAACTAGCATTTCTTTTGTAAGTATAATTTTCTATAAAGTCTGTCATATTCAAATTTAGTTTTTCCTTTCAGTTGGTCCAGCATTAAGTAAGGAAGAAAAAGAGTTGGAAAGAAGAAAAGCATTAAAGAAAATACGAGTCAAGTATGGTTTGCAGGTAACGATGTTGAATATTGTTTAGTATATACTAAGCACTTTATATATGATTAAGTACTATTTACCATGACTGCTTATATAATTTCTGTAGTTCTGATGTTTATAACTTAACTGCTGAAGTTGGAGTTGAAAATGTAGTAGGTTATGTTTAAGTAGACAGTTCTGATTTCCAAAAAACATTCACTAAAATACTGAAGGGGAGGATGATGCTGCAGGCGCTGATGCATTCATGTCTGTATGGACCAAAAGTGAGTCCTGAAGTAGCCCTGTGTGTTCTCGTGTGGAAAGCTTGATTTTAAAACAGTGCGAATGTAGTGTGATGGAGAAAGAGTGCCCGCCCCCTCCCTCAACAAATGGTCCTAGAATGATTGGATAGAAACCAAAGAATGGTTCTTGTTATATGCCTTGTAAAATAGGATCTAAAAATGTGTTATAGATGTAAAGGTAGATTGTAAAACATGTGTTTGTAAAATAGGTCACTGGGTCTTGAGATTCTTGCCATCAGCCTGAGGTCCTAAAGTTGGTTCCTGGGACCCACATGGTAGAGGAAAGGACTCTCTCATCAATTGTCCTCTGACCTCCATGGGGTGAACTGGCACATGCATGCACACATGGGTACACAGAAACAACTGGCTAATGTAAATGTAACAAAGCTTTCAAGTCATGAAACAAAAAGCTTAAGGCTTGTAGGAACTTGCCTCCAGTGTCGGTACTAGTTTCCCACACTGTGAAATGAGAGAACTTCATTTAAAAGCAGGCTGCTTTAGGCTGCAGCACATACTCAGCCCTGTCTTCTTGGAGATTTTTATGAAGAGGATGACTTGAACTCATTCAGGGCCAGCCTTGTGGCTACCCTGTGTATTAATTACCTTTCTGTTGCTGTGATAAAGTACTAGGACCAAAAACAACTTAAGAAAAGATTTATTTTAGCTTAAAATTCCAGAGAGATCGAAACCATTAATGTTGGGAAAGGCATGCATGGTGGCAGGACCTGATCACAAGGGATGCAGGGAGGAAGAGCAGGAAATGTAACACAGCTATGAACTCAAAGCCCTTCCCAGGGATTACTTCCTCCAGCAAGGCTCTGCTTGCTAAAGGTTCCATAACTTCCTGAACAGTGCTACCAGCTGTTAAATACATGAGCTTATGGAGGCATTGATCATTTAAACAACTCCTCTGTGTCTAAAAGGAAAAAAAGGCACTAGATTTTAGCAGACACTTTCCAAAGAAGATCCGTTTGGAAATTAAAGACATAAAAAAGCATACAGTAAGGAATGTAGGAATGTGAGGCATTTCTACAGTGAGAGACCAGTGAGTATCTGTAAACTGACTGTACAGATCACTCACAGGGTTATAAGAATTCTCATACGTGGCTGGTAGGAATGTTAGTGGTGTGGTTCCTCTGGGAAAACAATGTGGTAACTTTTTAAAAGTTAAAAGGGGCTGGAGGTGTGTCTATCATTCCAATTTACACTATTTGCTGAAGAGAAGTTCAAACATAGTTTTCTATGAGGACTGGTAAGCAAATGTTTGTACTTGTTTTTTAGTAACACCTTTATACCAAGAGATTTCAATGTCTTTTAAGTATAGATAAATAAATCATGCTGTGTCTTATAGTGGAGTACCGTTTATCAATTAAAAAGCAAGGACCATTGAAACTGGATGTAACCTGGGTACCACTGCCATACCTGGGTGTGCCTTTATCACAAGCCTGCCATGCTATGTTAGGTTCTTTGGAATCCTTGGAGAAAGGGGGAAGTCATTTTTTTCTTCTCAATCCCAGGGGTTCAGGTCTTATTGTATGTGCACTCCTGTGTATGTGTGGGCATGCGTGCAGTGCCTTGTGGAGGTCAGAGGACAGCTCTGTGAAGTTGCCGCTCTCCTTCCATTTTTATGTGAGTTGTGGGGCTCGTCGCCAGGCCTGCATGTCAAGTGCCTTTACCTGTTGAGCCATTGAATACTAGTCCATATGACAGTAAAAGGCCACAATAGTAAGTGAAAAATACACTGGATTTTCAACGTGTTATCTCCTTGTTTTTTTTTGGTTATTTTGTGATACAACTTGAATAGCATGGAAAGAAGATAGCATGTCTAATAACAGGTGGCTTGTATGTTTTCATTCATGTCTACAGAAGCTCCATTGAGTCATATTTACTAAGTTATATTTTTGTTTGCTTTCTTTTTTTCTCAATCAATGTTTTGTGATTGCTAAGAATACAGACTATGAAGATGAAAAAGCATTGAAGAATCCAAAATATAAAGACAGAGCTGGGAAACGCAGGGAGCAGGTTGGAAGCGAAGGGACTTTCCAAAGAGATGATGCCCCTGCATCTGTTCACTCGTGAGTGTTGACTGACACCTCTAAGACATTTCTTGAGGTCTGTGCTGACTGTTCAACCTTGTGATACTGTGGAAGGCCAGCTCCTTGAGAGTGCATGTTTCATGGACAAGAAGTACAAAAGTGTCAGTAACTTTTGACCTGTGCTAATCACTGTCCTGACAGTAGTAGCTTCCATTGATCTTGAAATTTTAAATGAATGGAGCAATACAGTATTCATATGGTGTATTTGTATTCTTTTGTCCTTTGTGGCTTTGTTTGGTACAATTTATTTTCATTGCCGTAGAACTTACTTTATGAATATCCACAGTCTGTCTGTATGTGGACATCTGAATTGCTTATGATTTGTTGCCATTAGGTTTGCTTGCTTGTACATATGTCATTATGTACATTTCCACTAGGTAGCATCTATAGAGTAGAATTTGTGTACTCCACTTGAGGTATTGTCAGTTTTTAAAAGTAGCTGTACTGGTTACTTTTAATGCATTTTGTTGTACATATGGCATTAAATGTCTTTATAAATCAGTTATCATCATAACTTTCTTCTACAGTGAAATTACAGATAGCAACAAAGGCCGGAAGATGTTGGAGAAGATGGGTTGGAGAAAGGGAGAGGGCCTGGGAAAGGATGGTGGAGGAATGAAGACGCCGGTAAGACTTGTGTTTTCTTTCATTCATAAATTGTTTGACTAGACATTGCATTTGTGCATTAATGAGCCAGACATTGTCAAGTGTTGGGGCCTATATAGTAATAACCCACAACAGACATGGTTAAGGCCTTCATTTTATTAACATTTAACACATGTGGGTTTTGTTTGCTATTTGCGTTTTGGGAAAGCCTTTTTAGAATTTTTCTTTAAAAAAAAAAAAAAACGATTAAAATGTTATTTCCTGAATCAAAGGTTTTCTTGTGCTTATTGGTTGAGTGAGTTTTGGGCTTGTTTGCTTTACCATGTTGGGCATTACACCCAGGGCCTTAAACATGTTAGGCAAGCACTCTTGCCCAGCTACCTTCAATCCTTTAAAAAATTTAAAAGACATTCTTACTAGTCTGGGTTGAACGTTGCAGGAGCAACTGATTACATGTAGACAGATTCTGCATTAGCTGGAGAATCTATTGTGCTTAAGAATCCCAGAGGTCTGTATGTATAATACAAAGAAAACGATACATCACTTAAATTCTATAGTCCCATAGTTGATGGGAGGTAACATACACACACATTCTGTCTCTCCCTCCCTCTTTTTCCCTCTCTCTCTCTCAAGTAACTTTTGACAGTAGAACTTTTGTAGTATTTGATATGTGTCAAAACAGATGAACCACCATGTGTTCTTTACATGAAACTTTAATAAATCAAAGAATTATAGGTAGATGTCTCTACCCAGAGTGGCAGTTTTTGGTGTGTTTAGGTTCTAAAACAAGTCCTCTGTTTAACTTTCATAACAGATTCAGCTTCAGCTTCGACGGACACACGCGGGCTTGGGGACAGGGAAACCCTCTTCTATTGATGACCTTCACTTTCTGCAGAATAAGAGCAAAACAAATTGGGACAAAGCTCGAGAGAGGTTTGCAGAGAACTTCACAGAAACGAAGCCTCTGAAAGATGCACCAGGGGCCATGCCGTGGGTGAAGGGGACTGGAGAGTGAAGGTTCGACATGGGAAGATTGGGGCTTTGAAAAGAGAAAAAAGTTTGAAAACTCTTATTGTAGAAACTTGGGTACCCTCCTGGTCCACACGCGTGTGAGTGTGTGTGCTGTATAGCTCGTAGAGAGCAGTTTTAACTGCCGAGCAGGAACTGAATGAACTCATGCAGGAACTGGACTAAGGTTCACACAGGCAGAGCTGGTCAGACTTTTGTTGATTTATCCTGTCATTTACCACACCTGTAGGGGACAAGTAGCCATGGAAGCAACATTCAGATAACCACTAATGAGTGTACATATGTTCTATCTCCATGTCCATGTTCTCACTGTAATAAGATACACTGACAAGAGATGTCACAAGTTTATAAAGTAATTCTATGTGTACTTGTTTATACCTTTAGAACTTAGTTTTTTTTGGGGGGGGTTGTTTGTTTTTAAGTTGAGAAACCGTGAGTAGTGGAACATAGTTTTATTATCCTTGAAATAACTGCAGTAAATTGAGGAACTGATAAGCAGGTGACATGTTACAGAAAATTAGTCTCAAACTGTTTTCTTCTGTGAAGAATGTTGATTTGTATTATATATTCAGCATTTGCCTTTGGTGTTTTCCTAGCTGATGAATTATTTGATATAGATAACTGGGTGTGTATTGGCATATTCAGTGTGCTAGCATTTTTAGTTTTGATAAACACCATTGCAGGCAATGGGATTGTGCCAGAGAAATGTGACAGCTGGTGCCGTTGATTACATAGCCAAGGCTTCAAAAACAAGCATTTCCTGGAAATGTCTTCAAATGCAATAAAAAAAAAAAACACATTTTAAAAGACTTGATTTCTTGAATAAATGATTTAAACATACTTGTCTCCTTTATATTTGCAACCAACCAGAATTGTCCCCTTTGTTTTGGTAGACCAATGGCCTTTGGGGGCAGGTGTCTCATTTACCACTGTCCCCTCACTCACAACTGTTCACTGAGAAGTTGACACTCTCCTTTTTTTTTTTTTTTTTTTTGTCAGTATGTATAAATTTTAGCTCCCTACCTCCCTACCTGCAAAAAAGTAATGTCTTCAAGATTCAGAAACAAGTGCAGGAAATTCTGAAAGAGATAAAGTCATGGAAATAATTCCAAATGAAAGGTTGCCTGTGGAACCCACCCCCTAGTGTACTGGGCATGTGGGGATGGGTGCCAAGAAGACTGAAGGTCAGAAAGAAGACCAATTGACAGGTCCCAGAGGACAAGCAGGGGAGAATTCGGCTCTATAATTCCTCATTTGGACAGTTTCTCTGTGCCCTTCCTCATGCATGCATGAAGAATTTGGAGGCAACAGGATTGCTCTGATTACTAAATAGAAATCAAAAGTATATATTGGTGCTGGTTTCCTGAACAGGTAACAGTTGGTCCTTCAGAATAGGTGTGGGTCTTCCTCACATGCTCATTAAATGACTATTTCCCACCTTCAGTCTACTCTGGGCAGGAGGGGGTTTTTCATGAGTGTTTTTGGTAAGAAAATGAAAGCTAGAAAACAGTAAACAGTAATAAAAACTGAAATATATGTACATATATTTCATTCTTGCTTTCTTTTTTTTAAAACTTTTTTTTTTTTTTTTTTTTTTTTTTTCCTAGACAGGTTTTTTTATAGCTTTGAAGCCTGCCCTGGAACTGGCTCTGTAGAACAAGCTGGTCTCGAACTCAGAGATCCACCTGCCTCTGCCTCCCGAGTGCTGGGATTAAAAGTATGCACCACCACCACAACCACCGTGGCTCTGGCTGCTATCACCACTACCACCCAGTAGTACTTGCATTCTTAAACTGCTTTGCAGGTCTGAAGCCTCGGGGTTTCACTCTGTATTATTAATGTCCTGAATAAATGTCTCCTTTTCGGTCTAGAATTTTTTCTCAAATGTCTTGTCAGACAACAAAAGAGATGTATGTGTGTAAGCAGGGGTAAACTGTAACCATAGAACATACGTGAGCTTCTATTGGTTTAGAAGCATAAGTGTGAGCTATGAACAATTTGGATTACGCATAAAATTGTTTTAAATGCAAATTTTAAGTAGTACTTTATTCCCACAGTGTAGGTTTGCTAATTTATATAGTAGCTCATAAGTGCTTGGTTTAAATTGAACAAATTAACTGAATTTTCAGCAACTTAACACCTTATTTTTGGCTGGAATATGAGAAATTTACAGTTGAGGGCTGAAGAAGCCATCCACTATAATGGAAATCATTTTCTGATACTCTTCAAAAAGAGAACTTTTTCACCCCAGATCTTGGAACAGGATTACACCCAGCATTTTCTTTTTACCCTGATTCTGAACTTCAGATTGCTTCATTAAACTCAGAAGGCTCCCAATTTTTCACATGAAAGGCCACTGATTAATTGGGTAGAAGGTAGAAATTGCAAACACAGGAAAGCAGAAGGCATGAGGACTTTGAAATTCTGGGACAAAGGGGTACACATGGCTGGTGCCTGAGAGTGGTTTTGAACCTAGCCCTAAGGTGTCCTTGGGGATGTGGACATAATCTCCCAGGAACCTAGCCATATGTGTATTTTTCTCTGAAAGTGTCACCTTTATTTCTGCTTGAACCTTTGAGTCAGAGTATCACAGTTGCTTTTTCAGACTTTGAAGGAGGAGGCCATTGGATTCCTCAGAGTGAGACCTGTGTATCGGGGCCCAGGCTTTGCCCACTGCCTCCCTGCCTTGTCCTATTTTTGGCTATGGCAAAGAGACTTTTGGAACTCTGGACAAAGTCATGAATAGGGAAATGTGGTGCCAGATACCAGTTCTTTTCTGTCAGGAAGGGCAAGTGTCTTGAAGCTGACACAGCCTCCTTCTTAATATCCCCAAGAAACTCCTTCAAAGCAAGCAACAGGTGGCTACAGCTGGCTTAAGCCAATCGGACCAGCAGGCGGACAGTGGGAGTGAGGCTGTAGATCCCGAGAAAGCAGGTAACCTCTTGGCCATTCGACCTAACTCCTGAAGCAGAGGCTGGTGTTGGTTAAACTGTAATGCAGCCATACTGTCTTTGTATCCACTGATAAAGAAAAGCTGTCAGTGCTTTCTGAGTTTTAAAGGCAAGGCGTAGGATGTGCACTCTCTCTATTTTACAAACGGACGCATACATAGAATTGTTAGTGATCCAAGGAGTAAGCAGACTTCCTTCCTTTTTATTGTTTCTATGTGTGAATTAAATCTAGGGTCTCGTGCTTGCCTGCACAAATTCTCTACTACTGAGCTGCACCCCAACAACTACTGAAGAGTTAAGCAGGGGAAGGCTTTCACTGGATTGCCTGTGTAGGGTAACTGGTTGACTGGAGGGAGAGGAGGAAGGCTGGAGGCTGCAGGGTACATGAACATCCTCAGCCTGCAGCACGTGATGTGCAGTGCTGGGCGGCATCCCTGCTTTGTGTTCTTTCTTCAGCGCCTAGCTCAGGTTAAAGAATTAGAAACCCCAGGCTTATGAGGTATTTTGTTTGTTTGGGTGAGGGGGTGGGGTAGAGCTCAGTGGTAGAGTCCCTAGCATTGTTTGTATTTAAAAAGGGGGGGGCTTTATTTTGTTGAAGGTCAAAACCTGCTTGCTCGAAGTTTCAGTGACACCTCATCTTGCTGGCTGAGGGTTTTTAATCTCAGCCACAGAAGCAGCAAAAAATAAGTGAAGTGCTCTCTAGTGTCATTGCTTGCTCTGGTGCCAGTGAGCCACTGAAGTGGGCAGGCAGAAGCCCGGTCACAGTCCCTGTGCGGTCCCTTCCCATATCTACCCCTGCAGTGCCAGTGTTAGCAGCTCTGACTCTTCTGGCACTGGGGCTTGCAGCTTTCCTTCTCTGGCTCCTTGCAGCTCTTCATCCTGTAGCCTCAGCCCCCACTTTCTGTCCTGTCTCACTACTTGCCTTCTTGTCATGGCCTCTCTCAAACTGTCCAGCCACTGGCTCCAAATGTCGGTCTTTATAACTTCCACACTGCAGCTACTGCGGGGCCAACCAGGGTCCGCGCCTTATGGGGTACAAGTGTGCTCCCGGAGATCCAGGTGCTGGGTGGGTGCTTGTGCCGTCGCTGTTCTGTCTGTATCTGTCTCCCCGCCCCCTTGCTCTACTGAAAGTAGATAAGCCCATTCTAAAGAAAAGTTTGTTTTGGGCCTGCTTTCCACCAGCAATGGCGGCAGCAAAGGAGGAGAGTGCTTCTCAGTTGACCTGCTGAATGAGTCAGAGCAGTCTGCTTGTGCAGTTGGGGAATGTCTGCACCATCACAGTTTGTTCTGACAGTCACAGCCTTGTCTCAGCACCAGTTATACTCATGGATGATTTGGATGTGGACCTTGTTCTTAGGTACCAGTTACAACTCTCTGTTACACCACCAGGGGGCGTGCTGCCCCTCCGGCCAAGGTGGATGCAGGGTTATGCAGAGTTCTTGTCTATTATGACCGCAGAGTCCAGCACAAATTGTTTTGGACAGCCTGGGTGTTATCTCTGCATCCATAATAACACCAGGACTGATACCAGTCCCACTGCCAGACAATAGGCCACCTTCTACTTAGCCTGTATCTTAGTCAGGGTTACTATGCTGTGATAAAACACCATGATCAAAGGCCAGTTAGGAAGGAAAAGCTTTATTTGGCTTACACTTCTACATTATAGTCCATCACTGAAGAAAGTCAGTGCAGAAACTCAAACAGGGCAGGAACCTGGAGGCAGGAGAAGAAGCAGGAGCCATGGGGTAGGGGGTGCTGCTTACTGGGTTGCTCCTTATAGCTGCTTAGCCTGCTTTCTTAGAGAGCCCAGGACCACTAGCCCAGGGATGGCCCCACCCACAACATGTTAGGCCCTCTTCATCAATCACTAATTAAGAAAATGACCTACAGTCGGGTCTTTTGAAGGAATTTCTTGATTGAGGTTCCCTCCTTTCAGAGGACTATAGCTTGTGTCAAGTTGACATAAAAGTAGACAGCATAGCCTGCCTTATCGCTTAGCTGTCACTGCAGCCAAGCTAGTCAGAATCAGCTGGAGCCACTGTATAGTTGTTCCTAGATATCTGCAGAATATTCATAATATTGGCTAGTACTGGCATAGTTATATATTAGAATTTTTTTCTTCAAGACAGCCAAGGAGGCAAGGGAGAGTCTAATAGCTGCTAAATTGGGGAGCCAAACTGCCCCATCCCAGGTTGTCCAGGATGACTTTGCAGGTAATGGTGCCCCTGTCACACTTGGTGACCTGAGTTCCATCGGGACTGACTTGGTAGAAGGAAAGATCCCACTCCAGTAGGTTGTCCTCTGACCTGCACGCTTGTTCCATGGCATGGAGGTGCATGCCCACACGAGAATAAATACATGGGGAAGCAACAAAAAACCTTGTATTGCCAAGTCTTTAACATTATTCCCTGTTTGCAGGAAAACGCAATGTCAGGAGTACTTACAATGGAGACTTAACTCCTAATTAACACTAGCATTTTAACAGATGGAAACCTTGCTTAGTGCCTGCCCACTTTGTGTGTCTCTGCAGAGCTGAGGTTTTAGTCTTTGTTCTTTTCATCCTCAGGGGATGGGGAAGAGCAGGAGGTGAAGAGTTCAGCGGACCCGGGTGCAAGTTAGGGCTCCAGTCCCTCTGAGCTGAATGACCCTTAGAAATGTATTTCATCTCTGTGCCTTGATATTTCCTTTCAGTTACTGGGAGTTAATGAGACCAGCCTGTGTGGCACTGTATAATAAACCTCAGCTGATGGAGAGTGTTGGCACTGTTTCCTTCTGTGCTGCTGATCCCTTAGGGGTGTGGGTGTGTGTGTGTGTGTGTGTGTGTGTGTGTGTGTGTGTGTGTGTGTGTGTGTGTATGTGTGTGTCTGTCCATAGCACAGTCCCGCAGTGGTGATGCGGTTCCTGGCATCAGGGAAGATGAGAAATGGGGCTAAGACCGTCACTTCATTCCCCACAGTGAAAGGCAGTCGGTGTAGACAAAAGGACTTGAGTTAGGAACCGAGTTTCTTCATGCATTTTGGAGAATAAGCAGAAGGTTGGTAGGTGAAATGGGGAGAAAAGATAGACGCTATTGTAGGTGATCTCTACCATCCTCAGGAGGGATAGATTTGATAAGACTTCAGAAAGAAAAATCGGATTTTAGTAACTTGTGTTTCAGCAGCGCACACTGAGCCAGAAAACAGCCCTGGGTGCTTAGTGCAGGCTAGGTGCTGTTTCGGGTTCTTAGGCACAAACAACCTGCTGCCTTCGTGGAGCCTGCATTTATTTTCAGTAGGATTGGGCAAAACGCAAAGGCCAAATGATGAACAAAAGGCAGTCTTGATAATGCTGTGGTTTTGATCCTAGATCATTTCTGTTCATTTCCAAAATTTTAAAGCTAGAGTTCTTTGTGTGTGTGTGTGGGGGGGGGGGGAGTGGGTATATTTTTTATTCTTTTTTTTTTTTTTAAATCTGTCCTCAAACCTATTAGAGACGTCTTAATGAATTCTGTCTTTGTTCTTAGTCATCTTTTTGAGGTTTGAGACAGGAGGATGATGATAAAATTTTGCCAAGGCTCTGGCCCCTCGTGTACATCTTATCTTACCCCCTGAGATTGTAGTGACAGCACCACAGACATTGGGTAGCACCCTTCTCAATCTAGCAGTAGATGATGGTCACACAAAAAATCAAGATAGAAACTGAGCCAAGCTGCCAGATGTTGAGGCTGAGCCAGTCCCTGGAGGCCAAAGAGGGGGGCAGGGGAGGCCCATGCATACGGACAGAAGGCTGTCTCTGCTTGGGAAAAAAGTGCTCGCAAAGTTATTCTACGGAGAAGTGAGCTCCCGTCGTCTATGACAACACTGTGCAAAGTACCGCTCGGTGAACAGAAGACAGAAGTAGCTGGTGGAATGTCATTAGATGTGTTTGAACATGTGAGAGTGAATTACTTAACTTCCCATTACTGGCAGACTCAAAGGTTAGGAAGGTCACCAGCTCGTTCACCTGAACATTACTTATCCTGACCCAAAACCCATGAGAGTCGTTCGGAAAGAACAAAGCTCTCATCACCACTTACTGCTTCTTTCTTAAAGCCCGATTTTAATTCTACAAAGTCTCATCTCAGAAATGTCGCAATTAAGGCTTTCATAAGACACATTTAATACCGTTTAAGTACAATAATGGCTGCTAGTGTTCCATGTCATAAACCAACTAAAACGGGCTTTAATCTCTTCTGTACCTATGCTGCCTTACTTAACCCTAAGGTATGGTGCTGTCAGGCCAACTTATTAGTCACACAAAAGTCATTATCATGGCTTTATTATAAATTCACCTTATTAGTGAGAAATATTAACCTGGCTAATCATGTGCCACAGTCCATGGGTGCGCTAGCACTGTTTTTAAAGATGAAAAAAATTTCTGAAAGATGCATATTTGCTAACTCAAAGGATGTCTTAAAAATGGGCTAGATGTGGTGGCTGCTCTGAGAGGTGTTTGTAAGCAGGGGGTACTTTAGAAATAACTGCATACTCTCCCAGGTCACTAAGTAGGGGTGACTGATTGCACGACTTGTCATGTGACCTGTAATCACAGGTAACAATTTTGATTGGAGGGAGCAGTTCCTTTGGGATTGGGAGGGAGAAATGACTTTGCAAACAGTTTCTGTGGCTTGTGCAGCCTCACTGAAGAACTCGGGGAAAGAAGCCTGTCCTACCAGAGGGCCATGGAACTGGGTTTGGGTTTCTTTTCAGATAAAGTAAGAAATGAAGTCCTGGTCCTTGGGTCTAACCGTATGCCAGCATTTTCCTAACTCGTGTTTTCCTCACCCCGCCTTTAGCTATATGACGACACTGTTTCTAAAAGCAGGTAATGAACTCTAGTTCCCCAAGCAACTGAATCCCTGAACTAGCAACTGTTGCTCTGGTGTTTTTCCTGTAACCATAGTGGGTTAGAGCCAAGGGGACCTTAATTAGATTGTCTCATCCATTTTCCAGGTAAAGGAGCACATTGAAGTGGCTGAAGATACAGTTCAGACCTTCAGAGATGAAGCTCTCGAATCAGTCTGTCCTAGCTCCCTTTCTGTTGCTCTGATAAAACACCCTGGCAAGGGTTTATTTGCTTGACGCTTCAGGTCACAGCCAGTCACTGGGGAAGCCAGGGCAGGAACCTGAAGCAGAAATTAGAGGCAATGCTGTTTGCCAGCTTACACCAAGGCTCACGCGTTGTTAGCTTTCTTACACAGCCCAGGGCTGCCTGCTAGGGAAGGGTACCTCCCACAGTGGACTCGGATCCCCTTTGTTAATCAGCAGTCCTCAACAGACATGCTCGCTGGCCAGTTTGAGCTGGTAATCCCTTAATTGAGACTGCCTCCTTAGCTGACTCTAGGTTTGGTCAAGTTGACAATTAAAGCTAACTAGGGCAGTGTCCAGAAGGAGAATAAAACAAAATCTTAGGCAAAAGATAAAACCAGAACAGTGTTCTGACTCCAGTCTGTGAATTTTAAGGGCATAGTAGTCACAGTGGGAACTCATGCCAATCAAACTCACACAAACACAAGCTACTTCCAGTTACTCTGTTGGGAATTTTAGAGAATTAAAGATGAATGAATTATAAGACTAACCACAGAACAACTTGTAGGCACAGGTGTGACTTGCCCCCCCCCCCCCCCCCGAGGTAAGGCAAGACCCAAAGCAGCCAAATGCTCACTGGTCTGTTCAGAGGAGGAAATCCCTCTAGGGAAGATTCATGGTCTTACAATGGCTGGGGATTTAGCACATGTTGGACAGGTATTCTGCAACTGAGCTGTACCCCAGCCCTGGGTGGAAATTTTACACCCGGAGACTGAAGGGACTTGGAGGAAGGCAAACTGAGGCAGAGGTACTAAGAACAGTCTGTGGCCAAGTTGAGAGATGGGGGAGGGTGCGATAATAAGATGAGTCCCAGGTGAATGAATAAATGACACAAGGAGGGTGTGCAATGTTTCGTAGAAATAAGCTCAGTGGTACAACATCTTGCTTCATCAAAGTTGTGCGTGGTTGAAGGGGAGACTCTGAGCATGCATCCTCATCCATGCAACAAACACGTCAGGGGGTACTATATGGCTGAGTTGTGGGAGGTCTTTGGAGCCCAGGTTGACTCAAACTTGATATGTAGCTCAGGATGACCTTGAACACCTGACCCTCCTGCCTCTACCTCCCAAGTTCAGGGATTACAACATGCATCTAGTGTGCACCTGGGCGAACGCTCAGGAGATGTTAATGTCACCATTTTCACTAACTAGAAATGGAGGCAGGATGACAGGTGCCACTCTCAGGGGACAGTGGGGCAGCTAGGAAGGACACGGTAACTTGCAGACAGCTGGTCATACAAAGATCCAGATCCTGGCTTGACCACTTCACCAGCTATAATCTTGTACAAATTAGCCTTCTCCCATTTTAGTCTTTAAAAATAGTTTTATTGCATTTATTTAGCATGTGTGTGTGGGTAACACAGTGCATGTATGGATGTCAGAGAACAACCTGTGGGAATGGGCTCTCTCCTTCCAGCATGCGGGTCACATCCTGACTGACTCAGGTCTGCAGGCTTGGCAGCAAGCGCCTGTACCCACTGAGACACTTAGCTCACATTTTTCTTGGGCATGAAGCAGTCACAGTAGCAGTACCTCACCTTGGAGCTGTGTGCTTGATAATGCTGTAAGTGTCCAGAAAATACTAGTTATCAGCTGTGGGTGGTGGCAGGATATGCAGGTGGTGGGAAGAGCCACAGAACAGGCAACTGGGCATA
Organism: Cricetiscus sungorus; assembly: GCA_030556225.1. Taxonomy (NCBI): domain Eukaryota; kingdom Metazoa; phylum Chordata; class Mammalia; order Rodentia; family Cricetidae; genus Cricetiscus; species Cricetiscus sungorus. Next base: position 54,662,147 of record JANBXA010000398.1, on the reverse strand, counting down.
AGTGTGCAGACCCAGGGTGACTAGGAGGCTGGGATATCTCAGTGAGTCGCTGGCAGAAGTTACTTACGTTCTATAAGGAAATGGACTAGGAGCTGAATTTAGAAGTTGACCCATAAAAACCACCAAATCTAAAATACAAATGAATGTTTTAAAAACTGACACATATGTGTGATATATATGGATACTCACTTTAGTACCCTTTCAACTTTTCGTAGATAGTTCAAACTAAAAAAAAAAAAAAAAAAGAACTTGAGAACAAAAGTCGTCTGAGTAAAAACAGTTTTTGGGAACTGTGTACACCTTTGGTCTCAGTGAGCAGGAGGCAGAGGCAGGCTAGCTCTCTGAGTTTGAGGCCAGCCTGGTCTACACAGTGAGTTCCAGGACAGCCAGGGCTACGTAGAAAGACCCTGTCTCAAAAAAAGCAGGCTATAGAAAGCATGTTCCGCCTTAACAGACAAGGCATCAGAAAGGACAAGGGCTGGGGAAACCATATTTGGTTTTGGGTGATACCTGAACACTCAATGCCTCATGGCAAAGGACCAGCGGAACCGAAGAAGGCAAGTGTGGGCAACCAGGACTTCTTGGCCTCCAGGGCTAAGAGGCGTTGCTGGGGAACAGGTTGCAGAAAGGGAGGAAATGATGGGTCGATGTCGTAAGCGTGGCCTCAGGTTTCTCCTTTGGTTTCAGGGGGCGGTTTTTGCTCTTCCTAGTGACAGATGATGTCTTGCTAGTAAGGTGCCAAAAAGCGAGACAGAGAGAAGTGGGAGACTATACCTACCACTGGATTGGATCCAGGAAAAGATGCCTTAAGGAAAAAGGTGATCGTGGCCTTGGGTGAGCCATGTGAGGAGACAGGAGCAAAGAGCAGGGTCTCTCTGGGACAGGCCCAAAGTGGGGTTCTATAGATGCTGAAGGTAGGCAGCCGGGGTGTCAGTGAAACTCAAAAATCCTTTTGGAACTTGGTGCTGGATACAAACTCTCATCTTCCTTCCCACGCCCCTCCCCCTGCCCCATAGGCATATAGGCACATGGTGTGCTTAGTCTTTGGTGTTTATAGAACCTTCTGGCTTTAAAAGCCTCCAGCCCTAAGGCACTACAAGGTGGTTGCTGGAGCCAAGTCTCTTGTTATGCGGTCCATCCCATCCCGTGCATCCAATCCAGGCTCCTGGAAGAAGTCCTTGAGACGCTGCCAGGGTACATGGAGTGGCCTCGTTACAGCAGGACCTTGGTGATCACGTCGCCGTGGACGTCCCCATCAGGGTCCTCCTTGAGCGGAGGCCGAGGGGAGGGCGGCGCCGGGACCCCCGCCCCCGGGCTCTGCTCCCGCAGCCACGCGCTCAGCGCCTCGCGCTCGGCCTGTAGCTGGCGCCGCGCCTGCGCCATGGCGCGCTCCTCCTGCCGCAGAGCCCTGCGCCTGCGCTCTAGCGCGCGTTCCGCCTGCCTTAGGGCCGCCTCGCGCCGCTCCAGCTCCAGCTCCCGCCGGCTGCCGCGCACCGCCAGCGCGCCCATCTGCTCCAATAGGCGCGCCCAGTCGCCCTCGGCAGCCGCGGTGGTGGTGCCGGGCGGTGCAGGGCAGGGAGCGGCGGGCGGCGAGCTCCGAGCGCCGCTCTTCTCCAGCTCCCGCAGGTGCGCGCCGCTCAGGTGTCGCCACAGCGCCCGTGTCCAGGCCTGGAAGCCCGGGTTGCCGCCCACCTGCTCCCCGCACAGGCGACAGGTGGCCCAGGTGCCCGTCGGGTGCCCGGGCCGAGCCGGCGCCAAGTGGAAGTAGCCCCAGGCCTCGGAGTACGGCGCCCCCAGGTGGCCAGGAGCGGCGGGTGCCAGCCCCGGACAGGGGCCACCTGCCTGTCCTGAACTGTCATCAGGCCTCCAGTTATCTTCCATGGTCTCCAGGGGCTCCTCACTCCTCATGCCTTGTGCGGTGTCTGCATCGAAGGGGAGAGGAAGAAGAACAGTACTCATTATTATATATTCACAGATCCTATACACGTTAGCTGAGGACATTTTACTTTTCCCTGTATGGGACAAACCTTGTGGTATGGTTTTTCCTCCTCTCCTGAATACTCAAGTAGTACATGCCAGTGTCTCAGAAAAATGCTGTGTCTAGCCCTTCTTGCACTAAGTGTTCTTTTCCGAAGAACAAGTGTCTGTCTCTATGTAACACATATATCAAGAAACTGAACGGGGCTGGAGAGACGGCTTAGAGGTTAAGAGCACTGGCTGCTCTTCCAGAGGTCCTGAGTTCAGTTCCCAGCTCACACCGTGGCTCACAACTATCTATAATGAGATCTGGTGTACAGGCATACATGGATGCAGAACACTGTATAAATAATAAATACAACTTAAAAAAAAAAAAAAAAGGAAACTGAGCCGTGATCTGGGGAAGTTGCCCAGCGTGCACTATCCCACTGGGAGTGGGGATTACAACGATGTATTTATAAGAAAACTGACCATACTGGAAACCACTATATGCTTTCAGAATATGCACATTTTAGGAACTAGCAAAATGTAAAGCGGAGCCCCAAACTGTTGTCTTTAAATTAAATATTAAGCCAGGGCTTAATGACCTTGAGGTCCTGGTCATAGCCTGGAGGTTCTGAAGTAGAAACACACACACAGGATAAGTCGAGACTGATCAGCAGTGCTTGGAGTCCGTATGACATAGACCCATAAGAAGTCCAGGGTAACAGTCTTAGGTAGCAGGAGAGTGTCTAGTGAGTGCCCACCTGCTGTTCACTTTCTGTTTCCTGAGAATTTTATAGACACCCAAGGCACATGACAAATAATTGGCCTTCTTCATTGCTATATACTTAAAACTAAATGGTACCTCCTCTCTATATTTGGAAGATGGAAAGCTTGCTTGGCACTTGCAGTTAAGGGTGGGGAGAGAAAATTCACGGCATATACTTTGTCTGCTGAAGTATCTACACAAAAGGATCTAAATGCAGAGTCACAACTGTAATGACCAGGCCTTGGATGTTTGTGTGCATTAGAGCATGGGGTGTAGACCAGAGGACACCTTCGTGGGATTGGTGTTCCTTCCATCTTTCCATGTGTTCTGGGGATTGAACTTGGGTCATCATGCTTGCACTGCAACTGCTTTACCTGCTGAGCCATCTGGCCAATGAGGAAGACAACTCACCCACACAATATGCCCCCTGCAAAAGGTGGCATCTGTTCTTTAGTGAACACATTGGAAATGGACCAAATGTATGGATCTAGACAAACTCTCAAATACTTAGACTCTTTGAGCTCTTCTGAGGACTTATCTCAGGAAGCATCATGGCCAAGGAAGAATTAGTGAACTAGCCAGTCATACTAGGGAAGAACAGCAGAGATCATAAAATTACAGAATCTGTTAAATTAAAAAAAAATCAGGAAAAACATAACACCTGTATATGTAAATGTTGCTGTGTGTGTGTGTGTGTGTGTGTGCACATAGTGTGTATATTTGAGTTCCCAATTTTACAAAGCAAATAAATGGGCATAAAAGGTCAGAAATGTTCTGACATAATAATAATAGTGGGTACTTTCAAAGCCCAATCCCATCTCCAGACAGATCTTCCAAACTAGAGATCAAAGACATTTCAGAGTTAAACTATATTATAAATTATAGATATATGCAGTATATCCACCCAAAAGACATAGGCTCTAAGTTCTTTTCAGCGTCCCATGGAACCTTCTCTAAAATAGGACTCCTGTAGTTCTCAAAGAAAGTTTAATAAACACAAGTCATCAGCAGAACTGAAAATCCATAGCCAGAGAAACTACAGAAACTGCATATATTTATAAAGTAGACCACTTAAAAAAATAGATAGTGAATCTTGAAAAACTCAGGGAGGAAATTTCAAGCCAATTTGAAAGCAGAACCTCGAGGGTGCAGCCAAAGCAGCTTCAAGAGAACAGTTTATAGCTCTGCGTGCTTACATTAAAAATCCAGGCAGGCTGCAATAAACAGGCTAATGATGTTCCCTGGGGGTGTATAGAAAAAAAGAAGTTAACTCCAAAGGAGTAGATGGCAGGAGATTATTAAGACAGGGACAGAAATTAATGAAATATAAACTAAATAAATAATCTATAAAAATTAAAGTCAGGTCTTTGAAAAAATAATCTCAGAATGACAACCCTCTAGCCAATCTAACCAAAATAATGAGAGACTATCCCAGTGTGTAAAGGTAGAGGTGAACAGAGAGTACATCAGATCCTAATGAACTCTGAGATTAGCATGTATTTTTGAAGATTTTTCAAAGCACTGTACAATTCAGAAGGAGCGAGTAAATTCCTAGCTGCATGTGACCTACCAAAATTAACGTCTAAAGGATATGAACAATTTAAACAGCTTTGTAACAGGCAACAAAAGGTGTATTCCTTGCTGAATTCTATCAAATGTTTAAAAGAAGAAATACAAATTCACCTCAAAACTGCTCCATAAAACAGAGAAAGCAACATTACTAAACTCTCTTTACAAAGTCAGCCTTCAATGCCAAGTCAGGATATGGACACAACAAAGAAATACTACAGACCAAGATCCCTGATCACAATAGGTGCTGAGGTATGCCCTGCCTGTCTTTCATTTCTTCATGGGTTTCCTGCACCTATTGAGATGATCATGCAGTTTTGTCCTTCACCCTAATTATGCAAGCTCTTACATCTATCTAAGAAAACCATCACCGACAAATGATGGCTGAGACATAGGAAAAAAGGAATCCTTCTCTAAGGGTGGTGGGAATGTAATTAGTGTAGTTATGCTCATCAGTGTTGGGGATTCCTTAGAAAACTAAAGCCATAAATACTGCATGATCGATCTGTACCATACATGGTGTCTATATGCCTGAACAATTCAAAATCAACACACCACAGAAATATTTGCACAGCCATGATTATTGCTGCTCTATTCCTAAGAGTCAAGGTTTGAAACCAGGGGCTGAAGAGATGACTAAGCGGTGAAGGGCACACATTGCCCTCACAGAGAACTCACGTTCAGCTCCCAGCATGCCTGTTGGGGACAACCACTTACAACTCCTGGTCCAGGGGTGCTTGCTTATGTTCAAACAGCCCCAAATACACATAATTAAAAGTACACAAATACCTTTAAGGAAGATATTGAACCAGCTTAGATGTCTGTCAACAGATGAATAGAAACATGCACCTAAAAGAAAGTGAAATGTCGGCATTCGCAGGAAGATGGATGACACTGGAGAGACTCAGGAAGACAAATGCCATGTTCTCCCTCAGATACACATTGTAGACTTAAGTTTATATGCAAATGGTATGAATCTGTGTAGGCATGGGTATAGAAAGAGAAAGGAGTCTACAGGGATAGGGAGGGGACAAGAAAGGGTGACAATGCCTATGTCATAGGAGCAGAAGGTAGGCCATTTAGGGGACAAAGAAGATCAGCCAGATGGGGACAAGAGCAAGGACAAAGTGCGGGGATGTGTCTACGTGTGAAAATGCCAGAGTGAAACCCAGTTCTCTGCATGATGACCAAATATTAATCTAACACATAAACATGATAATATTAGAAAGCTTAATTATCTAGCTTCATATAAATTTTTCTGTGCACCCTATCTTTTGTTGTTGATAAGAACTCCATTCCCTTCTACCTCGAATCTACCCTTTCCAGGCTCCTTTTAATTACTAGACACAAACAGAAGATGGGGTGATATTATAGAGAATCTAATTTATTTCATAAATTTAAAATGAGTTGACTACTGCTCTGCCATTTTGACAGGCATGCAAGCCTGGAGATTTCTTTCTCCAGTGCCAAGGGCTCAGCATCCCTATCGCTTACTCACCTCTAACAATCCCAACAGTGACCCATTACTGTCAAGCCTTTTATGTCCCTGTGAACTTAGTGCTGGGTTTTCTGTAAATTCTGAGGTGCTCAGAGTAGCACCAGCCAAATGTGGCATCCGCTGGAAGAGTTAAGTGGACACAGCAGGAGACTACTGGCTAGGGCTTTGTCCCTTACCTGAGCCAGGGATAAGCAACACTACAAAATGTGGGCCAGCACAGTGCTGCCCCTCCAAGGTGGTGGAGGGGCATCCTTTGCCTGACCAGCCCTTTACTCTCGGAGGTCTTAACCAATGGAAGGCAGCATGGTATGGAACTGCCCCACCTTCTCAGTCCTCCATGGTGGGCTTCATTCTGGCTCATGTGATATGACTTTATATCCAGGGTGGAACCCAGTCCTAACATCTGTCCAGCCCTTGAATACAGCTCAAGTTCATTTCAGTTTCACCAGGGGCACTGCAGAAGGCCCAGGCTCATCCATCTACCTTGGGAACTCCTCACCACAACAGAACACACCAAGAGTTCTACCTGGGGGGGGGGTTAGAGGGATGGGGGAGTAAGGGAGTGGGGAAGAGACTTTAACAGGCAAATGATCCAATATGAAACCAGGCAAGAAACACGAGGAGGCAAATTTCTTCGGGGACAATTCAAATGTCAGTTCTGTTCAGGGAAATGCTTTGAGGGCAAGAGCAAAGTGTTATTTTACATCTGCTACCCTAACATCCAAAGGCAGGCAGGTACAACCAACCATCAAAGTCAGGAAGGAGACAGAAGGCAGAAAACAGGGCACATTCACTTTCCTGCTGAAGGTTGCAGTGCTTTGAGGAAGGACATCTGGAAGTTACTACATTAGTTAAAAATAGATGTGATATCTCTTCTGTAGAACTAAAGGTACCAATACATGAAGTCAGATGTGTTCGAATGTTTATCTCACCATTGTTTAGAATAGGAACAATAGCTGAGTATAAAATGTCTGTTTGCAATAGGGAATATTATGCAATCATATATGCCAGATGTTCTAGGGGAATTTTGTTGGGGGGGATGCTAGATGTTGTAAAGTGTATATAAAATCCCATTATTTCTAGACAATACTGGATCACCATAGTGTTAATAAAGATACAGGCATTCTTTATTCCTGATGCAGTTACAGCCTTGAACGCATCATATGTGGAAAATGCTTTAAGTAGACTGCATTTAATATATAGTTAGTCTATTAAGTGCCGTGACTGAGCAGCACAGAGCACTACAGAGCAGTGACTGTTCCTTCTCATGACTGCCAGGTTCCTAAGAGCTGCAGCGGGACCATTCCTGCCCAGCTGCCCGTGCTGTGTGCTGCTAACCAGAAAAGATCAAGTGTCAAAGTTCAAAATAGGCTTCTACGGAATGCCTTCCACTTGCACACCATTATAGTGCCCAAAACCCTACAGGTTTAGGTTATGGAAACGAGAGGAGACACTACAGATTGAGGTGGGTGGTGATGGGGAAGGAGAGAAGCAGAAAACAGAGAAGCCCAAGAAAACGCCTCTAAGAAGGCCATATGGTCGGTATGCCTATGCCTTACCACAAAGTATGCATATGGCAAGATCTATATGTAAATAAAGTGACTCAATAAACAAACGTTGGCGTCTCAACTGTGAGTTCAGATAGGGACAAGGTTTTACTTAAGGAGGCTGAAGGAGACAGTCTCATGGGTAAAACCCCTACTGAGGCACACAGGCTGTTGCCATTGGGAGGGAGGAGGTGAATATATAGGGCGACCAGCATAGCAATGGCTCCCCTGTGCCTTTCACCAGCAGGAGATTCTGTACCCACAGGAAGGAGCATGTGATGGAGAGGAATGTGATGGAGATGTGCATCTCCTTGACACAGAGCAGACACCTGGCTGCACCTGCTGCGGTGCATATCCCTGGATAAAGATCACATGCTTACAAGACAAGGCTGGCTAGAATTTCCTGCTCAGGTGCAGCTACACTGAAAAACAGTGTTGTTTCTGGTGGACATTCAAAATGAGAAGAATCCCCAAGGAGACCAGGAAGGGTTAGAGACTCAAGACCGTTGTTCCTCAGATTTATTTTAACTTCCCAAATGGACCTTCATTAAAAAAAAAAAAAAAAAAAAAAAAAAAGACGGCTCAGAGAACTACAGAAAGGTGAGCTAGCCCAAGCTGGGTGATGTCCGTTCTCCCTTATCAAGCCCCAAATAACCATGCATGAATCTAACAGAAAGAAAATGAAAAAACAAGAGCACCCCTCATTCTTTTTCTCGAATGTTTTTAAACATAGGCACAAAGTTGCCAAGAGACGTGGTTATTTTGCCTAAGTCCATTCGCTCTATCTAACTCTCTGGTCCCAATGTTCACTATGCATCTGCTCAGGGTTCCACAAGGGCCTGCTGCTAATTAGCCAAAAAGAGCAGTGCAGACTGCCTCACCACCTGGGAGGGGGTGAAGAGAGGTTTCCAAAGATAATTCCGATATCCTTGGTTAAGATCAGGTCAGGGTTGGCTCCAAGAGTCCTACTTTGTTAGTATATAACTAGACTTCTGAGTTCTTATTTTAACATTAAACACATTCAAGCCACATCAAAGCACTGCTAGCATAAAAGCAACTTAGCAACAGCAGCATAGCAATGCAACTTTTGAGTTCAGTTTCAAGGTGGGAGGAACGTGAAGGCTTTCACGGCACTGGAAGAACACCACTTGGCGGTGTGCCTCTAACTCTCCAGTGGCTGAGCTTCATTTGGGTATCTATGCTCTGGAAGGAGGGATACGCCTATATCTGTAGAAGATAACAGATTCCCATTAATTATCCCTGCATTTGAGTCTGTCTCGAGAAATTCTATTCTAGTAATCAAGTTAAAGCCAGATTCCTCAATATGACCTCCCCAAATACCAGCCCAGAGGCTGAAGGAAGCCATTGGAACCTGTAATTACGGAGCCATCAAGATGGCTCAGCACGAAATGGCACCTGCCAGCAAGCCTGGCTACCTGCGTTTGAAGACTAGGAGTCACATGGTATAAGGAGAGAACCAACTCCCATAGATTATCCTTAGACCTCTACACACATGCACAAAAATGAATGCAAAATTTTAAATGCAAATTTTTAAAAGCCCATGGTCTTCTTACATACTAAAATATGATCATATACTCATATGTATACATACATAATACATACATTCATATATATATATATATATATATGTACTTGTGTGACTATAAAATTCGTTGTAAGACAAGCAGACATTTCCACTATTACCATAGCAACAGTATGTCTATTAACTCTTGTTGGTAGGGGTTCTTTTGTTTTCTTTGTGTGCTGTTGGAGACTGAACCCAATATTCACACATGCTAGGCAAATGCTCTACCACAGAGTTCCAGTCTCGATAAATGGAGTTAAGGAGAAAAAAACCAAAAAAACCCAAAAAGCTATATTAGCTCACAAACTCAGGACAAATGGCTATTTAACACATCAAAGTGGAAGATGGCCACCAGTCTCTCTTAGTATCACCCATTTATGTTAGAGTCTTGGCTCCTGCCAGGACTTCTCCACCTGCCCTCTACCCTAAACTCTCCAGCTCAGTCTCTGAGCCTAAGCCACTTTGGCTACCCAGTCTCTTGGTCTTTCCCCCCTGACCCGCTCCTGGCCTCTTAGCCCCTCTCTCTTCTTCTCTCATCCCTCCCCACATAACCCCAATTCAGTCTGGACCCTTCCAGATGCCTCTGGCTGTGTTCTCCCTCATATCTACAAAAAGCCTTCTCAAGCCATACCTAGGAGCATCTCCCTCATTTTCTCCCCATTCACTCGAAAGCCTTCTGCTTTGAAGTCCACCGTGATTTCAGACCCACCTTGCTTTGTTTAATACATACTATAGTCATTCTACAAATGGCTCATGAAAATTAATTTTACTATCTTATGCTTGCACATGCGAGGAGAACCAGGAAATGTTTTCAAAAGGAAATAACAAGTGCAGTAAAGTCCTGTTTGTCCTATGGTCAAGACTAATCACTTCAGTTTGCCAGGCAGAGTAATAAACAGATACGCGTTGATTGAGCCTGGGTCTAACATGAGGGACTGACATCATTATGAGAGCCACAGAGGATGTGGAAGCACCACTGGCACTTTCACGTACTTCATCCAGTAGTGGTTTAAATCAAACAGAACACAATAACTGCACAATCAGCCTTGACAGCTGAAGCACCAAGGAAACTACAAGCCTTTCACCTGCGGTCTGTCCGTCTCTGCCAAACGATTACCATTCACCTGTGGTCTGTCCGTCTCTGCCAAACGGCTAATTTCCTGACATGTATTTATAAATAGACCCAGACAACTAGAGAAATTAATCTGTAATCATTAGCCTGAAGGCATACATGAAATTAAAAGCCAGCGAAGGGGCTGGAGAGGTGGCCCAGTGGTTAAGAGAACTTGCTCCAGAGGGGCAGTGGCCCGTCGCCAGCATCCATGTCCAGGTGCTCCTAACTGCCTGTAACCCAGCTCTGTGGAGTCGGACCCTGTGCTGTTTCCCTGGGCGTCCCCACATACATGCACACACAACACAGGGTGGGGCACACACAGAAATAAAAAGAAATAAGTTTCTCAAGTCAGTAGAAATGACTGCCAAGTGTAAAATGTGTTGGGAAATAAAGGGTTGGTGTGAAAACATTAGAAAAAGGTTATATATGGGTGTTAAAGAAAACAAACAACAACAACAACAAAAAAAACCAAAATTCCAAACACACACTAGACCCTTAGCTACCTTAATGCTGTAAGCTGTTTCTACTATTAGTTAAAAGCCAGCAAAGCACTCTATTAATGCATTTTAAGCATTATGCATAAAGCACTATGCCCTAAAGTGGACCTTTATTGCACCTCTGCATTAGTTTATTACACACACACACACACACACACACACACACACCCCTCCCCTTGGGGGAAATGTGGTGGTCCAGTTTATCTTAAAGACACCCATTTCAAAGGAATCAGGAAGCTTTAAAATGCACTTTGACGACCTTTGCCACTTAAAAAGATTTTTAAGTTGAGATTTACCTAGTTTTGACTCCTGATATTTTTACACAATTTTCTATATTTTTTGTCACTTGTCTCGAACTATTTTGTGCTAATATAGTGCAGGAATCTCGAGGAGTGGTGCCACATGTCTTAAACCCCAGCACCTGAGAGGCAGAGAGGCAAGTGGTCTCTGTGAGATCTAGGCCAGCCTACTCTACACAGGCAAGTTCCAGGTCACCCAGGGATACCTAGAGATGCTGTCTTAACAAGCAAACAAACAAACAAACAAACAAACAAAAACAAACAAAAAAAAAAACCCAGGAATAACACTAATTATTTTAATTTATGAAACCAATTCCTTAACAGCTGTCCTAAACCCCGGATCTCAGAGATGATAGGTATTTCTTTCTTTCTTTCTTTTTTTCTTCCGATGAGGAAAAACTCAGCCTTGTTGTGAAAGGTCACAGATGGCTTACACAGCGCTCCAGAGTGCTGGGACAGGATCAGCGAACTCTTTTGTTTGTGTCTAGTGGAGGAGGGGATACTGGTTTACACCGGTTTTTCTCCCCGCACCGGTGGGAAACTTTAACCAAGTCACAATTAGTGCAAGAGGCCCCTTCTGGGCGCACAGCCACCGGCTGGGCTCAGGGTCAGCCTTCTTTCTCCAAGACAACTCTGTGGGGGTGGCTTTTCCATCTTTCCCCAGAGCTGGGGTCTGGGCCTCTCCGCAAAGCCAGGGCGGCGGGATCCCGCCCGGGAGCCTCCCCGCACGCTGCCCGCCACGCTCAGGCCGCGGGCGACCCTCCCCTCCCGCCACGCCTCCACCACCCGGGTCTCTCCGGCCCCCGCGCTCCGGCCGCCCCCACGGTCCCCGCGGGCCCCCAGTACGGAGCCCCCGGTGTCCCCGCAGCCCCGCGATGGCCTCGCGGCCCCCGTGCCCCTCGAGATCCCCGCGCCGCGCCGCGGGCGTCCCTCCCCGCCCGCCACGCCCCCGCCCCGGGCCCGCCGCGCGCCCGGCCCCAGCCGCGCTCACCCGGGCGTCGCGACGGTCGCCCCTCGCCTCCCCGCTCCTCGCAGACATTTTGTCCCGGTCGGAAAGTTGCCGCTTCCCCCTTAAAGACACAGCGCCCAATTCGCGCGTTTGGGGGCGTCGGGGGGTGGGGTGGTGGGAGCGGCGACGCGTGGTCTGGACGCCGGGCGTCGGGGAGTCCCTCTTAAAACTATCGGGTGGGTGAGGGGTCAGAGCAGCGGGTAGAGAATGGTTTAACGAACCGAAATGTGTCGGGGTTTTAAAATGGTGCAATAGCTCACTGATGCTGAAAATGGTGACTGCCGTTCTGCACGTTTGCGTTACCCTTCCAAGACCTGGATTCGGCGGGTCCAGGTCCTCAGCTGGCCGCGCTGCTCGCCTTCTTTCAGTTTAAGATCTCTGATGAGGCGCAAGTCAGAAATCCTTGCCACCAAGGTCTAGAGAGGAAGAGGTGTTCACCAAAACATCAGCATAGGGTGATGCTTGGTTATATTGTCTTGGTTATATTCTATAACAGCGTCTGCGTGATTTTGCAACAATCACATCAGCTGCAAGCAGCTTCGTTCTAAGGCGGTGTTCTGTAGTCCACGCTCCAGGTGGAAAGAGAAACTTTTTCAGGGCTTGCCCGCTGGGGTGTGTGTGCCGGTAAGAGCGCTGGGGTTTTGTAGGTTGAGGGGAAGTTCTGTTGCGTATTGTTTGCTGTTTCAGTCAAGTAAATACTCCTACGACGTAGATTTTAATCTACAAATAGTCGTAAAGAAGTGACTTGCCAAGTTTCTGGATATACCAGTTAGCTCTTGTGCTCAGCTGGCACAATCTGTAATTTATTTATTTATTCATTAAAAATTGCACTAGGCTTTTGTTTGTTTAGATTAGTGATATATTTGAGCAGTGCCGGTCGTGGGTCTGTGCATGCGTGAGTGCAGTGCCAGTGGGGTCCAGAAGAGGGCGATGGATTGTCTGTAACTGACCGGAGTTACAGGCTCCAGCCAGTCACCTAATGTGGGCTGGGATTCGAACTTGAATTCTCCACAACAGTGGTACCTGTTGTTACCCTCTGAGCCATCTCTTCAGTCGAAAGCCTTGATTGACGGGTGACAAAGAGCAAACAGACGTAAAAATAAAAGAAACAAGAAATTATTGGGTAAATAGTACATTCCATGTTACTGCTTGTGTTCAGGTAATTTAAAAGCGGAGGTGCTGGGGATGTGCTCTTGGCCTTGTTCAATACTGAACATGCATGCTTTGCTATGGAACTATTAATATAACCCTCCTCGTTTTTGTTTAACCTGGTAGGTGAAGTAGAGTTGGAAAGTCTATTTGTTGAATTTTCTCTTTACTGTGCCAAGAATAATTTCAGAAGAAAGAAAAACTGATTGGGTTTCTCAAAAGGAAAATAATTTTGCAATGGAGAGATTAACCATTAACTAACTCCCTTTTAAATTATATTTAATTTTTTCTTATAATCTGTCTTGATCATAGTCTCTTTTTTAAACCCATCAAACCTATTTTTAAAAGCACATTAAAAAACATGGAATATTATAGTCAATATTTTCTAGAGTAACAAAGTCTATAGAATGAGTATATATACACATTTATATACTCATATATTCATATATATATGGGAATTATTAGAATGACTTACAAGCTATGGCCTAGCTAATTTGTCAGGACCAATGAAAACGAGTCCATTCCATCTTGCCACAAGTTCGGAGAGCTCAAATCTGTCTTATTATTAAGACATTAGTTTGGCAGCTACAGGATGTTTTGGCCTTGGCAGTGGATGTCTATCATCTAGATAACAATAAGTTTGGTGCATTTACTCTTGACCATGAAGGCCTGATGGCAGGTGTGGCTACCAAACACCTGGAAGATTAAGGAAAGTAACTCTCTTTGCCCCTTATACATGATAGCAGAAGTCTTCTGCCATTTCCCCCACTGCTGGTTGAATACGTGAGACGGTGAAAGAATAAACTAGGGGCACATTCAGTATGGAGTGAATGGCCCTCCTGACAGCTGCCCTGTGTCTCTGTCTTGCTAGGCTTTCCCTTACCTACACTCCCTGTCTCAGGTATGAACCCTGGGCTGCTGGGCTGGCTCTAACCACAGCCCCACAAAGACAGCTTTCCACACTAACTTAACACAATGGCTACCTATGAATAGAAAGTCCTAGAATCCAGTAGTTGTTCAGTTCATGAGGCAGGATGTCTCAACTGGTCCTTCAGTATAGACTGGAATTCCAAAGTAGTAGGTTCTAATGCCAGTGAAGAAATGGACCTGCTAGCAAGGTGAGAGTAAGCAGGCAAAGAGCATAAGCTTCCTTCTTCCATGTCCTTACATAGGCTTCCAGCAAAGGACATGGCCCAGAGTAGAGGTGGGTTTGCCCACCTCGAAAAATCTGGATTAAAGTTGTATTTTTGCAGAATAGTTGTTTAACACTGCAAAGATGTGTTGCATATGTTTAACTATGTAAAGGTGTGTTGCATTTGTCCATGTTGCTCTTTTACCTTGCTTGCCTAAGGCACCTGATAGGTATAATAAAAAGTTGAATGGCCAATAGCAAGGGAGGAAGTATAGGAGAAACTTCTTGGCAGGGAGAGTAAGTAGGAGGAGGAGTTTTGGCTTGGAGGAGAAAAAACTAAAGAGATGCCAGGGAGACACCATGGAGTAGCCAGCCACACATGGAGGAAGCAGGAAAGTAGGACATACAGAATGAAATTAATAATCAGTCTCTGTGTCTTTATTTGGGAGTTGGTTAGTGAAACAAAGAAAATTCCAACTACACTGCATCTTCTTACCTCAAAAATCCTGACTAGAAGTGGATCTTCTTACTTCAAATTAATCAAAACTCCCTCACAACTATGCCCTCTATTTTTTGGGTTTTAGTTAATTCCAGATGTAGTCAGGTTGATAACCACAGGTAGCCATCACACATAGAGATGGTTTGTGTTGGCTAACTACTCTGAGCATGAGGCCTGCCCTGGTGTGTGATTGATGTATAGTACCACTCTATTGGAAAACAAATGTTCCCTCCTTCTCTCAATAGAAGTGGGGCTTTGTGTCCACATTTTCTGTGCACTGGGGTTTTGTCTGGCTTGTCTTTTTGTAGGTCTCATACACACTATCACAGTTGCTGTGTTATTATGTGTATCAGACTTACTTTGTCTGAAAGATACTGTTTCCTTGGAGTCTTGCACACCTTTGGCTCTTAGAATCTTCCCACCTCCTCTCCTACGTAGAGCCCTGAGCCTTGAGGGGAGAGGTGTGATGAAGACATCTCATTTAAGGCTGAGTGTTCCAAAGTCCTTACTCTCTGCGTTGTGGGTCTCTGTGTTGACTCCCATCTACTCTGATGAGGGTTGAGTGATGCTCCGATTTCATCTGTGGGCATAGCAATGTGTCACTAGGTGCCGTCTTACTGCTGTGTGAGTTTAGTGGCCTCAGGGGCCACACCCTATCTAATCTCAGGCTCTTAGCCTCATTAACAGTGTCAGGTATGGGTTCCATCTCATGGAGTGGGCCTGTCTACTACTTTTTTTTAACAGAAGGACATTTAGAGTTGCAGATAACTGATTAAAGGAAAAGTATCTAATACAAGAATTTGATTAAAACCATCTCTTACTTGATGTTTTCTATATTGATGGACTTACTACATTTGGTACATCTTTTAGTAAGAGGACTCATTTATTTACTTGTTTTCAGTGGTGGTGACTGAACCCATGTCTCTGATGTACATATGTCTCTGGAGCCACATCCCCAGCCCAAGGTGATACTGGAGAATCCATTTGGTGGCTCAGATTGATGGCACACTGTACCTGAGGCCAGGGAAGAAGGAATCCAAGTTCTAGGTCAGCCTGGACAAAATAGCCAGACTCTGTCAAATTTGGAAAGGAGAAGGCTGGGGTTATAGGCAGTGGCGGGAGGCCCAGGGTTCAGTCATTTGGCTTCAAACCCACCGTGTAATGAAGTATATGACATTTTTTGTTAGCTTACAGAATAGTGTATCCTTTTTTTAATTTTAAAATTATATTATTGTGTGTGTGTGTGTGTGTGTGTGTGTGTGTGTGTGTAGAGGTGAGGGCAACTTTTGTTTCCTCTTTCCACTATGTGGCTTTTGGAAACTGAATTCAAGTCATAGAGCTTGGTGGTGGCATCTCTATCCTGCTAAGCCTACTTCATCTCCTTCTTTTGGGATTGGTCTTGTTATAAACTCACTTTGGTCTGGAGCTGGAAACTGACCCTTTTGTCTCCACCTCCAGAATACTGGGCTTACCACTACATACAGCACACCTGGTGTATGTTTTTCATGAAGTTTCCGGATGGAATCTTTCTATAGTACCAGATCAGCTGGTCAGTTTTAGCATCCCTATTAGCTGGGATTGTAAGCCTACAACGTGGCATCCACTGATCAAGTAGAAACTGGGAACTGAATCTAAGTCCAGAGTTTTATAAAAGCTGCCTTCAAGATTTCAGGTGACGACGGTGCAATTCCAGGAAGAGCCATGATGATGTAAGAGGAAATCAGTCATTTGGAAGTGATAGCATCTTAAGACCTGGCGATGGTGGGACTTGGTTTCTGGGGATTATGGATTTGTTATTTTAGCTAGATGTGTTAGGATTTTTTTTTAACACCAGAGAAAAATGAGAATGTCTTTCCTGTTTGATAGCATACTTAACAATTTCAATAGTCAGACATTCCTTCTTTGTAGTTTTAAATTAATTTTCAAATCAAATTATAAAACATGCATCAAAGTAACTAACAACTCTAATAAATGCTGCTTTCATTTATGTTCTTGGCTCAAGTTCCAGCAGGAAAAATATTCTTCATTCATGTCTGTTAGTTCACTCAGTGGTAATGCTACGGACAACAGCCTACAATGATGGCCAGACCAACCCAGGCCAGATTCTCAGCAGGTAAACAGAAACCCAAACTCAGCATTCCTCAGGAATTCCTGTGAGGTGGGCTTCTGCTTGCCAGATGAGCTGCTACTTCTCAGCCGGCAAGGTCAACTACCTTGGGCAAAGTGCATCTAGTTCTGATTTTAACATCAGCTCAGAAACCCCCACCTGCTGGCCGTCATAAAAATCTGCTGGTTTTCCCAGCAAGCTGGGGCTGTCTGCGCTCTGAGGCACCCGACAGTTGGTTCCCCGTGGGAGCCCACACAGACTCCATTCCATCTTGACTTAAAGACAGAGAGTTCAAGCTTGTGTTTGCTCCTCAAGGTCAAGCAACAGGATGTTTGCCCAAAGTCGTGGTTACTAGATGTTTTTTAATAGTTAAGGAGGTGATTACCCTTGTTTGTTCCTTGAACCGTGGAAAGGAAGTCCTTTGCCCTCCCCTTTTGCTTTGGGCATAAAAGGGTTATGAGAATAAATTCAGGCTGCTATAGTATTTGCTGAGAGCCCTCCCATTCTACCTTCTGGTTTTTTTTTTTTTTTTTTTTTTTTCTTTTCTTTTCCTCAATCCTCATTCCCCTTTTCAGTGTGTTTCTTCAAATTGGCTGGCCTGGACAGTCCCCTAGTAAACTGTTTTTCTACCCAAGGAGTGGTCTAGATTGCTGGTTTCACTGCACCTTGCAATTCCTCTAGTTTTTATTGTTCTCAGCAATATATAAATAGCATCTAGTTTTCATTTAAAAATAATTTATGTCTGCTGCCCTGAAATTTGTCGTAGAGTAAGGGCCCAAACTTTATTGTGAAGACAGAATATTTGTATTCCAGATTCATGCCAGAAACAGTGCAAAATCTGCTGTGTAATATTTAAGAACAAAAACAGACATTCTGGGTCTTGCTGTCTCTTTGCGGACATGCTTTGTTGTTGTCTGGCAGTTTCACACATCTCTGGAATGAGTGTTAGTTATTTTCAATCTCCCATTCCCTGTCTAATCCCCACTTGTCTCTTTCTGAAACCCTTATTCTAGAAAGCAGCTCCTCCTGCTTTCCTGCCTGTCTGTGACCCGCTGAGTTTCACTTGAGTTGTTTGCATGAATGTGGGTGGGGGCCCATTTACTGGATCCCAGTTAACTTCTCAGTGGCACTGCTGCTGAAGAAACTGTCACTCCAGCAACCATTAGCTTCCATCTGTCCTCCAGGAAGAGGTAGGGCCTCACGGGCCCCTCCCACAGCCTCCCGAGGTCTTGTTCAGGTAACCAGTTTCTGAGTACAATGGCTACCCAGAAAGCATCTTTTTGTTGCACATCTCCCCATCCTCAGGCTCTTGCATTCTTCCTGTCTCCTCCATCCCCCATGGGGGTGATACAATGATTCCATTTGGGGCTGAGCACTCCACCATTGCATTTGAGTTTCTGCACTAACCACTGCCCACTGCCATAAAAAGATTCTCTGGTGAAGACTGGGCGCAGCATTAACATGTGGGTATAAACACGAGGATTTACAATAAAAATATGGTCCTTTTTATTGCTGTCCGTTGATAGTGACTTGCTCTCTTTCATTTGGTTCCCATATAGGGTTTTATCGAAATGTCACACCATCTGCCTTCAGTGGGGCACCTTGTAGTGTTAGGATGGAAAAATATAGCCTAATTCTTCAGTGACCCCAGGAAGCTGGGAGTCTTAAATCCCAAGCTGACGGTCACCTACTTTAATGTAGGCTGTGAGTGAATGAACACAGGAAATGAGTCTTGTCACCAAACCCAGAAGCCTATGCGAAAGCAGACTTCCTGGTCTAAGAGCGGGCCTGGATGCTTTAAATTAATTGGTCCGCGCTGGATGCTATGAGGTGATTGGTTCACGATGCGAGGGCTTTGTTGTAACCCTATAAAAGCTGTCTCATTCTGTGCAAGAGGTCGCTCAGCCCTCTACCCTGCATGGCGTATGGCTGACGGCCCCAGTATACTGGAATATAAAGAACCTTATGTGTTTGCATCAAGACTGCTTCTCGTGAGTGATTTTGGGGGGGGGCACCTTTCCTGAGTGGGAGCTGAGGGACCACGCTCTTGTGGGTCTTACATTAGGAATACCTGCATGAAGTTCATTATCAGATGTGGTACTAGGATGCTGTCCCTTACAACGGGCCATTGCATTCCCTTTTCTCTCTGTAGATCCAGAGACTTTCTCTGATGCCATAGTGTCACAGGACACTGCATCCCCAGAATGGCTAGGACCTGGTGTATATAACAAGCCATCCTCTTGCTTTAGCTTCCAAGGAGGCTAGGTCAAACTTAGTGTATCGGTTTCACAAAAGAAATGGCGTAATGCATCAGATATGTATTCTTTCACAGTTCTGGTGACTGGAGGTCAAAAAATCAAGGTGCCATCAGAGCCATGCTGCCTAGTTTTTAGGAAAATATTTATGGAGATTTCTCCTGAGGACATGAATTATAGAACTGTGTGTTTGCACCACTCTTCTGGTAGCAGAAAAAAAAATGGCTGTCTTCCTATGGGAATTCTCAGAAAGGCATTAGGAATTAATTTATATTTCTTAGAACTATTAAGAAAAAAAACAGTTTAGAAATTTGTCCCATATTTCCAACTCCTTTTCAGAATCCATTAGTCCAGTCTCCAGGAAGGCCTGCCTCTATTATTTCACATTCTCCTCTCCTGTGGTTCGAAGGTGCCTAGTAAAGGCCTTTCTGGCTGCTTCACTCAGCACCACATTTGCAATTTCTGTTAAAATGCATTTAGACTATTGGACCGTCAGAATCAAACTTGTCTACTACACACAATGAGAAGTGTTTCTGTCGAAAAGTAGAGTTCTGCTTTTGTTTTTTATTTGTAACTTAAAGGAAAGGGATAAGTATCTTGCTTTATTTTCCATTGTCATAACAAAATCTCAGGCTGAGCACATTATGAAGAAAATAGGTTAATTTATTTTTTTCTGAAGGTCCAAGTGTATTAGTATCTGCTCAGTTCATGATGAGATTCACAATGGTAGCATATGTATAGTGATGAATGGTAGGCTTCCTTATAGCCCCAATCCCTGGAGAAGTAACTTAGCCCCAGAAGACATTCATCAATCCCTTCCAAGGGAAGTGCTCATTACCTAATCATCTTCCAGTTAACCCCAACTCTCAACATGGCTACACTAGAGATCAAGCTTCTGGAAAAAGATATAGGGTATTTGGGGAAACTTTTAGAAGAAACACATGTATTAATTTCTCATGTGAACAAATACTTGGCAGTAATAATGTAAGGGAGGAAAGAAAGTCGGGGTATAGAATTGGGTGCTAGCCCAGCATGGACCACATCCTGGGTTTTTATAAAACTGAGTCACAAAGGCACACACCTGTAATCCTAGCATTCAGGAGGTAGAGACAGGAAGATCAAAAGTTCAGGATCATTCTCAGATACAGAGCAAGTTCAAGACCCACCTGAGCTGCTTGAGACTCTGACTTAAGGTAGGGAGAAGATTTGCTTGGGAGGTTTGAGAGGGGTTAGTCCATCGCCATAGTGAAAGCATGGCTGCAGGAGTGTGAGATGGCTCCTTGATTCAGAAGGCAATCAGGACACAGTGAGTGTCAGAAGCTGCCTGAGGTGGTCCTCAACGCTCACTTCCCAAATCCACTTTCTTCATCTGTGACTGATCTCCAAAGATCGGTCTCAAGACAGCACCACCAGCTAGAGCTGGAGAGATGGCTCAAAGATTAAGAGCACCGGCTGCTCTTCCAGAGGTCCTGAGTTCAATGCCTAGCAACCACATGGTGGCTCACAACCATCTAAATGATATCTGGTGTCCTCTTCGGGCCTGCAGACATACATGCAGGCAGAACACAGTATACATGATAAATAAATAAAATCTTTAAAAAAATAGTCAACTCTCTTACCTGGGTGGCCTATGTGCTATAGGACAAGGGGAGCATCCCCTGTGAGAGGGACCCCAGGATTGTGGATAGGGAAAAGTAGGTTCTCCATCTTACCTTGTGCTGTATGCTGTGGGCAAGCCAAAGGACTAGCAGCTGCAGACTTCAGCTTGACGACCCTTTTCTTTATTGATAATTATTGCTATGCTCTTAGACCTGTTTCAAGCTCTATAAAATTGGCATCTAAGATTACTTTTTGCCTTGGTTTCCTATTGGAACTTTTATCAGGTTTGGTGGTTAAAATGTTTCATGAAAAATATTTCCAATAAACCCAAGGCACATTTTATACTTTGAGACAGCTGTCATCATACTACTGTTAATTAGTATGATACTTTATTTTTCTCCATGCCTCCGTACCATGGGATAGTTCCCCCTTTTCTTCAACTGGGTCTCCATTTGATGGTGACTAAGAGTTTCTGTCTTCTCCATAAGTTGTACATTCATAGAACCGGGGAGAGCAGGAATGCTGGAAACTTCCAAAATACTGCTGGGTTTGAGTAACCTAAAAGAGACTTCATTGAGTTCTAACTTTGGGCCCTGTACATGGAGCTAGTGCAGAGTGGCCACCAGAACGCAGGCTCCTGGCCTCAGTCCCCAGGCCATCTTGCCTATTCTAAATGGAAAGCCTCCACTGACTACACTTGGGAAGCTCCCAGGGGTGAGCAATGGGGAGTAAAGGCAGGACAGTAGCTGAGGACACAGGCTTTGACAACAATGGCCCTAGAGTTGGGTTCTGGTACTCTCTGGCTCTGAAAACTTTCCACAGCCTCTTTGTCTCGACCCTCTTGTGTGACTTTCCATGGAACACTTTTATTCCACCCACATGGAGAGGGCAGTGTCAGACCAAAGAAAGCATTCCATCCAAGTGTAGCTTGGTGAACCAGAAATTTACCTTGGTGTTGCTTATAGGAACAGTTGTATCATCAAGGGGGTTGCCCCTCACAGGGTGATGATAGCACATGCCTTTGGTTCCAGAAAAAGCAGAGGCAAGGCAGATGGATCCAAGGCTACAACCAAGGCTATACGGAGTAACCCTGTCTCAGAAAACCAAACCAACAACAGCATGATTGACACCTCCTGAGAGCCTCATTGCTGGTGTTCCCCATGTGGGTTACAGGCATCTATAGCACTCAAGCCCATCCTCCACACTCCACCACCCTTGTGAGTTTGTTGAGCCATGCCAACTTTATCTTCCCTCCATGAAGTTCGGCTCTGTCAATAAGTCCCATCTCCTGAGGATCTCCTGTGGTGATGATTCAAGATGGCAGCCATCATGCACCGTGCCCAACCCAGACAGGACAACTACACAGCAGCTCCTTTTACCTTTCTTGGTCAAGTGGTTTTATTATTTTCTAATCCAATGTGTTTGTCCTCTCTGCTGCATCCTCGCATTTCTCCAGTGACTTGGACTTGATTGGGGTGGCCAGAGAATGAAGACAGACAGACAAAAAGTTCACATCAGGTGGTCTGGGCTCTCAGCTGGAAAAGCCTCAGCATCCCAGAGCACAGTGTGTTTATTATATGAAGTTAAACAGAGAGGGAGGGTTACTGTGCATAGCTGGACAAGAAGGTGGGGCTGTTACATATCGATGAACAAGGAGTTGGGGTGTATGGTATACAGTTTTGTCAAGGGGACATCATTCTGGATAGAGCAGTCACTGTAGGGACAGCCTTGGGCTGTAAGCATCTAGGGGGTGTGAGGAGAAAGCGATGGTGGACATATTATGAACACACTGTCTCACTCACACATGGCCTCTAAACTTCAATCTAGCATCTGAGGCTCTGGATTCTTTGACATGGCTAGCTCATGTCAACACATATGTTCATGCAGGACTTCACTGACCCTGGGCTTTCCTCACTCCCTGCACTCCCCTCTTTCCATGCCTTTTTCTCAATGGTTAGGGCTTCTGATGGAACTGATGAGAGGGGCATCCTTGTCTGCGGAGCTCCTTAGAGAAACATATTCAGTTTTTACTGTGCAGTAGGGTAATTAGCTGTCAGTTCTTTATAGGCATCCTACAATCTGCTGTGCATGCTTGTGTGTGTGTGTGTGTGTGTGTGTGTGTGTGTGTGTGTGTGTGTATGTGTGTGTGTGTGTTTTAGTACCATGCTCTGTCAATCCTAAAATAAAAGCCAATGGTGAAATATTATCACACACACCCAGAGCTTTTGTTGAACTAAATCCTAGGCAATTGCTGAAATTACTCTTGCATTTCGTGGATGTGTCATGTGCATTCCAAATGCACACACTTGTGCCAATTATCCTTTAATGATGGTCGTTTAGATAGGAGTTAAAAGACTTACCAGTTAGATCTGGGGAGATAACTGCATTTGTAAAGAGCTTGCCTTTCAAGTGTGAGGACTTGAGTTTGATCCCTGGTACCCCTGTTAAAAGAAAAAAAAAAAGTCCAGGCCTACTGGCTAACACTTGTAATCCCAGTGCTGGGAAGGCAGAGACAGGTGGATCCCTGGGCCTCAGTGGTGGCCAGTTTATCCTACTTGGCCAGCACAGGCTGTCCTCTGGCTTCCACACATGTGCTTATGTTATGTGTCATCCACACCCCTGTACGTACACAGGTGTACCTGTATGTGTGTGTGTGTGTGTGTGTGCGTGCACACACACACACACACACACACACACACACACACACATTCCCAGTTACATATGGGCAGTGTTGTGTTCCCTACCTCTCTCCCAAGTGGACCTTGGATTGACCCTAATGCTCTCTAGGAGGAAAATTTCTAACATTGAAATCCCTGCAGCTTGCTTCCAATATACGTGGTGCCTCCTCTGTGGGAACATTTCAACCTCAACATCTTCAAAAAAACAATTTTGGCACAATGAATGAAAGAAGAAGAAACAGAACTTCCATCTTTATGACCACTGGAGATCTTATTTGTGTTTAAAATTCAAAACAGAGGAGCTGTCCAATGTAATGTCTTTATTTGGTAAGGGACAATTTTATTCATACATTGTATTTTATTGATTCGAGCAAGATCTTTCAAGTTGAGGGCTTTTCCCCTTTAGTTGTGATGATTGTTGCTTGTTACTTAATCATAAGGTCCATTTTTTTTGGGTGACAGGTCATTATGTATGTCTAAGACTTTCCTTAAAAATACATCAGTGTGCCTCAAGGGGATGTAACTCAATAGCAGAGTCCCTGCTGATCATAACTGATTCCCTGGGTCCCATCTTCACCCCCACAAAGTTAATGGAATGAAAAAAGTCATTATTTTTATATATTTGTACTGTAATTGCTTCTCTTTACCCTTTTTTTTTTAACTCTCTGATTTATTCGTATGCTTATGTATGCATGAGTCAATCAAAGAGAACGCTTTTGGAACGCTTTTATCTCTTGGGGTTGAAGACAGCAATATTAAGAATTTGTTCGGTTGTGAAACTTTATGAGTCATCTGATGAGAATACATAAGGAATTCTTCTTGCTGTTGTTTGCATTAGTGAACAGCAAAAGAGGCTCTGGAGATGTCACAAATGGGGTTGAAAGAACAGCAAGACAATGAAATATTTAAGCACTTTCTAAAGGCAACAACAAGTTTGTCCCCAGCTGTTTCAATTGCACTCACTCCCATCGAAGATGATGATTATATATTCTGTGTCCATGGCGATGGGATCTTTGCTAAGTTAAGCTGGAGAGGTAGACACCAGTAGTGACTAATGGAAGCTGTGTCTGTCCCCTAGACTTCTTCTGGATGCTCAGTTCCCATCCATGTCTGCCTGAGGTGGGATGTCAGGAAGAGACTTATGCCTGCTGTTGACCTTTTACTGACAGATGCATGTACAGTATCAGAGGTCAGACCTCAAGGATGCTCATGGGCCGGCTGCATCTTTAGAATCACTGTAAGAGCATGCATAACTACCAAATCATACCTGGGCTCTGGGATCTACCCTTGAACATGTCTGTGGCTTGGATAACACACCATGAAGTTTGAGAACCATTCACACAGAAGTATGGTTGGTGAGGTGTGTGTGTGTGGGGAAGAATGGAAACATGGTATAAGGCTGAGAAAATGGAGATTGACATAGTTTGCCGCCTTTGTTACATCACAATGTCTCTAATTGTTAAATGGGCAATCTTTTGCCCTTAAGATTTATTCTCCAAAATGGAGACTTATTTCAAAGAAGGGCCAAGGGCTACAGAACAAAATAGGAGATGCTGCTGATAAGGCCAGTTACAAAGTGACACCTATCACCAGCAACCCATGGCCTAAATGGAAGGGCAGGGAAACTGTGAGTCTCTAATGAGAGTGAAGTCCAAGCAACTCTTCTCTGAACAGATTTGCAATGGGGGCGTGGCACCTGGAACTTAGTAGCTAATTATAAGGCGTTCCAGTGAACAATGGGTAATCTGCATCTCGGCTTCATGTTAGATGTGTCATAATTGTGATTGTCATGGCAGCAAGGCAGAGGGAATAGGGAGGAGCTGCAGCTTTCTATAGAGATTCCAAGATGCTATTCTGCAGGTTGGAGAATGGGTACCAGTTTTCAGCCACGGATGAAGGCTGCACCCTAGTGTCAAAGGATGCAGCACATGCCCAGGTACCTCTATGTCAGAGGTCAATGACCCCTTGCACTGGGCCACAAGTTAGCCAGTTGTTTCAGATAACACTGCTTCCCTCTGCCCTTCTATCTCCCACTCAACCATTCCCTTCAGTAAGTTAGGGGTCAGGCAGTGAGCTTGTAAGTTCCGTGTCAAAATCATTTGGTAAAATTCAACATATTTTCAAGATAAAGGTGCTAAGCAGGCTTGAAGTTGAAGAGGCCATAAGTTACTACCTGGAGTCTTTTATTAATTAAGAAAAATCACTTGGGCTATTAAATTAAGAATGGATTGTGGTGAGATGGGCAAAAGTCAAGGCATATCCAGGAAGGTATTATACTAGGTCAGGGAAAGATGAAATCTTAGACTTTGGAGGCATTCATAGAAAGGGAAGGTATTTGGTAGATAAAATTAACAGGGTGTATTTGAAGATTACAGGGGAGCATCCTGCTTGGTTAGATGTGCAGAGCTGCCCATATGCAGAAAAGTAGGAATGATAGGGAATGTCCACTCTCTTCTGGAGGGGCCTTAGTCTATGCCACAGGCCCCTAAGATCAATTAGAAGAGCCTGACATCTGAAGGAAAACTGTGTGATACAAATGGGTGTGAGATAATTCCAAGCAGGTGAATAGATTTCAGTACGTCGTAATGTCGATGAAGAATGTACTGAATAGGTCTAAGCAAATTGGTAGGAGGGTATGCCAGCATCAGTTCCAACACCAGAGTATGGGTAAGAAAGTTATACTAATGCCAACACCAGAGAATGGGTGAGAAGGGTATACTCTGAGGGTCTTTACAGCAAAGCTCTTTACTATTATCTCATTTGGACATTGGTCTAGCCATGTGAGATAGATTTTATTTTCCTCTTACTGATATCCCAGTTTACCAATTACCCACCCAAAGCTACAGAGTAGTGAACAGGATTGTTAAACGTAAAACTTCTGAAGCTGCAGATCCTATAAGTCCCACTGAGGATCATTAGGTGAGATGAATAAACCTCTTTAAGTCTCCGAATTAAGAAATGGTCTCCAATGCAGCCATAAAGATGGAAGAAACAGGTTGGGTTTAAAGTCTTTATGGTTGGCTTTAATGTTGGCTTGTCACAGGTTAGAATCATCTGAGTAGTGAGACGGTGAAGAACTGTCCTGGCTGCCATGATTGATGTGTGAAAATCTGTACAAAAGTCATAAGGTGCAAAAATTCAAATACCTAAACAGATGAATAGATAGAACATGGCGTTCACATATGATGGAATACTTTGTAGTTCAGGCTGGCCTCAAACTCACTGAGAAAGGATTTCAACTGTGGCGTTCTCCTATCTCAGCCTCCCAAATCCTGGGCTTGTAGGTGTATAATATAATCCCCAGCTATTATTTATATTTTTGAAGTTTTGGTTGTGAATTTCAACACTTAACAGCTGAACTATCTTCCCAGCTCTATTACTCATACTTTAAAGAAAGTGAAATTCTAATATATGCTACAAAATAGATAATTCTATTAATACAAAATTCATAGGACATAAAGTTTGTTGGTAGGTGGGTAAGAGGAGACTGGGGAGGTTTTGTTTAATGAACAGTTTCAGTTTGGGCTGATGAGAAAATTCTGGAGACTGATGAATGGTGCTGGTGGCTGTACACCACTGTGTATACCTAATGGCACTGAACTGTACACTTCAAATGGATAAAGTGATAAACTTCTGTATGCTTTATTACAATGAAAATTGTCTTTAAAGTTAGCTCCTTGTGTTCAAGGATACACTATGTTTTCTTTGTCAGTACATGCCATTTCATGACAGTGACACAAATTCAGTTTTATATAGTAGTGTCTATGTGTATTTCCTACAGAGTAAAAACAAATCTGTTGGCATAAATTTAAATTGCATTTTCCTCTATGATTTCAGGGACCTGTCATAAATGAACAGTGGGAAAAAGAATCTCTTCCTATACTTCCACAACCTGAGCTTTCTGCCTCCTTCTTTAGTGCTGTGCCAGGAATATTCTAGCATCTGGATAAATTTATTGATCATTATTTTGCCAAAGTCTGAAGAAACTGTCCTGGTCATGATTTGTTCCTTGCCAGGAGATAGATTTAAATCAAGAAAGAGTGCCCCGGCATCCACAGAAGTCTCCATATTATCCAGTTTTTTAAAATTTCTATTCTTCCACAACAGCTTCACGACCTCATGCCACAAGTCGGCCAGGTTTCTGCCTGTGTGCATTAAGCAAGTCATTTCATTTCTTCAATAAGCCATTTCCTACTAAGAGCAGAGCCATGCTTTGCCATCTGCTGAGCCAAGCCCTGTCTCTGTGTTCCCGGAGTCGGTGAGTGGATGTGGGTGAGGACTGGGAGTAGACAAAGGTCTATGCTGCAGGATAAGACCTAGGCTCCGGGGTGCCCAGCAGGGTGAGCCTGATCCCCTGGACGGTTAAAACACACCCAGTGACTCAGCGTTTTCAAACCCTGTCTTGGGTCTTTAAATCTTAAAGTTTTCCTAGCAGGATCCTAGCTTTGGAAGAGGACACCTGTTTGACTTTTCATCCACTATCTTTCATAACCACTACTGGATGGCTTAATTTTCATGACACTATCCCCTGTACCTGCAAAAGATGTCTCTTTCAGCAGTGCCATCGAGACCTTCTCAAGTCCCACTGCCTTTGAGTTGTTAGTAGCAGTTAGTAAGCTCACCTGACTCTTGTCATTTCCTTCTTTCAAGACTCCAAAGCAATTCACAAGGCTGATGAACACTCCATTCCCTATGCTATAATTAACATTGCCACCACATTGTTCAAATACCCCAGCTACCACATGACCTGGGCCTTCTCCTTCCACCTATATATCATTCCTGTCCTCCACAGGTAAAAATCTTGTTTTGCCACTGTATCTGCACTTACTATCATCAAGGCTCTCTCTGTTCCCTTACAGCACTGAACCACAGAGAGCCAAAAAGAGGAATTTACCAGCATTCCCCAATTGTGTACGTGTGCCTGCCCAACAGCTATCCTGGGCATCATGGATGCTGGCAGAGACATGCTAGAGTAACATCTGGAGGTCCAGTGTCTGGACAGACAGCATCACTCCGTGTGAAGCTGGCCAATGGCTTCATGAAACTGTAGCTGGACCAATGGGATGTGAATTATCGCTCAAGGTTCTGGTACAAGAGTCTTTCCCTGGTATTAGCATACTAAACTGTCGGGAGTGGTCTTTGTGGGGCTGCAATAAGAGCCAGCAGAGCAGCCCCAAGTTTGTACCTGAGTGGGGGAGTGTGGATGAAGGAAAGGCTAGCTATAGACGATAAAGAAAATCAGAGACACAGAATAAAGGTCAGGAGGGAAAATCAGTCAATACTGAAATGCCACGAGTTTATTTTTCACCACTCTTATATACCATAACCAAAAAGGGGAGCCTGGTATCATGTATATGAAACTTTTCTTCCTCACTTATTCTAAAGGTTCAGTAACCACACCTCAGATTCGGCTTCTCCTTCCCCAGCCTTGAGAGTCAGGAGTAGCCACACCTCAGATTCAGGTCTGTTGTTATTTAGAATAAGACAGCCAAACATCCTTCTGTAGCCACACCTTTGACCTTTAGGTCTTATAACTTGTTGAGGACAGGTTTGAACTCTCTGTCCTTGTGCCAACATGGAGTGCAGCCCATCTTTATGGGCACCCACACTAAACATTCTCAGCTCAAAGCTGAGCCTTTACTTCAGCCCACAAAAGTACATTCTTAGGTATATTCATCAGTACAAGGTCAAAATCTATTACATAATCAATATTCTGGCTCATCTTGGCCTGTGTGATGGTTCTGACCCTGAATATGGCCAAGTGTCAAGATCACACACAACTCTACTTCTCAGGGAACAGGGGAGATGGCTTAGCACATATATAAGAACACTTACTGAGTAAGCATGGGGCCCTGAGTTCAAATCCCCAGCAACCATGTGAAAACTGGGCATGGCTGCAGGTATGACTGTTACTGGGTGTGAGGTTGGAAATGGGATGTCTGGGGCTTGCTGACTACCACACTAGCTCTGGGTTCAGTGAGAGATCCTATCGTCAAGGGGATAAGGTGGAGTATGACAGAGCAGGATGCCCAATGCAGTCCTCTGACTTCTATGCACAGGTTCCTGTCTCTTGTCTCTGTCTCATTCTCTGTCTCTGCCTCTGTCTCACACATACACACACACACACACACACACACACACAGAGAAACCAGGTTAAAGAGTCCTAAACTTGACACTCCTGTTATTAGCCAGACAGTATCTTAATAGTAATTTTATTTGTTCACGGTTTGCAGTGCAAAAACAGCTCAGAGAGTCACGTTGCTCAGTTACTCAATCTGAAATCTGTTATGTGATCTAATATGCCCACAAAAGAAAATTACCAGTACTTCCTTGCTTCTTCATTGCTGACAGAACCTTGGATGGTAAGACCAAGGCAAAGTATACCTTGGTATGGGAAGAAAGACACACAATTGTCAGAAAGTCATCTTTTCTTTTACCAGTGTTGACGTCACAGTTGTGTAAGGCTTTCCCAAGACATCATGGGAAATCCCAAGTAGAACACACTGAAGAATGAAATAATAAATCCCATTTTCCTTCAGCAGCATCTCCACCAAGATGCCAGAGGAATATGGAATTCTAGGCATGCTTTGGTGGGTAGCTGGGATGGTCACCATAAGAGAGGAACGTTCTTCTTACTCTTCTCATCATGGGTTAATGAATGATTACATGGCCTAGCTTGGAAATGGATTCCCCCCTCCCCTCCCCAGTAGGTTTATTTGCTCAGGTTCCTGTTTGCCAGAGGAAGGCTGAGGACCCGGGGCCAGGCACGAGGCAGGTCTAGCTGTGCGCACTGGAGGGAGCTATGTCCTCCTGTTTCTTGATAATTTGCTGTAAATTGGTGCTGGGGATACTCAGAGTTCTGTCTAGTTCTGTTCTGTTCTCCTTCTGTTGCAATAACATTTGCTTCTCTTGGCTGTGGGATACGGTCCGTGACCTTCGCACTGGCCCTCCCATTACTGGCTGCATTTCACAGCAACCGAATTGGCATAACCTCACCCACCTTGGGCATGTTTGACTCCTGCGTTTTCGTCAGCAGGGACTGTTCACTGTTTTCCATCTCAGTTCAGGGAAACCAGAAAAACAGTGCTGTGAAATTGAATTTTTTAGTATGTTTTCCTAATGAGACTCCTCTGTGACCTTGATTGTGTTTTCCCGTCTCTCTTTTGTTTTTCACATGGAGACTCAGTTGTTTTCACAGTCTGGAGCACAGGGGGAAGGCGTGGGGGACTGTACTCTTTGCTGATCAGAACCCATATAGGTCTCTGGGGTTTCATTAGTATAGAGTTATGTAGGGGAACTGCATTTAGAGGGGTATTTTGGCAAACTGGAGTGTGTCAGGGGAAAAGCGAACAGGTTGGTCCAAGCAGTACATGATGAATAATTAACAAAGAGGAGAAGAAGGCCTGAGTGAGACAATAGATGTCTGCAAAGGCTGTGCTGAAATACAGCTATGGCTGCTGTGGGGGAAGTTAGTGGGAGCTTATTATGAGATTACATTAGAAGCAGCCAATGTTAGAGCTGCCCCGGGCTCATGGAGCGTACATTTCCCTCTTCAGAAGTTAGATCCAAAGCCAATATACAAATATGAAGTCAGGATTAATGATTGAAATACCCCTAGGGAGGCTGTGGCAGGAAGATCACTTGAGTCTGCGAGGTTCAGGGCAGCTTGTGTCACAGAGACACAGCCTTGTTTTGTTCTTTGTAAGTGTGTGTATACGTGTGTGTGTGTGTGTGTGTGTGTGTGTGTGTACGTATGTGTGTGTGTGTGTGTGTACACTTGTGTGTTGAGATCAGAAGATAACCTTGGATATCGTCCCTCAAGTGCTGTCCATCATTTTATTGATAAGGTTTCTTACAGGCCTATCACTTACTGAGCAAGGCTGGCTGGCCCTCCAGTGACTGTCCAGGGATCTGCCTATCTCCTCCTTTCCATCCCTGGAATTATAGTAGTTACCACCCTGACCATTAAAAAATATACTAATGTTTTTTTGACAGTTCATGCATGATTATAGTGAATCTTAGTTGTCACCTCCTGCATTCATCCTCTTTGCTTATTCCCCTTCTCCTGATGAAGCTCTTCTTCCAAATTCTTCTTGTGTTTTCATGTCTTTTTCAGTTTTTTTTTTTTTTTTAGTTTAATTTGTTGTGAGTGGTAGGTTACTCTGTGGAATAAGGTCAAATTACCAGTGACTCCACCACTGAATAATACCTCCCTCCCCCTACTGATGTTAATTGCTAACAGTTCCTGGAGGAGCAAGGGGCATCAAGGGCCCTTCCCCCTTAAAGATGAATTGTTGATGGGCCCAGTCATCTGAAGGTACTGTGCAGATAGCCACAGCCCCAGGGAATTCATGAATACAGCTGCTATGCCATGACCCAAAGACATCTTTTTGCTTCATGCATACCATTTTCTTTCTATGGCCACTGCAGTCATGTTTCCTGAGCAGTGATGTAGCTGTCCTGTTTTGGGGGAGCACCTTATTGTCATGTATTCACAGCATTTTGGGAAGCTTACACCCCTCCTTTTCCCCACCTTCCCAACCCTCCCTGCTCAGACCTTCCCACATCCCAGGATTCTCCTCCTGCACAATCATGTCTGTATGCTATGTCTTTATTAATTACCCATCCACTGATTGACATGTGGGCTGTCTACATTCCCTCACTATTATGACTAGAGCCACAATGAAGTGAATACGCAGGTATCTCTGATGGGTTCTGTGTGTCAATGTCTGGAAGTATTTAATATAGCTGGGTCACATGGAAGTTCTACCTTTGGTATCTCTGATGGGTTCTGTGTGTCAATGTCTGGAAGTATTTAATATAGCTGGGTCACATGGAAGTTCTACCTTTGGTATCTCTGATGGGTTCTGTGTGTCAATGTCTGGAAGTATTTAATATAGCTGGGTCACATGGAAGTTCTACCTTTGGTATCTCTGATGGGTTCTGTGTGTCAATGTCTGGAAATATTTAATATAGCTGGGTCACATGGAAGTTCTACCTTTGGTATCTCTGATGGGTTCTGTGTTCAATGTCTGGAAATATTTAATATAGCTGGGTCACATGGAAGTTCTACCTTTGGTATCTCTGATGGGTTCTGTGTGTCAATGTCTGGAAGTATTTAATATAGCTGGGTCACATGGAAGTTCTACCTTTGGTATCTCTGATGGGTTCTGTGTGTCAATGTCTGGAAATATTTAATATAGCTGGTTCATATGGAAGTTCTACCATTAGCTTTTGAAGAACGTCCATACTGATTTCCATAGTGGCTGTACCGGTTTACACTTACATCAACAATGAATACATGTTCCTCTTTACCCACATCACCACTATCATCAGTTTTATTGATTAATAGCCATCCTGATGAGTTAACTGTAAATCTCAGAGTGGTTTCTTATTTCCCTGGTGACTACGGATGTTGAGCACTTTAAAATCTGCTTTATTCTTCATTTCTGATCTTGTGAGGGCTTGCTGTGTAGTTGGATAAACAGCCCATGTTCTAATTGGGTTGTTTGTTTTCTTGATGATAAGATGTTTTAGCTGCATGTATAATGTGAATATTAGTCCTCTGCCAGATGTATATCTGGCAAAGATGTTTCCCATTCTTTTCTTTAGACTGACTTTTTTTCATTTACTGTATGGAAGCTGTGCAGGTTGGTTTTTAACAACTTGATACCACAAGCCTAGATGTGTCTTAGAAGAGGGCCTCCATTGAGGAATTGCCTCCGTCACATTTGCCTGTAGACATGTCTATGGGGCATTTTCTTGATTCATGATTGATGTGGGAGGGCCAAGCCCACTGTGGGTGGGGCCATCCGTGGGTAGGTGTCCTGGGGTATAAGAAAGCAGACCCAGCAAGCCAAGGAAGGCAGGGCAGTAAGCCGCACTTCTCCATGGCTTCTGCTTCAGTTGCTGCCTACAATCGAGTGTTTCCACTTTCTACAGTTGTATCACACATGCCTGAATGCACGTACTCATGCAGTTCCTCACTTTGCAGTGAGCATGGGGCCACTCATCTCTGTGCCTGTTCAGCAGTGGGGATATTTCAGAGGCCGTCTGCTTGGAAATTTCTTTCATCTCTTCATGACAGATTTTCTAGTTCCTGTCTTCCTCTTTTTTGGTTTAGTGTTTTTTCTTAAAAAATTTATTCTCTAGTAGTTTTCCCAAGAAAAGACACCAACAGAGCAAGTTAAATGGACCGTGTGACTCACGCGCCTATAATCTGTCATTATGCGCCTGTATTCTGTCCTGTAATGGACTGGTGATTTAGACGGATGGAAGAGTCTAGGTATGAAATCCCTTCATTCAGAATGTGGGGAACATTCCATTGTCTCCGACTTTGATGTTGCCCATGAGAGGCTCTGGAATTCTGATTTGCAGTCCTTTGCACAGGATGACTGCTTCTCAGTGCTGGGATTTTGTCCCGTTTGAACCTGTGTGCATGCTATCAGTCTCTGTGGCTTCGTGTGTGTACCAGTTCTGATACTCTAAAATTCCACAGTAATATATGTGATGGATTAGATTGTTGTTCACAGTATTTACTCCACAGGGGTCAAAGAGATGGGTCTGCACATAATGGATCTGCTCTTACAGAGGACAGGGAATTCAGTTCCCAGCATCAACAGTGGTGGTTCACAACTGCCTGTAACTCCAGCTCCAGGGGATTGGCCTCCCTCTTCTGGCCTCTGTGGACATCTGAACATTTATAAAAATGGACACATGGACACACAGGGAGAAACACATAAATAAAAATAAAATCTTTGAGGAACATATTATTGTCTGGGGAAACCCATAGAAATAGCTGACCTGAACAAGGGGGAGCTCAAGGACCCCAGTCTGATAGCTCAAAAACCAGCATAGGACCAAACCAGGCACCCTGAAAGTGGGTGTCAGTTAGGAGGCCTGGGCAGTCGTCTATGGGACCCCTGGTAATGGAACAGCATTTATACCTAGTGTACGAATGGACACTGGGAGCCCATTCCACACAGAGGGATACTCCTCAGCCTAGACACATGGGGGAATGTAGAGAACCGCCAAGTGCCACACCTTAAAGTGGCACTGGCTTCCACCTTACACCTTCCCGTTGGTGAGGGCTCTCTGGCGTAAACAATCCCTTATTTGTTTAAGTCTGTTCAGCCTGTCTGCTTCCGTGTTAGAGTAGCCTATCTGCAGGGTCCACGTAGCTCACTGGGGTTGGT
Source organism: Cricetiscus sungorus (assembly GCA_030556225.1). NCBI lineage: Eukaryota > Metazoa > Chordata > Mammalia > Rodentia > Cricetidae > Cricetiscus > Cricetiscus sungorus. The sequence goes on along the minus strand of JANBXA010000398.1, from coordinate 54,627,687 downwards.
TAGCGCAAGGGTATTTAAGCCTGTGCAGGGGTCCCCCGGGTCTCCCTGCGGGTCAGAAGAAACATGTTTCAAGGATCCTGATTAAAACTTCATGAAGAAGATCTTCCCGGAGCCGCGTCTTCCTTGCTGGTGAGGGTTAGGCGCAGTACAGAGGAAGGGTCTAGGCCCTGCCCCAAATGATGTGACAGACTTTGATGATCCCCCATGGAAGGCCTCACTCTTTCTATGGAGCAGAAGAGGGATGGGATGGGGGTCCGTGGGGGAGATTGGGAGGATGGGAGGGAGAGGGGAACTGGGATTGACACATAAAATAAGATAGAATGTTTCTAATTTAAATTAAAAAGGGAAAACATGTTTTTTTGGTTGTTATTTTATGGGTATCAGTGTTTTGCTTGCATGCATGTGTACCATGTGTGTGCTTGATACCTGCAGAGGCCAGAAGAGAGTGTTGGATCCCCTAGATCTGCAATTGTAAATGTTTGTGAGCTATCATGTGGTTCTAGAAATCAAACCCAGTTCCTCTGAAAGAGCATTCAGTGCTTTTAACTGCTGAGTCATCTCTCCAGCACCTGTCCCCACCCCCACCCCCAAGTAAAATCTTGAAAATACATATTTACTCTCCTCCCCCTGTCTCTTACATTGGTGGAGTGACTACCCTACTCCTAATTCTAGGCCTGGCCACACTTTGTTGACTTTGTCATTATGATGATGATGGCAGCTAACTAGCAAGTAGAGGCTTAAAAACCACATGTGTGCTTGGGTTTGTTCTCCTCTGTTTATGCCACCAGAACAGAAGAACATGCTGGCAGTCCAAAGAGGAAGAAAAATGGCATGTGAAATGAAGCCAGCTAGTTCTAGCCAAGCTAAAGCCTGCATCAGAGCCCAGCTGAGCCCAGTCTGCAGCTGCCAACACTCAGCTGATTCACTCATCCCTGAGAATATATTACTGTTATTTTAGGCCACTACAGTTTTGGGTGTCTTCCACGTGGCATTTTGTGAGAATAGCTTTTGGTATTGGACATTGGTACCTTATTGACATGAGAAATTGATAATAGTTACTCATTTGAGATAGATACAAGAAAAGCCAAAACAAACAAACAAACAAACAAACAAACAAACAAACAGAAAAGACTGGTTTGGGAGACTCCTGAGCACTAGAAGGCGGGCTGCGATGGAAGTTAAAGTTAAAGGATGGTTGTCCGTGTTATGCAGGGAGAGATGACGTATTTGCTAAAAGTATCAACTTGTGAATTGGAATATATACCAAAAATATTTGAATTTGTGCATAGGTTCAAACAGATGTGATCCCAGCACTGAGAGGGCGAAGTGGACCCTGGATCCTACCCATAACTGAGAAACTATCTACAAGTGATACTTGTTGGCAAAGGAAAAATTAGCTTTCTCCAATGGAGTCTCGCTGGGTATATTAACCATACTTCAGGGTAGACCCCGTGTTCAGCGGTAAGCCAAAGCAAAATGAATTCAATGGCATTTTGTTTGTTTTGTTTTTTGAATGGAATGGTAGACTTTAGGCCTCATTTTGCTTTGCTTGGGCATATTTTATCTTGTTGATCTTTTGCTTATATATATTTTAATTTATGTTTTTGTGGGGGAGGGGTTATTGTATGTCCCCTTTTAGTTTTATTTTGTGTGTGTGTGAGAGAGGTAGCATGGAGCATATGAGTTGGGTAGCGGGGGAGGAGGGCAGATCTGAGAGGAGTTGAAAGAGGGGAAAAGAATACCCAGGCTATATTATATGAAACATTTTTCAATGAAAAAAATTTAAAAAGTATACATATAAAAATAACTTTAAAAAAAATTTCTCGTGGGCTACTTTATGGCAAGTTAACCACGCCATGATGGAAGATTGAGCAGTCTATTCTATAATGGTGGGATACTTGTTCTGGTTGTAGATTTGCCTGTCTTCCCTCAGACCTTCAGTGAACACCACTCTTGGTATACATGAATCCTGATGAGAGCCACAGCATCGTACACCCAGTGTAATATTTACCAGAGATCCACCTCATAGCAAGCAAGTCCATGGCCATTCCATGTCTTACATTCTCTAGAAGGAAGCCTCAGGAAGCTGGAATTGCTTGACACCTACTTTGAACACAGAGTCTATACCCTCATATTTGGCTGGCATTTTAGACCATTTGTATCCCAAGGCCCACAGGAAAAAGAGGAGTAGGATTCTGGCAGAGAAAATTGATTTTTGGTCAGAAGTAAGATGTGGGACTACTTGTACACAATGTGGGGAGGGAGTAAGGCATATGTAGGTCACTTGGAGTGAACCCATGACCATGTTTTCAAATCTCACCCTCTACTTGTAAATAAACACTGGATTAAAAAGTCATTATTACCAATGGCTAAGACATTTCTAGAATGATGCTAAATCACCAGGTGAGCCATTGTAACTGCCTAACTGAGAGTGAGGGATCTTAGACTCCACAGTGCAAGAATAAATATTGCTTGCGAACTCAAGACAAACAGTAGAACAAGAAGTTATGGCTCATGATCAAAGAGAGGCCCATCAAAGCCATGGAGACTTGGGCTTGTGCAGAAGAACATGGACTGTCTCAATCCTGGAGGCATGGCTCACATATTCCTTAGGAGAGGCTTCTGTGGAAGGCACAGCTGACTGACAGCACCAAGAATCTACCTTTGGCTCCAGCACCATGTGGACAGAGGCCATGTTGACTTAGATGGCACTGTCCAATGATTGGATAAGACAAAGATGCTGGCACCAGGCTGTGTTTGCCTGTTATGAGACCCTCTAATAAACATTCTCCTCCCGGCTATGGCTGAGACGGTCTCAGAACAGTGTTGGATCTGAAGTGTTTCCCAGTCTGGCCCCTCTTTGCTATTTCATGGATACTGACCTGCATTGTGGTCTGAGGCCCCTTCCACCTGCAGTTCTCCCCGTAAATCTCTTACAAATTCATTCTCATGCTGACATATGCTCAGAAAATCCAATGATACAAATGCCCCATGACACTTTATGGCAATAGCTAATTGATTCTGTGTGCGGTGCTGCAAATTTCATTCACCCAAGAAACGCCAGATTTCTGGTTAGAGGGAATATGTGCTCTTTTTGAAAATCTTCTTTCCAAAGTTCTCTTTTTGAAAGCCTTAGAAGTTGAATGTTGGACGTTAAGGGCCAGCTTCTACTTTGACTTTGTAGCCTAGTGCTTATCTCTTTGCCTTTGAGCTCTGTTTTCTAGGAGACTTCCACAACCTCATCATTCCACTCTTTGCTCTAGCTATTTCTTTTCACAATCATAGACTTCAATTTTATGAATGTATCCCCCCATCTATTTAAGGATGGTGTGTTAGTTTTCTAGTTAGTTTTCTTGTTGCTGCAACCAAATGCCCAACAAGAGACGACTTTAAGGAGGAAGTGTTTAGTTTTACTCACAGTGTGAGGCCACAGTGCATCAAGGTAGATGTGTGGAGGCACAGGTGGCTGCTGGAGTTTGAGGCTGCTTGTTCACATCTAGGAAGATCTGGGAGCATGAAGACAGGAATGTTCGTATTAGTCTGGCTCCCCCACCCTTCTCTTTTTATTTAGTCCAGGATCTCAGGCAGTGGATTGGTGCGTGGGTCCCCCAATCCCTGTAATCTTGTCTGGAAATGTCCTCACAGACACACTCAAAAGATGCTGTGGTGATTGAAATTAGGATGGTCCCCATAGGCTCATATGTTTGAATGTTTGTTTCCAAATTGGTGGATTGTTTAGAATGGATTAGGAGGTGTGGCCCTGTTGAAGAAGATATGTCACTAAGGGTGGGCTTTGAGGGTTCAAAAGCCTACACCAGGCTCAGTCTCACTCTCTTAAACTCATGCTTATAGTTCAGATGTAAGCATTCAGCTACTGCTCTGGTACTATGCCTATTTACCTCCTGCCATGCTTCCCTTACAAGTTGCCTTGGTCATGGTAAGTTCTGCACATCCATATAACAGTTACTAAGACAGATGTCTTGATAATATCCTACATAGTTATTTATCCATTCAATTTGACAATCAAAATAAACCATTACAAGTTTATCTTTTGTCATCTTGACACCCAAACACATCATTTTGAACCATGGTACCCCAGCCATGGTCCCCAAAAATCTCATATCCATTTTACAATCAGTGCAATCAATCCAACTTCGAAAGTCCCATAGGATTAACAGTATCACAATGTTCAAAAGTAAAAAGGAAGCTGAGCACATTCACCATTCTCTTCTTTCTGGATGAAGATGCCATGTGAACAGCTGTTCATTCATCATTTTCTTCTTTCTGAATGAGGATGCCATGTGAACAGCGCTTCAAGCTTTTGCTTCCTTGACTTCCTTGCCACGAACTGTGAGCAGAAATAGACTCCTCCTTCCTTGCATTGCTTTTACCAGAGTTGCAAGAAAAGCAACCAAGACACAGATTTTCTTGCCAAATTTTCATTTTATACTCTTGCTCTGGCTATGAGCTCTTCTTTGCCTTCATATTTTATGGATTTTGTTTAATTGGAGCATTGGGATGACATCATTAAAACATCCCAAAGTTCCTGTAGGCCAAGGAAGTCACTGAGCCATCAGACTCATCACTCATCACAGATGTGTTGCCCACCTCAGAAAACATTAAAAACAACCATGAGTGCCTAGATACCAGAAGACACCATCTACTTCCTTCTGGCTTTCTGTCTTCATATTGAGAAAAATTTCAAACCAGATATCTGAACATCAGTGTGACGAATGCACAGGCATTTATGAGGTCAGAGACTAGACATTAAAAATCAGTGCTAGCCTTGGAGCACTGTCTCCTCTCTGCTCATTCTCATCCTGACATGACCTCGGTGCCTCCCACTCCCGCCTTCCTCCAAGCCTCCATTCACAGGTCTTACTGGCAGGTGTGAGGTTGACTATGTTAGGAGTTTTCACAAGCTAGCAACATGGCAGGATTCATGCCACATATCTAATGTAACAGTTATGGTAGGACTCTTGGCCTGAGAATTTCCTCTAGAACAAAGCATTTCTAGAACACACATTTATCCAGACTCTACTGTGATGATTATCAACACTTTCTTAATTCCTATTATTGTTTATCAAAGATTCTACATGACATTTATTTAGGCAAAGCAGATGGTTTTCTGGTTCTCACTTCCTAACTGAAATGACTGATGTTTTGAGAAGCCAAAATGGGGGGAAAATAACTTGCTGTTTCCATCTTGCTCTTTTGTGTGAGACAGAGTTTCAAGTAGCCCAGGATGGACTGGAATTCACTATGTAGCTGAGGTTGACCTTGAAATCTTCCTCCACCTTCCCTTGGATGAGATTACAGGTATATGCCTTCAGACCTAGCTCTATTTCCATTTTCTTCTGCGTGCTGCCATCTCCTATAACTATAATATTTCCTGCTTTGTCTATCCACCGACTTAAAATATTGTATAAAGATAATTCTTGTTGTTTTTCTTGAACATTAACCATAATCCAAAAATGAAGGAGACCCCAGTACTATAGTCCTCAGAACAAAAATTATAACATGGCCAAAGCAATTCACTTAGAAACTTAGAAGTGAATGCAGAAAGTAAGGTGGTCATAGGTGAAACTATGACCCCAGAGTTGCAATAGTATCAAAGCAATGTCAAGTCATTCATTAAAACGACTCCGGCTTCCCTCTTGGAAAAAAGCTCTAAGTCAACCTCAGTCAGTCTTTATAAAAAGGAAATGCTACTCAACAGGGCTTTAAAACCCAGCAGCAAAACCCTAGCTGGAGCCACTGAGTTTTGCAAGGAGTCTGTCTGTGACATGGTAGCTAAGCAAAACAGTAGGCTCTTCAGGGGTCTCATGGACTGAAGCACCTTTCCTTTGTGTTTTGTGGGTTCATGGAAGCTAGGTCACAGTCTATTTATCACATCTGCCCATTGGCCGAAAACGCAGCTGAGAACCCAAGAGGAAGGGAAATTCCCAGGTGAGGCACACCCATAGGACTGATCTAAAGAAACATAATGTTGTCACCGAATTCTAGAGCACTTTGTTAGGTATCAGCAGACATCAGGCCAATGAACTTACCAGTCTAAGATTTCCCATCTTAAGAATTATTATTTTTGTCTGTTTGTTTTATTTTCAAGGCAGAGTCTCACATTAGATCCCAAGCTGGATGTGAATTCAACAAAACTCTCCTGCATCTGGAGAGCTGGAATTTCAGGAGTGGACCACCGTGCCTGGCTCAGAATTCCCAGCTTAACATTCTTAAAATAATTCTGTTGCATCCCTTCTTTCCTCTTTTCTGTACATCCCTTCTTAAGTCCCCCTGGGTGTCCCCCTGCCACTGGGAATCTTAAGTTCTTACTCATTTTCACATTTTTATCTTTGTACTACATTTTGAGAATTTCTTTAGTTTGTTTCTTTTTATATATATATATATTTGAGCTTTGAGCTTCAGTGCCTATAAGTTTTGGCTATGAAAATTTTTGGCTCTTTTATTTATTTTTTTTTGTCTTTGTTTTTGATAAGTGGACTCATGATGTTGCCCACCCTGGTCTTGAACTCCTGGGGTCAGGTAATCTCCTACCTGCAACTCCTGAATGTCTGGGCAACTGCCTTCTTTTCATATGCTCTTGTTGTTGTTTTCTATTCCTTTTTTCTTATAGATTATTTTGAAGAGTCTTATTTCATAGTCACCTACAGGCTTCTTTTTTTTCCCCAAGGCATTAATTTTTTGAGGAATTAATATTCAGTCAATTTCATGGCCTGACTCTCCGGCGATTTCCTGGTGTAGCCGGGAGTTTTTAGCATGAGTCTACTAAAAGCTGGGGTTTTCCATGGCGAGGACTAGCATGCCTCCAGTCGTTAGGTTGTGCCTTCATTTTGCCTCTGGCTCTTCTACCGGAATCCTCATCTGGGTGCAATGAGTTTTCTCGACTTTCTCTTTCATCCTCATAGGAAATTCTGGCCTCATGGCAAGTAACATTCTGTTAGTTCAAAGCTCCAGGCAAATATGATAAACTGCTGACATTTGTCAGCTGGTCTCTGTGGTATCAACCTCGTGCACTTCTCACCTCATGGAGGCGTGACTGATGTGGGACAAACAGTATTTAAAGTATGCACTGTGATGAGTTTTGACAGAGGCATTGTGCTAGCTTTCTATCACTGTAACAAAGTAACCGAGGCAACCAATTGAAGAAGACAGGTTGATTTTTGTGTATTTAATGTGCTCTGTCTGAATGCATGCCTTTATGCCAGAAGAGGACGTAAGCTCTCACTGTAGATGGTTGTGAGCCACCATGTGGTTGCTGGGAATTGAACTCAGGACCTCTGGAAGAGCAGCCAGGGCTCTTAACCACTAAGCTGTCTCTCCAGCCCCGGATGGGTTGATTTTTGGCTCACAGTTTGGAGGGTTGGTCTGTGGTCAGTTACTGACACTGGTTTTGGGCCTGTGGTGAGGCAATTCATCACAACGGGTCTGCAGAGTGGAGACGCTGGCCAATTTATTGAAGCCTCCTAGGAGGCAAGAGAGAGAGGAAAGGTCCAGTTCTGATGCCCTCTTCCTGGGAACACTGCATGTGACGGAAGACCACGGAGTAGGCCCTACCTCTTCATGGTGCAAGCACCTCACAGTACCACAGGGGCTGGGGACAAAGCCTTCAACACATGGCTTGGTGGACACTTCTTCAGACTGCCGCATGTGTCTACTGGAAAGGCTTTATGACATTTGAGGTCTCTTGGTATTACAGTTCCCACTCCTCTTTTGACCTTGGACAATTGCTAATCTGCTCCATGTTGCTGTGGATGAGGTTTTATCTATGTATTTATTTATTTTTATTTTATTTCATGTGAAATTTTGGGGAAGGGATGTTAGTATGTAGGCAGTTGTACTGGCCTGCCCTTGGAATTCTGACAGGATGTGCCCTCAACCGAAGGCACACCTGTGCCTATTCACTATGTTCCCTTTTAAAAGGGCCCTGCCCACATCCCTCTCTGTTCCTCTCCTTGTCTGTCTGTCTGTCTGTCTGTCTGTCTGTCTGTCTGTCTGTCTGTCTCCCTCCCCTCTCCTGCTTCTCCTGTGTCTGGAGGCTGGTCTCCTCCCTCCCCTTTCCCCTTTTTATGTTCCTTTTCCCTTAATAAATAGTCCCTGCACTTGAACTCTGTCAAGTGGCATTGTTCTCTCCTGAGCTGCTTTTTAAAATTGCAACAAGGGGTGTATGGCTGCTTTCATTCAGCAGTTTCTCAAAATAAAGACAGGTGTACATTTAAAAAAAATAAGCATTCATTCATTTATTCGTGTGTGTGTGTGTGTGTGTGTGTGTGTGTGTACCATGGCATGAGAGAGGAGATCATAGGACAACTGTGGGAGTGTCTCCTCCTGCCGTGTGAGAATTAACCTCAGGTCATCAGGCTGGGCAGCAGGTGCTTTTTCCCACTTAGCCAACCAGCTCCAAATAGGGACAGTTTAAAGCACATTGACAAGCAAGCATATAATGTATGATTCATAAACGGAGAGAGTCTGTGGAAAGCAAGTGCCATTTAGATTTTCAAATGGAACCTCTTTTGGTTTTCTCTTTTTGTTTCTAGCTGCTGTGTATTAACAGACATGTGGTTCATTTTGTGGCCCTTCCTGAAGTTCCTCTAATGACGGTGTGTGTGTGTGTGTGTGTGTGTGTGTGTGTGTGTGTGAGAGAGAGAGAGAGAGAGAGAGAGAGAGTCTGTGTGTCTGTGTGTCTGTGTATTTCTGTGTGTCTTTGTATTCATTTATGTACAGACACCCATGGGATAGCAGGATGGCTAGAGGAAATATTCAGGTGTCATCTTCATCATCTTCAGGGATGCCATCACCTCTTTTGAGACAGGATCTTCCATCTGCAGAGACCAACAGTTATATGAGACCCCAGGGATTACAAGCTCACACCATACCTGGCATTTTTATGTGGTCTGAGGATCAAACTCAGTTTCTTATACTTTCAAGGCAAGCACTTTATCAGCCAACCCATCTCCTTAGCCTATGACAGACTTTTGGATGACTAAACTGCCCACTTAAAGAGAGAGCATCACTAAGAACTTGTTAAGGCATTGGCTCAGTGAAGCCGGTTTCAATAGAAGGTGGAGGGTTGGGTACCAGGAGGTGTGTGTGGGGGGGTGTACTGAAGCACAGGAGGAGAGTCTGTGGGGAGATTTGAATGAGACAGCATCCTAAGAGATGAAAGGCAGCAATGGGATTATAGAAAGGTCAGATACTAGGATAAAGACCCAGAGAAGATGAATGGCAGATAAAGATGTGGAAAAGAAAATCCAACAACATGCCATGTTAAGAATCCCACTGCTGGGGCTGGAGAGATGGCTCAGTAGTTAAGAGTCCTGGCTGTTTTACCAGATGGCCAGGTTTGATTCCCTGTACCCACATGGCTCCTGGAAACATTTGTAAGTCATCTCAGGGGATTTGATGCCCTCTTCTGGCCTTATAGTGCATTGGGCATGAGCATCATGCATAGACATATGTGCAGGCATAACATCCATACACACAAAAAATAAAAAATTAAAGGTCATTAAAAAAGAAGAATGCCCCCCCCCACCGAGAGCAATCATAGTTTATCTTCTTTTTTTTTTTTTTTTTTTTTTTTTTTAAAAGATTACCTGTAAGGAGTACGTTTTCCCAGCTGGCAACTGCTCTGGTCCCACTGCCACGCCAGCCCCAAATAACACGCAGAGACTCTGTATTTGATACAATCACTGTTGGTCAGGTACTAGTTTCTTACCGGCTAGCTCTGTCTTAATGAGTAACCCATTTCTATTTATCTAAGTATTTACACGTGGTCATCTTATCCGAGAGCGAGCCATCGTGCTGCTCTCTCTCCAGGCTCTCCATGCTGACTCCTCCTTACTCCTTCCTCTTTCCTCCTTGTCTCCTAGTCCCGCCTATCTTGCTTTCCTATTGGCCAACAGTGCATTATTCATTAATCAGTATGAGAAACATATTTACAGAATAACATCTCTCATCAGTTACCTTTTATTTATCATGTGCGTTTGTGCACACACCATAGAGCACGTATAGAAGGAGTCAGAGGACAACATGCAAGATTCAGTTATTTCCGTCTGTCATGTGGATATGGAACTTAGGTTGTCAGGGCTTGGCCACAAGCACCTTTCCCTGCGGAGCCATCTCAACACCCACAGTTTATTTTCTTTCCCAGATGAGAGAATTCTTACTCTCCAAACCCAGCCAATGCCATTATTGCCTGGTGGATGAACTGTCCCTTGCTGGCTGGGCTAAGAGACCCAGCAGCAGATACAACATTGGTCCTGTGAGAACGCATAGTCAAATATCGAACTGGATGATCTACAAAGAAAGTTTTAAACACTACCTGTTATACTCCAGGGAGTCTTTAGGCATGTAAATCTTAGTTACAGCGAGCTGTGTTATAAAGGAAATATTTTCACAGAGATAACTCTTTTAATCTATAGGCAATACAGGTCATTAAAGCACACTGCTCAGACTTGGGGCCCATAAGTGGAGGATGTTATGGAGAGATTGGAGTGGAGCCAAGGCAGACAAAGTGAATGATGAAAGGTTTTGAAATACAGCCCTTCAGGGGAAAGTCTCCATTAGCTCAGAAGAGAGAGGTGTGTGTAGACTGAATATCAGTCTTCACACTATGGAGGGTTGCTACGTTATTGACACTGAGTCTTTTTTTCTCTGTCCACAGAGGGCAGTATGGGAGGAAACGAGTTTAAAATGCAGAGGAAGGGATTTAGGCTGGTCATCTGCCAACCCAAAGATCAGAGACCTACTCCTAGTACCCAAGAGGCCATCTCACCAGGGGCAGCTCATTCCCAAGACCCCTTTCGACCTCGCTGTTTGCATGTCGAGTTCATGCAGACCTGCTCATCTGCTTGTTTATTTGTTCTAGTTGTAATCTGATGAGCTGGGTTCAAAAGCTCGAAGTGTTTCCGGGCTTGTTACAAAGAGGGTAAAGTGAAACACATATGAAGTGTACAGAAGTGTCAACAGTCCACGTACGAGCAGCCTCAGCCTTCAGCCCGCCTTTGACAATGCTCCCCAGAGGAGAGTGGGGTCTGAAATAGGGTGGTTGGCATGATTGTTGATTCAGTTCTGTGACACTTGGTGTAATCAGGCCACATCTCAGGCTGTGAGGGCAGTTGTTGGCAATTAGTATGTGTTCAGGGGAGTGTAGACAAACTTCATCAAATGGAACTGTGTTGCCTGCCTGGGAGGTGAGGGGCAGGCAAGAAGCAATTGCAAAGATTTTCAGGGCCCGTCAGGTAGAAAGGAGATTAGAATGGCTCTGAGCAGTTCCAGGGGGCAAGTGTGGAGGCAAGGAGCCCAGGTTACAGGGACAGAGTGTCAACCGAGAAGGAAGCAACGGTAATTATTAAAGATGATCAAAGGGATTGTGGTGTCTAGTGACGCAGGAAGTATTTGTGCAGAGATCAAATATTGAAAAAACGCTGGAGGAAGAATTTCTGAACTTTTCTTATCTTGTTAATCAGATACATTTTTTTTGAGATATTAATTCAGCAAGAAGCCCAAGCTGACTTTCAACTTGTAATTTTCTTGCCTCGGCCTCTCCCGAGTAGGAGCATTCACCATTATACCTAGCTCAGATGAAGCTTCTTGGAAAGTTGCTGCTTAGTAAAATTGTCTTTTTCCTCTTGGTGCTCCGGAGAGGCGAGCCTTGCAATCTTAACCACTAGAGGGACTCAGGGCCGCAGCCTTGCTGGCCACCAGGCACTCTTCCCTGAAATTGCAATGGATATTAGTCCTGGTTTGGTCTCCACAGTTCTGTGACTTGCCCTGTCTTCCTCTTAAATCTTGCTGGAATGAAAAGATCTTATTAAGCTCATCAACTTCCTAGAGGCCTCTGTATATGAGGGGCAGTCATGGCTATTTATCATCTTTTTAATACTCCATTTTTATGTGCATTTATATATGCAACAGTGCTCTTCTGGGAATCCAAACACTTCTTAAAAAACAACAACAACAACAGAATTAAAAGCTATGAATTTAGAAAATACAAACATTTCCTAACATTTAAGTATTGCTTTATACATGCATTTACATATGTGCACACATATATACATAGGTATGCAGATGTATATATGCATATATATGTCTGTGTATGCATGTATATATGACAAATGATATAATACATGACATGCAATGCATTATATTAATCTAACATAACATATAACATATGTAATATATACAATATATGATAATATATAGTAACATATTACATATTATATAATTATATGTACTATAATTACACTTAATATATAACATACTATATCCATAAATATATACACACACACATATATATATATACTTCTAAAATTCAACTGTATCTGAAACTCTTACATGCTATAAATGACCAAAAGGCAGAAATGTACAAAGCAGCCATCAGAATACCACACACACGAAGTAAGCAGCAGAGCTAGCCGTGCAGTTGAGATGATTCCAAAACAAAATATTAAAGATGCCATCTTGTTTCTTCTCAGTGCTTACAGCAAAATATTGAAGGCTCCGGTGACAGGGAGGAGCTGACAAGCAATACAAGGCACCCAATTACTTTTGAAAATCCTCAGTCCTTGCAGAGACAAAAAGATGTAAAATTAGGAATTTCTCTGGGGGCTGGAGATGGCTCCATGGTTAAGATCACAGACTGCTTTTCCAGAGGATCAGAGTTCGGGTCCCAGTATCTGTTTCCCTTGGCTCACATCAGCCTCTAATTCCAGGTCCCGGGGATCTGTTCTGTGTGGGTACTTAACTCACATGCACAGATGCACACACAAACGATGAAAAATAAAGATAAAGTGCATGTTGGCACATACCTTTAATCCCAGCACTCAGGAGGCAGAGGCAGGCAAAGCTCTGTGAGTTTGAGGCCTGTCTTAGTCAGTGTTCTATTACTGTGAAGAGACACCATGGCCATGGCAACTCTTATTAAAGGAAAACATTTCATTTGGGTAGCTTACAGTTTCAGAGGTTTAGTCCATTGTTGTCATGGTGGGCAACATGGCAGCATGGCAGCATGCAGGCAGACTGGTGCTGGAGGAGCTGAGAATTCTACATCTTTATCTGCAGGCAGCAGAAGCAACTGTGAGCCACACTGGGCATAGCTTGAGCAGGAGGCCTAAAACCCTGCCTCCATGGTGACACACTTCCTCCAACAAAGCCACACCTCCTGATAGTGATGCTCCCTATGGGGGGCATTTTCTTTCAAACCATCTCACCTTTGTATGTTCCCTTCTTTGTGAGTATGGAGCAAACTCATGACAGTTGGCATGGGGCATAGATGGCTGTGTGTGCATGATTACATGATGCCCACCCATCTTTTCAGGGTGCTCTCTTTGACTGGATTGGAAAGAGCAAGCTGCCACGTTGCTTACTATCGTATGGAGAGCACTACACAGCAAGGTGCTTAAGGAAGCCTCCAACAGACAGACAGCAATGAAAGGAGGTCCTCAGACCAACAGCATGCAGGGATTGAATGTTCTAAGCCACATGAATTTGAGGGCAGAGGTGACCTCAGCAAAGAGTGATATATACAGGTGAGAAGGGAAGAAAACAGGAGTAAGAGGAATTTGATCCAGAACTGTGCAAAGAGGCATCGAACCCCAGGTCAATTTGTGTTTCCTTTGACACTATTAGTAACGACATGGCACAGAAGCTGGGTTCTTCACGATGGATCTAAGTGCACATGCCTGCCTGGCCCAGGAATCAGCAGAAAAAGAATTTGGGGAAGAGTAGGAAACACACTACAAAGGAACCCAACTGACCAGAAATAAACTATAAAGTGATGACTCTAGTACAGTTTTAGTTTTGTTTGCAGTTGCTGTGATTAATTAACTTTAAAAGAGAAATGGTTCATTTAGATAATGATGGTTATAAACCATCACTTTGGGACAGTAAAGGCAGAAACTCCTAACAGCTACTCAAAGCTCCAGCCCAAAGCAGGGAGAGAATGAAGTGTATGCATGCATGCTGCTAATCTTACCCTCTTCACTCTTTCTTACACAGTCGAGGACTCAAATCAAGGGCATGGCACCACCCACAGTGGGCCAGGTATCCCATTAACCAACACAATCAACATGATCCACTGTAGACGTGACCTAGACAATCTCCTTATTGACACTGTCTTCCAAGGTGACCCTACTTTGTGTCAAAGCTGACAAAGCTATCACGGGTACCTGAACATGACATTATGTAACAGTCAACACATTTGCGTATAATTGCTTTTAATGCCTAACATTTAAATTACAATCTTCACTTTGCGCAGTTCAAGTAGCTAGTGTGTCGGGAAGTCTCTTGCATGGCTTTACTAAACCATGCGTCTCCATCTGTCAGTGTCAGCTTGGGCTGTTTCCAGGTGCAGACTGTTATGAATCAGCCACCACAAATACTCACATGGACTTCTTCAGGTGGATGCGTTTTAGTCTCTAGTAGGTTTCCAGTGACTCTGTGGTAAATGCATGCTTAACTTTAAAGATAAACGTGGCAAATGGTTTTCTAATTCTCCATTGCTATCAACAGTGTTACGGGAACTGTGCAGGAATCTAACTCGCCTGCAGCTGACACATGCATCCATTGGTTTTTCTCCCCTCCTCTCCTTCTTACATTTTTAATTCTCCAAAATTATATCCTCCCAAACTATGTGCACCAAGTCATCGTTTCGGAGATACCCACCCTAAAGCAGTTCATCATGGGATTTGTTATAAGATGGGGAGCATCTACGGACAAGGGACAATAAGGAGTCCAGCCAATAGAGGGTCCAGGTACGATATAACTCAATTGCTGAAGGCAGAGAACCCTGCAGGGGATCCTGGGAGGGCATCTGTTGACCACTGGGGGCATGAGCAGTAGTTGGGGTTTGGAGTTTGCTATCAACTACAGTCACTAGAATTCTCTAAAAGGCTACTACCAGCTTCCTGTCATGGAAGAGCTCAAGGATTGATTGAATACTCCGCTGTCAATGACGCTGTCAAAGGCTCCTGGGAAAGTAGCAGGTATCCCATAAAGACACTAGCTTGCAGATATGAAGCTACACAATTCTCTCATCTGGGTGTCCAATGTGCTTTATCATGCCCATCTTATCCACGCGGAAGCAAGACACAGGCAGCTTAGCTAAGTAGCCAGTATCACACAGCATTCACGGTGTAGGCCAGATACCTTTCTTAGGATTTCTAGATACCTTACTCTCAACCACTGTCCTCAGTGATTCTAGAATGCAAGTAGTCTGAAGGCGTACAAATTTGGGGCAGGGTTGTTTTTAAGATGTAAATCTGTATTTAAACATGAAAAAGATTTCACACAAAGATCCTGTTTTCCAGTTTCTATTGAAAATCGGGGAAAATCAGTTAAAAACTGATCTTGCAGACTAAGGTTGTCAATCAGTAGGGGGAGATAAAGAGCTGTGCCTCCTTTAACTGCTAGCTAGCTTAGGAAGTTTTGAACCCGTCAGAGGTGAAGGGTCCATTAGAAACCTAGTATTTTTTGTTTGTTTTTTGTTTTTGCAAAGGGTGGAGCTGGGTCCCGCTGGGACCTCATTGTTTTTCCAAGAGATGAATGCTCAAGCCTGGGTCCTCTCACCCTTCCCTCCCCAACTCACATGACAAGAAGCCTCTCAACCTGCTGGATTATGTGCTAATACACCAGATCAAGCTTTCTTTTTGTCCCAAGCAGGCTGGGGTCTCTAGGGACCTACAATTCATGAGCCAGGCCTGGTTCAGTAGGCATTTTTATCAACTGGAAATATTTGCTTCTTTACCAATAGTGTTTGTGCCGAATTACTGTCCCCTGCCAGGTGCTTTGCATTAGGCTGAACACAATGGACTCTTTGTAGAGTTCTGGCAGCAGGGAGTGGCCAGGCAGTCTCCCCTACCCGCTCCTTAGCAGGGACAGGGCACAATTCTGAGCTTCGGACAGCTTAGAAAAGCTGTGTGTGTGTGTGTGTGTGTGTGTGTGTGTGTGTGTGTGTGTGTGTGTGTGTTGTATGTGTGTGGTGTGTGTAGGCTTTGCTCCAGTGTCGTCAGCAAAGCTCATTGGGAGAGGGCAAGTCTGGGGCATGGCCTGGATGACAGTATGACGCACGCACCTAAGCCCGAGGCCACTGATCCCCTGCGGAGCCAAGCCTGTCCTCCCTCACTGGCCAGGCTCCCAGGCCAGCCTTTCTCTGAAGAGGGCCACCTCTCTCATCTACACAGGAAGGCGTGAGCGCACTCTGCCTGGAGCTGGTGGCCTTTCTCTCCCCAGGGGAAGGAGACACACCCCCGCGTGTCCACCCTTAGAAGTCCCCATATGGAAAGCAAAGTGCCTTGCTCTCTTACAGGCGATTTTACCCAGAGAAATGAAAGAAAGGACTACAATTTTAAAACTGTTTAACAGCCTCGGGCATTTATAAAACAAATGTAAATCATTTCCTCCTCCCCTTTCTCTCATGCTTCCTTCCCACTGGAGCCCTTTTCAATAGTCCCTCCATTTGCGTGTCTTTCTGTGTGTGGCCCACTGAGCTTAATTAGTTAGTATTTGTCTGAACCTGGATTGTTCAGTGGGGCAAGGGCAACATACCAGTGGCGACACCACTGAAAAGAATGGCACCCCTCCCCGCTATAGGCTTTCAGTGGGGGTGGGGCTTCGTGGGGCTCTCAGTGGGGGTGGGGCTTCGTGGCCTCTCCCCCTCCATGATGAACTGTTAGTGGGCCCGTTCTTTACATTCCTTTTGGGTGATGGTCCCTGACCTTGGGGAGGGGCACACAGCTGTCCCATGAAGGGCAGAGCCACCATCAGTTATCACTTATCACCCATCAGTTATGGGTGCCCGTGTTATCCTCTGGCTGATGCAATAAGGAGCCTCTCTGATGAAGGCTTGGGAACCTGAAGCTGGGGATGAAGAATGGGCGTGTGGGGCTCTCTATAGCCACGACGGCAAACAGCTGCTGGGGCTGGTGTTTTTTTTGGGGGGGGGTGTTGGTATTGGTGTTTGTTTTATTTTTTAAAGGCTGCTTTGTTTTCCTTCACCTATTGAATACCAGATTTAAAAGAACAATTTTTATTAGTATATGTTAGTTATACTGTTTATTATGACATTTTCATACCCGTGCGGAGCGTATTTTATCATAGTCACAAACATACACTTCATCTCTGACCCCCGCTAATTCTCTTCTTTCTAACTAGCTCTCCCTTTCTACTTTTGAGCCTTTTTTTGAGGGTGGGGCAGGGAGGTGACCCAGTGAAAGTGAAACCCTGCAGCTGAGTTCCATCCTTGGTGGAAGAAGAGATCTGACTCTCCAGAGCGGTCCTCTTAACCTTTGCAAGAGTGGGGTGGCATGAACATGCCCCATATGCATACCAATCACATTCGAGTGTGTGCACAAACACACACTCACATAGTAATAAATAAAATAAAATAAAATTTTGGAGACTCCATGAGTTGGTTACAGGACTGTCGGGAGGAGTTTGTTGACAGAATCAGGAGCTACACAACTGAGGAAAATGTCTCTCCTGTGTCAGCCATCAACCGTGTGTAAAATCCTCAGAAAGGCATGGAGTCCTATAAGCCCCTCCCCTTTGCACAATGGGGTGTTGATGAGCCCAGTCTTGTGTGGGTAATCACAGCGGCCATGAGAGTTGCAGAGTGCAGCAGCAATGTTGTATTAGTCGGGGTTCTCTTCAAAGAACACAATTGATAGAATGAACAGAGACTTTAAAAGGGGATTGGTCAGATTAGTTTATGCGCTGTGGTCAGGGCAGTCCAACAATGACCGTATCACACTAGAGAATCCAGTAGTTGCTCAGAATACAAGCCTAGATGTCTCAGCGGTCTCAATCTAGTGCTGAAGGCCTGAGGAGTCCTGGAGAGCTGTTGCTTTCTGTGTTGGAAGCCCTGGTTGTTTCTAATATCAGTGAAGGATGCCAGCGCAATAAGACAGAAGAATTTGTCAGTGAATGAGGAGGCAAGCAAAAGGCAACATTTTCCCTTTCCATCTCCTTTCATCTAGGCTGTCACCAGAAAGTGTCACCACGTTTCAGTTGGGATTTCTCACAGCAATGATCTGATCAAGGAAATCTGGTATAGAGAAGAAGAAAGCAGAGGAGGAGAGAAAGAAAGTCAAAACATAAGAAAGAAAAGACAGGAGGAAGAAAGGAAGGAAGGAAGAAAGGAAGTCAGGAAGGAAGGAAGAAGAAAGAGAAAGATAATTTGTCACAGGTGAGCCCAGCAGCTTGTATTTTAGTTGATTCCAGATCCAGGCATGTTGGCTACCAAGATCAGCCATCACACATCACGCCCGGAAGTCAGCATTCCACACCCCTCCCCGTTTCCTCTAGTTCTTACATTCTTTCCACTCTTTCTGCAGTGTTTCATGAGCCTTGGAGGCTGTGGTACAGATGATACATTTAGGGATGGGCATTATTCTCAGTGCTTGGACCAGTCATGAGTCTCTGCTGCCACTGCAAAGAAAACTCTGTGCCCAAAGCTGACAGTGGCACTCTTCTATGAGCACAAACATAGTTACTTATAAGGTAATTCATTGGGCACATCATGTCCACTTGAATGCTGGGAATTTTGATGGTAGTGAATCTGGAGGTGTAAAGGGTTCACTGGGTGGGTAGAGGCCAGGAATGCTGATGGACAACCCATCATGCATGGAAGGCCAGGTCAGCCTCAAACTGCTTACTGCCAAATGCCAATAGCACCTTGGGTTGAGAAACACTGTCTTAAAGGAAGGTGTCTATTTGTTTGGTTTTATTTTGGGACAGGGTATCTATACACTCAGGCTGGCCTCCAATTCACTATGAAGCTAAAGATGACCTTGAACTTCTGATTCCCACAGCTCTGCCTCCCACATGCTGGGATTATAGGTAGGAGCCACAATGCCTGGCGTTTTACAAATACTTTTTATATTTAGTTATTTAATGTTTTAAACATTTTAAGATCTTAGCTGTGGCTCATTAGTATAGCACCTAACACAACTTACACATACAGAACCTGGGGTCCATTCCAGTACTGCCAAAAACCAAAATAACAACCAAAATTTATGGTTTTATAATCAGAAAAATCAAATAAAATTATTGAACATATAGATAAATATGCCGGGATTCTTGAGAATCAGCTCATTATTTATGGGTGACAATCTTGGTGGACAGTGGGCTCTCAGTATCTATTTGTACAATGACTGGATGCATGAATGAATGGTGTTTTGTAATCATGTGTCTCACTTTGCTTGTTATAATGCTGTTATTTCCTTTTTTGAAACAGTCCACAGCCTTCAGAAGAGTGGAGGTACTTACTGCACAGTCTATATTTCAATGTATTGACTTAGTTTTCTGGTTTGGATGTTAGCAGCTGAAGCCCTGATCTGACACTAGCCACGATCCATTTAATAAAATATTGTCAGATTTACTAATAAGCTTGGCTTCTCCCTCTTCTCAGCCCCTGTGCTATTGTTTGGATGAGTTTGACTTGATACATTTCCAGTCTATCTCTGCAAGAACAAGATTTGATATTGATATAGATAGCAGCCATAAAGCTATTTCTCACAGAGGGAAAAAAACCACAGACTCAGATGATTAAATAGTTATGTATACCCTCTGACTCACACAACTCAAAGCTATAAGTTTCATAGTGTTGGCAACTGGGGACCTTGGTAAAACTGAGTCCCACCTCTTGGCACCCTCCCAAGTTGCCCATGGCCCCGTGTCCCTGTGAACTGTTTTCTTCATATGGAAAATGGCCTATAGCATTGTCACCATCTGAAATTCTATCAGACTTGTTTTTATTTTATAGGGATTGAACCAAAGGCTTTGGATACGCCAAGCAAACTCTCCACGACTGACCTTCACCCCGAGACTCTGACACTGTCACATTGCTCTCTGACCCCCCCCCCCCCAGATATGAGTTCTCTGAGGGCAAGGGCTCTCTTCTCATCCAGCCATCTCTGTATTCTCAGTGCTTAGGATGGTGCCTGGCATGCAGAAGACAGTCACTAAATCATATAGTGAACTAATGAATTGCAGAGCAGAGGGACTTAAACACTGAATGACCTATCAATCCCCGTCAAAAGAAATGGTCACATTACTAGTGATGAGATGTATGGCCCCTGTGTGACTTACCCAATCTCTGTTCACAATACTGGGTTCTTGTCTTCATATCCTCAAATCCCTGGACCCTGCAATGAGATGCAGAATCATCAGAGAGCAGTATGGCATTGACACTATCCCAGGTTATAGAAGCCACCACAGCAGTGATCTTGTGATGTCACATACAGGGAGGCCATCCTGGTTTGCCTGAGTGGGACAAAGGATTTCCTTGACTTGCAAGATTTTTAGAACAGTGAGTTGGTCACACTATGTGGCAACAGCATTCAGTGGAAATCTATGTGCCCCTCAGTGGGCATTTCCTGTATCGAACTTCATCCTGTTGCCAGGCAATCATGATCTGTTCCTGGCATATGGGAGACATCTTGGTGGTCACTGGATCTAAGAGTTGCAGACCACCAAGGACAAATTGGTGTGTTATTTGCTCCAAATAAACAAAGGCGGTTGCTGTTCAATTTAAAGTAAAGGCTGTGTGTGTGTATGTGTATGTGTATGTGTGTGTGTGTGAGAGAGAGACAGAGACAGAGACAGAGAGACAGAGAGTGCTAATTTTCAATGCTGACAGCACTTTAGAAAAGTGAAACATTATGCAAAGCAACAAACTGTAGCTGGGTGAGTCCTCTCCAGTGGCTTCTGAGGGTCAGCTGTCAATGGCCTGGCATTTTGCATAGGGAGAGACCGAAATGCAGAGTATAGTGACTGTTCAGTCAGGGATGTGGGTGCAGACCTACTAATCAGGGGGTATCAAGAGTAATTATTTTGTGTTTTTTGTTTTTTGAAGCAGGGTTTCTCCGTGTTGTTTTGGAGCCTGTCCTGGAACTAGCTCTGTAGACCAGGCTGGCCTGTAACTCTCAGAGATCCGCCCGCCTCTGCCTCCCTCGTGCTGGGATTAAAGGCGTGCACCACCAATGTCCGGCTAGAGTAATTTTTATGAGTAAGAATCAATATTACTGGTGGAATGTGAAGAATAATAGAAATAAATCCTGACAATTTCTGACAATTGCTTCCTGATTTCCATGTACAAAATCACACCAAATTTTCATAATATCTTCTTGAGTGAGTTAATCCCTCTGGCTGCTTCCTTGTATGAAACAATACTAGTAAATAATTCATGAGGTCATGGTAAAGATTAAAAGAGTGCATTGAACACAGAGCAAGCCTGTGTCCCTGCTGCTAATGTCACCAAGGCGGGTGCATCTTTGTTTCATATGAAAAGAACCTCATCTCCCCTAGGTTACTCAACTTGCCTAGGATTGTCCCATGATAAACAGAACCAAGAGTTGAATACTGGTCACCTGATTGTCAGTACCTCATTTCTTTAGCACTAGGCTGGTATTATATGTGTAACATATGAAAAACAAAAACAGGGCCAGAGAGATAACCCAGAGGTTAAAGTGCTTGGTGTGCAAGCCTGAAGGCCTGAGTTCGATCCCCAGACTCCCTACAAAGGCAAGAAGAGAGAGCCAACTCCACAGCGCTGTCCTCTGACCTCCATGTACATACCTTGGCATACATAGGTGTTTCTGCACAAACACAGGTACTCAGTGTTTAGAAAGAAGAAGAAAACCTCTTTGTGGGCAGAGGAGAGGGCTCAGTGGGAAAAGAACCTGCTCAGATCACTAGTTTCTTCTTTTGGATGCCTAGAACCATGTAAAGCCAGATGCAGCTTCCCGTCTGTAGTCACAGCACTCCTCTGTCAACTGGGCGACAGAGACAGGCGAATCTGTGAAAGCTTTAAGCTAGCCAGATTGATGTGCGACAGTGAGCAGCTGGGGACTCTGTCTTCAACAAGGTGGAGGGCGAGTACTGAACGTGAGTTTGTCCTCTGATTCCCACATGTACTCTGTGGCCCATACCCACTTGTACTCATGGACACCTTTAAAAAGAAAATCCAGTTTTCAACATGCAGTAAGCATTTTGGAGAAAATCAATTTCAGTTGTTGAGTTTAGTGATATTACCTTCTGCTGCAATGATTGAAGGGAAAATGTTACACAGTTAATAAAACAGCAGATAATAAAAAGACTTTTGGGGGGGCTGGTCATTCATTATGCAATCTTGGGGGCAGCTAATTTATCTTCCTAATTATGTTTTGCTTAAGCTGATTTTAAAATTAGTTTGTTTATCCTGAGCACACACTGATTAACAGTGGGGAGAGGTGGCCTGGAAGCATCTTGGGCGGTAGAGGAAAGATATTTTGAGATTTCAGGCAATTTCCACAGATCATTCTCAAGTGGCTATAGAAGGCAGAAGGCTGATAAGTTGATGGTGCTATGAGTATAATAACTACCGTAATTATTGTTGGGATTATTTAAATATAAGGTCTCAGCTTGCAGACCTGGAGGTAACGGAGCTCTATTCGTCTTGTTCCTTCTTCAATGCTAATCACAGTTCAGATAGCCAAGGAGGAAGATGGGCAAAGGGAAGGGATGGGGACATGGCTCAGTGTGTGTTCTAGTTTGCTTTCTATTGCCAGGATAAAGCCAGCTCCCAAAAGCATCATGGGGAGGGGAGGGTTATTTCACCTTGCAGCGTATAGCCCCTAGTGAAGGGAACTCAGGCAGGAATGAAAGCAAAAACCATAGAGGACCACTGCTTATGGCTTGCTCGCCTTTCTTCCTTACATGACACAAGACACGTGCCCAGGGTGACACTGCTGGCAGTAGGCTGGACCCTCCCATGTTAGTCATCAACCAAGAAAATGCCCATGGACTTGCCTACAGGCCAACTGATGGAGGCATTTTTCTGAGTGGAGGCGCCCTCTTTCCAGATGACTCTAGCTTAGGTAACAAGATCTCACCAACAGTGGGTAAAGAGCTGGTGCACACCCCTAACCACCTCAGTTCGACCCCAAAGGTCCATGTAAAAAGCTGGATGTGTTAATATTCATGTCTGAAATGCCAGCGCTCATATAGAGAGATGGGAGATAGGAGACTCCCTGGAAACACATGCACCAATAAGGCTGGTGTATGTAGTACTGAGCAGCCCTGTCTTCAGACAAGGCAGAATGGAGTGATCCACACAGAGGTTGTCCTTCCACCTCCATGACATACATGGGCATGCCTGTGTTTACTCACACATCATGCACAGAGATTAGTAATAATAATAATAACTACAAATTTTAACAAATAGAGTCGTGATATAGCTCAGCAATACAGCACCAATAGAGTACTTGGTGATACACACACACACACAGAGAGAGAGAGAGAGAGAGAGAGAGAGAGAGAGAGAGAGAGAGAGAGAGAGAGGGAGGGAGAGAGATGAAGAGAAAGACAGAGAGGGGGAGAGCGGGAGAGAGAGACTGAGAGACAGAGAGACAGAGAGAGAGTGAGAGAGAGAGAGAGGAAGAGAGAGAGGGAGAGAGAGGGAGGGAGAGGAAGAGGAAGAGGGAGAGGGAGAGGGAAAGGGAGAAAGAGAGGGAGAGGGAGGGGAGGGAGAATGCTCTGAAGGTGACAGTATGACTTTGCATCTCTATCTAAGGATGGTTGAGTGCCTATTGCACAGTGCAGAAGGCCATTCACTACCCTGAAACTGCACGCTGGTGAGAAAGCAGGGCAGGTGGTAAGAGGCTGGTGGAATCAGCTTTCTGACAGACAGAACCAGCACTGAGGAAGCAGAAGGGGGAGACCGCCTGCCTGAGCGAGGGGAAGAGGAGGCATCCCCCTACTCTTCCTGGTTCCCCTATTGCCGGGGTAGAGAAGCATAGAGAGTCGGGTGGTGGTTAACTGTGCTGCTAAGAACTCCTTCAGGTTCAGAGTCTGCCAGCTTTCAGCTGTTTTACCAAAGAGAGGCACTGGGCACTAAAGAGATCAGCAGAGAAAGAGTTAAGTGGGTGATGGGAGATGTTATTTCTGTATATATGTTTCTCATACTGGTTAATAAAGCACTGTGGCCAATGAGATAGCAAGATAGGCGGGGCTAGGAGACAAGGAGGAAAGAGGAAGTAGTGGGGAGGAGCTAAGATGTAGCCCCGGGAAGAAGCAGGACATCTGCCGCGGCTCCCCATAAGACGACCACGTGGAAATACTTAGATAAGTAGAAATGGGTTAATAATTAAGACAGAGCTAGCCCATAAAAAATAATGGTAACTGGCCAACAGGATTGTATCAAATACAGAGTCTCAGAGTGTTATTTGGGGCACACATGGCTGCGGGACAATGGCGGCAGGACCAGGAGGCCGGCGGGGAGAAACCTGCCATAACAAGTGGGTGCTCCAGCTTTTGTGATATCTTCAAGATCAAGAACACCTGGGTGGACCCCGTGACCCCCCCCACACACACCACCTGCGTGTGGCTCACTCTGTTTAAACCCAGGAAGCAGTTTCTGTATTTCTGGATGGGCTATGCGCTGGCTGGTATTTGTCAACTCGACACAGACTTAGACATAGTCTGGGAAGATGGATTCTCACGAAGGGATTGCCTCCATCAGAATGGCCACTGAACATGTCTGCGGGGTCTCTTTTTGGAGAGCAAGCTAGTAAGCAGCTTCCGTCATCATCTGTGCTTCAGTCCCTGCCTCCAGGTTCCTACCCTACCTTCCCTTCAGCTGTTGTGGAATATTAGTTTAAGGTGTGTTACATTCTCTTATGCTGTGTAATATTTGTTTAATGATGTAAAGATGTGTTGCATTCTTTTATGTTGCATTTGTTTAACTATGTGAAGCTGTGTTAGTTTGCCTGCCTAAAACACCTGGTCAGTCTAATGAAGAACTGAACAGCCAATAGCTAGGCAGGAGAGAGGAAGAGGCGGGGCTGGCAGGTAGAGAGAATAATAGGAGGAGAAATCAGGGGGGGAGGTGATTGAGGAGCAGGAAAGGAAGGAGAAGAGAACGCCAGGAGCCAGCCAGCCATGGAGTAAGAAGAAAAGACAGATTTATAGCATAAAGAAAGGTAAAAAGCCCAGGGGCAAACGTAAAGAGAAATGGGATAATGTGAGTTAGAAAAGCTGGCTGGAGACAAGTCAGGCTAAGATTGTGCATTCATAAGAACAAGTCTCCATGTAACTTGTTTGGGAGCTAGGTGGTGGGCCCCCAAAGAGTCAAAACAAAATCAGCTACAGTCAGCCATGTGAACCCTTTCTTCCCCGCACCATTTTTGTCCGTGTTTGATTACAGCAACAGAAAACAATCTAAGATGGGCTGTGATGGCTGGGAGAGGGTGGTTGAGTGGCAGGGGTTGGGGCAGTCGGGGCTTCCTGGGGATGTGATGCTTGATTTGACATTGCTCTTAAGAAGACATTTGCTGGATAGACATCCAAGGAAGGCTGTGCCACTGAAAGGTTTGGAGGAGTGAGATGCTTGATTGTGAGCATACACGAAAGACAGACAACTGTAGCAGTGGGAACCACCAAAAGATATTTGGAAAGGGAGATTTCCAGCCACCTTAGCATTAGCCAGCTCTTCTTAGTGTGGGTGTGGAAAGCTTCAGACCAGAAGGCACCAGGACCTGAACTGCATGCATTAGCTGAACATAACAGAAGGGACACATCCTAGCTGTTAGCCTCTTGATTCTAAGAAAAGAAATTTCTGGCTTCCTTGGCACATAATGGATGTTCAGTAAATATTTGTTGGGTGAATTAATTATATTTGAGTAGCTAATAATTATAAAGTATCCACAAACATGGATATATCTGAGTGATTGATAGCATTTGGGTGGTGCCTTTTCTTTCCCACATTTCTTCCTCTTAGCCTCCGTTCTGGGGGCTGTGACAGTACTGGGGGTCTGCGTGGCATACTAGCTCTGTGTTTTCTGTCCTCCCAGTTCAGGGCATCACCGAGTCACCGTCTCAGCATACTGGTTTCCCAACCTGTTTGCTTTCCTTGTCAACTTGACCCAGCCTAATGCCGCCTAGGAAGCCAGTCTTGCTGAAGGCTCACCTACATTGGCTTGGCCTGTGGGTATATTTATGTGGGATTAATGTAATTATGTTGACTGCTATAGGAAGACCTTTGGGGGTGACACCATTCTCTCAGTAGTGATCCCTGAGCTGTGTAAGAGTGTAGGAATGACACTGAGCACAGCAAGTGGGTGAACATGTTTGTGCCCACTCCTCTCTGCTCTTGACCCTGGATATGTGACTAGCCATTGGAAGTTCCTGCCTTCCCCACAACAGAGGGTCTGTGGCCCGGAATTATAAGCAGAAATAACACCCTTTCTTTTCTCAGGGTATCTTTATCATAGCAGCAGTAATGAAACTAGAACACAGCCCCTCTCTGTTTACGTAATTGTCCCCTCCTGTTAGAGTCATTCCATCCATGTTCATTTGCAAGCACCTATGTATTTAAAGTTGGCATTATCTGAATACCAAGCATGGCCAGGTACATGCTTGGAAAGGGTTCTGTTTGTTCCAACCCTCTTGTCAGATGGGAGAAGCAGGAGTTACTTTGTTTCCATTTCACAAATAAAGACAAAGACAAGGACCGCAGTTAGTGCAGGATGGAGTGTGAGTTTACACTGCAGTGTTGACTCCAGGGTCTAGGTTCTGAGGTGGGAGGCCACACCCACTACCCCTGTGCCACAAGTGTACTTGGGGATGTAGAGCACTATACCTATGGGGGGGGGCAGATAGTAATGCTCAGAGTAAATCTTGGTGCTAAAGATGTACCATAATTCATTGCAAGAGAAGGGAGCTGTCACCATTGAGAGTGTAATTCCTGGCAGCATGCACAGTCAGGATAAGGAGACAGATCGGCAGAGGCTGGAGCCTGCAAAGGGCTTAAGGCCTGGAGTAGGGTTTAACCTGTGGCCTCCCTGCTAGCTAAGGAGATTTGCTGAAGATCTTTGAACAATGCAAGGGCAAGTAGGAGGGAGGTCAGTCGGGTGTGGGCTGATGAAAAAGGCAATGGGAAATTAAAGCAGGGGAAAACTAGTGAGAACATGGCAAAATAACTGCTTGGTTCTCCAGATCTGGGAGCTGGTGGTAGAGCCTGGGTGGGTGGGCAGTAGGAGGAATACCCTGACCCCTGTAGCAGACTCTGTGCCTGCTTCTAGATTCACCAGTTGTTTTTCTGGGATGTTAGCTTCTCATTTTGGATATGACCTGTCCCCATAATACCCGTGTTCACAGCAGGGAAGACAAATCCCATGGTGGCTGAGAAAGAGGCATCTCTCAAAGCTCATGTGGAATGATGGGTTGAATAATACACAATTTTTAGGTGACACACTCCTTAGGTGGCAGGAAAATGGCCCCAAGGATTCCAGAAGGAACTGGAAATTATGAAGGGAAGATGATACTTGTCCTCTGTAATAGCCTATATCTTTTCAACCTGTCCATCATTTCTGCCCTTCGTGCCCCCCTTCACTGCTCTATATGGCTTAAGGGGAATTTGACCTAATATGCTATCCATATACAGACGTATATGGTATATGGCCCAGATGGCCAGCCAATCAGACTGCTCCTGGGTCACAGTGATTGAGTCAAACACAGGCAGCCCCCTCCCTGCTCCCTCCCTCCCTCTTTTCTCCCTCCCTCTCTCTCCTTCCCTCCCTCCCTCTCTCCCCCTCCCTCCCTCCCTCCTCCCTCCCTCCCTCCCTCTCTCTCTCTCTCTCTCTCTCTCTCTCTCTCTCTCTCTCTCTCTCTCTCTCTCTCTCTCTGCCAGAGTCTCATGCATGCTAGGCAAGCCCCCTGCTCTGAGCTGCAAGCCTGCCTCTGATCTCTTAAAGGTGTTTGGAAGAGTGTCTCAGGTGGCAGCTGTTTTGGAGATTTGGGGCATTCACAGTGCTAGGATAGTTTGTTCAATTAAGGTTAAATTTTACCTCCTGGGGCGGAAGCACACAAACAGAGACATAAACCAGAGGATCTTTGAACCAGAGGTGGTTTAAGGAGCAAACACAGCCACAGCTGTCTGTAAGCCCTACATCTGGACATTGTGATAAAGTTGCATTCTGGAAATATGTTGACAGTTTTTCTCCCAGAGAGATTATAGCAGCTCATGTTTCCTCTAAAGATCTAAAAGGCATCTTTTCCTTCTTGCCTGAAGGGAATTTGGGTATCTAATATTTAAAAAAATATAGTTAAGAAGTTATGTGATTGCTGTTCTGGTTTGCTTTTCTTTGATCTCTAACGGGTTGTCTTTTAAATATTTATTGCCCATTTTTTCTTTACAAATAGCCTGTAAGGGCCCTTTCTATACCTTACAAACCCTTTCCCTTTCAGTGATGGCCGCAGTCTGCCATCTTCTTTGACTGTTTGCTATAGTTTAAAACTGTAACTTTGGCATTACTTATATGCAAGAAAATGTACCCCACCTTTGTTGTACATTTAATTCATTGATGTTGTCAAAAGAGCTATTTATTACTTTTATGTGTGTGTGCCACACAAGAGAAGGAGCCCGCAGTGTCCAGTAGAGGGTATAGGATCCCTGGTAACTGGAGTTACAGGTAACTACAGGTGAACCATCAGGTGGGTGCTCATCCAGCTGAACTTGGATCCTCTGCAGAAACAATAGGAGCACCAAACCCTGAGATAGCTCTCTAGTCCCTGACTATTTCCTTAATTTTAATAAATGTATAGCCATATGATCATGGCCACAATCCAGACATGAAATATTTTTGACAACCTGGGGCATCCTTTTGGGCCATTTTACACAGCTATAGCTTTCAAAATGTCTTGTGCATGAGTTTATGAGTACGCATGCTGATGTGTATGTTCATGTGTGTACATACACACGGAAGTCAGAGATCAATGTCAGGCATCTTCATTAGTCACTTTCCCTCTTTCCCTCTTTTTTTTTTTTTTTTTTTTTTGAGAGTCTCTCACTGAACTGGGAATTCATTTTTCAGACAGGCAGGCAGGCCAGCAAGCCACAGTGACCCTCTTGTCTCTGCATTCCCAGCACTATGGTAAGAGGGGTGTGCATCCATGCCTGATTTTTATCTGGGTGCTGGATGCAAACTCATGTCCTTTGCTTGCACAAGAAGAGTTTTACCAATTAAGCCATCTGTCCAACCCACATTTCAAAAATTGTCTTGTTAGTTTTTTCAATGCTATCACATCATATATGTGAAATATACGGTATGCACTATTTTACAAATTATGATGTCTTTCAGATTCACTCATGCTCCTGTATACAGCACTTGTTTATTCCTTTTTATTGTTGTGTAGTATTTTATTGTGCAACTATATGAGTCTGTTTATCCATTCTGCTATTGGCAAACATAGGCAGTGGGAGGTTGACATGAACATTCAAGTATCCATCTTTTTGTGGATAGAAATGTCCTTGTTTCTCCTACCTAAGCATCTAGAAGCAGAATTTTCAGAATATATAATGAGAGTTTGACTTCAACAAGACATTGGAAACTTTTAAAAAAGAAAAGCTATTTACACTCCAGCCAACACTGATGAAAGTTTCAGTCACTCTCCATCTTCATCTACAGCTAATATATTTAGTGTTGTGCTTTGTTTAGGGTCAGCCATATGAGTGGATATTTCTTTGTCCTTGTTTAGGTTTTTATTTTAATTTTCCTCCCATCTAAGGTGGCAAGCATCTTGAAGTACCAAATGAGTATGTGTAGCTCTTTGGTTAGACTATTTTTAAACGTTTCATTCATTTTTATTGAGTTGTCTTGTATTGGAGCTGTAAGAGATTTTATCTGAGGAAAATGTGACCAGGTAATAATTCTGAGGAATCTATCCTCCCCCCCAAATAATAAACTCCTCTGGAACTAATAATTGAACTTAGCAAGGTTGTGAGAGATAAGGCCAATATAAAACACCAATCATATTTGTATGCACCAGCAATAAAATCTGGATGTGAACTTTATTAAAGTACCATTTATGGTGTCATCAAAACTTGCTCTATTTAGAGACAAATTCATTGCATTTATTGGTTTTTAAAAGTTATTATAAAGAAACAAGTTTCACTATGGCGTCTTTAGGCTTAATCTGTTCATGCTGCCCCCAGTCCATGCCCTCTGTTCCTTCTGGTCCTCTTTCCCCCAACCTTTCCTTTTTCATGGCACATGTATTCTATTACCCGATTGCTCCCCTCCTCCCCTCCCTAAAGATCTTTGTCTCCCTTAGATCCCCTATACCTGTCTAGCCACAGGCATAGATATTAAAATCTAGAATCCAATATGAGAAAGTACTCAGTATTTGTCTTTCTAAATTTGCTTTATTTTGGTTAACACAACATTTTTCAGTTCCATTAGCTTTTCTGGTGATGTCATGAGTCTTTCGTGTGTGTGTGTGTGTGTGTGTGTGTGTGTGTGTGTGTGTGTGTCTGTATGTATATGTGCATGTGTGCATAAATTCCATTGTGCATAAATTCCATTGTGCATAAATTCCATTGTGCATAAATACCATTGTGCATAAATACCATTGTGCATAAATAACATTGTGCATAAATAACATTGTGCATAAATACTATGTTTCTTTACCCATTGATCTGTTGATGAATATCCTGGTTACTGGTCCATTTTCTGACTATTGCAAATAGTGAAGCATTAAATATGGATGTTCAAATATCTCTGACATAGCTGACCTAGAGTCTTTTGTGTATATACCCAGGGGTGGTACAGCTAGGTCATATGGCAATTCTTTAGAGATAAACTTAGGTAAAATGTAACCAAACCTAATATGCAGGAAACACACACACACACACACACACACACACACACACACACACACACACACACAGACAGAAAGAGACTTGTTGAAAGAACTTGAAGATTTTCATCAGTGAAAGACTCCATGCATTTGTGTATTAAATCCAGTATTGAGAAGGCATTCATTGCCCCAGATTCATCCATAACTTTGGCCAACCCCAAGTAAACCCTGACGCTATTTTATAGAGACTGACAAGCCAACTCTAAGACTCAGGGTGAGCTAAAGCTCACTTAGAATTGCTGAGAAAGGAGAACACAGTGGGAGAGCTCATACTGATTGCAAAACAGAGTAAAGTTGAACTCATCACCACAATAGGGTATGGGTGGAAAGTAGACCTGAAGTCAGCAGGACAAACAGTACACTGCACATGCACAGCCAGGTGATTTGTTTATTTTCCAAGATATTTGGATGAGGTAAAGATAATCATTATTGACAAATGTTGCCAAACACTTGGACATCTGCCCCAAAGAAAACTGACAGTCTGCATTCCAGAGAACAGACCAAGATTAGCCTGAGAGGAGCCAGAGACTTCGATGTGAAAATCAGAACGCTAATGTCCAAAAGAAGGCCTTAGAAAAACAGCTTTGAGACCTTGGTGGGAGACAGAGCTTTCTCAGGGTGCAAAAGTTACTTAACCTAAAAGAACAGACTTGATAAATTGAATTTCAAAATAAAGGGGAAAATGAGAGTTGCGTTGTAGTTGCTTTTGATGGAAAAAACACATTTTTTCCCCCCCTGGTCAAATGTACCAATCTTTTTCTTTATAGCCTTTAATATTTTTCTTGCATCCTATTAAGCCCACTTATATAAAAATTTATAAATTGCTGGATTTTATAATGTTTTTTATAATTTTATAATGTTTAAATTCTAGTCTAAAATTAAATCTAAAATGAACACATTAAACATTTTAAATTAACTGTCAACAACATTGGCAAACCAGGCTTAGGACTGGCACCGCCATAGAGCACTTACTTGGTTGCTATGCTTGAGGCCTTGGGCTCAGTCCTGAGCGCCACAAAGTGCGAGTTATCAAATTACTCCAGTTCTGCTCACTGGTAGTCTACTCCCTCACTCCCTCCCTGTTAGTTAGATAGTGGGTTCTTAGAGAGAGATACCCCTGGGCCTGCTCTGAGTTTGATTCTGCTTTCAAGACATGGCAACAGTCCAAGACTCTTAAATTCTATTTTGTATCTGTTTGTGTTGATCTCGCTTTCTCTCTCTCCCTTTATTGACCCCCCTTTCTCTTTCCCCTTTCCCTGGTGGCAATGGTTCTCAACCTTCCTAATGCTGCCACCCTTTATAATACAGTTCCTCTTGTGGTAACCCCCAACCAGAAAATTATTTTTGTTGCTCCTCATAACTGTAATTTGCTACTGTTATGAATTGTAATAGAAATATCTGAGTTTTCCAGTGGTCTTAGGTGACCCTGTTTAAAGGGTTGTTTGATCTCCTAAGGGGTTGCGACCCACAGGTTGAGAAGCACTACCATATCTTGAATTCTAATTGTTCTTCACGGCAGCCTTTTCCCCTACCAAATTATTTGATGTTGTTTTGAGTTAGTGAGAATATTCTTGACTTTATTATGTAAGTCATGTTTACTTGGCAAGAGAATACAGAAATGGGGGTGTTAAAGCTAGGGGTAAACTAGCCCATTATTACTCAATAGCTCAGCAACACTGATTTCAGTAAGCAGAGGAAAAAAAATAAGGACCACTTTTGCAAGTATAGGGGCTTAATACATGAATAGCTTTTCCCAAAGTCTAACTCTGCAGATGGGACGAGGAATTAGTAACCATTCCCAGTAGTTCTTGGTGGTAATTGACTTCTTTGCACCGGTAACTGCTATCTGTATTCTTTGTGAGCAACCTGAGAACAAAGCAGAATTGACTTCAAATGAAGAAGACAGGTTAAAAGAAAGCATTGACCTTATTCATGGGAAAGTTAGACTAAACTGCTTTCTTCGTGGCCTTCAGAAAAAGCTAACTGCTAATGACTTTGCCCATGAGACAGGCATGCAAACAAACAGAAAGGACAGAGGACCTTCAGAGCCCAAGTTTGGGGTAGGGATGAGTGTTAGTAATAGAATTCTGGGGGATGCCGGGAGAACCCAACAGTAGGACAGGGGTCGGGTGGGGGAGCTGGGACAATTGCTTGCAGCACCCAGGCCCTCTTAGAACACACACTCTCTCTACAGTTCTGTCATTGGGGAGGTTATACCCCCTCTTGTTTGAGAACAGGACCACTTGTCATGGTGTTCCCATGACTCGTTTGGGAGCAACATTGATAATGCCTTATAAACTCAAGCTCATATTATTGTACTCTACAATATAAAAGAAAGATGGGAGGATAATGAGTTAACCAGTGAAAACTGCGTAGATAACAGAGCTTAAAGAGTAATCATTTTCCTTCAAATAACTACTATTAACAGTTTGGTACAAACATTGCTATTTGTAATCTTATAAAACAAAACCTCTTACTACAAGGATGTGAGAAGGTGTGTCTTCCCCAGGTCTTTGGGTTTGGCCCAAGGACTGTTGAGCAGCTGTTTGTATATCTGTCTGTCTCCTTCCTCTTAGCCTCTCTGTCCGACTGTCCAGCAGATTAATAAGGCTTAATGTCATCTGGTCCTTCAGCCCAAAGTGAAAAACCCACTCCCCACAAGGGTCTCTAGGAGTTTAGGGTGTGCAGCTTCACTACTTAAGAACTCCATGTGACCCTTAGTGTTTTCCACAAATAAGTTAAATGTGGCCTTGTGACCCATGACCTTGTCTTCTGTTTGCCGGCCATCCATTAAGGATGCTGAAGGCCAGCCTCTAATCTTACTCTCTCGTAATATTACTTTTTACACGATACACATGGCCAGGCTGGAAGTCTAAATAGCCTGACACTGTGAGTTAGCAGGCGAGCTTGTGTGAGGGCCTGAGAGGAAGGAGAGGGCAGTGGATGGGCTCACTGGTGACTTCAGGATGAACTAGCTGGAACAAGGCTAGCCCTGAGGCTAAGTCCCAGCCCTTTGAGAAGCTAGGCGAGTGGGAAATGGTAAATGAAGCAGATGTGGTGTCTCTTTAACAAATCACAATGGGGTTAGCAGTGTCCTAAAGATTATACATGACAATAAATGACTTGATCCTGTTAAGTGCACAAGGCTGAATTCTTTGGGAGGTGGTCTCCTCTGACTCAAAAGCCAAAGGCTGGAAATTTAAGTTTACTTCTAGTTGCTCAGTCCTCCACTCAACATCTTCTGTCATGTGTCTGCACACAGAGTGATCAATGAGCAAAACCATTTCTGCTTCATCTTGTAGGACCAATGGTGAGAAGAGATGATACCACCAGGGTGTCTGCACACAGAGTGATCAATGAGCAAAACCATTTCTGCTTCATCTTGTAGGACCAATGGTGAGAAGAGATGATACCACCAGGGTCCTATATCCAAGATATT
Organism: Cricetiscus sungorus; assembly: GCA_030556225.1. Taxonomy (NCBI): domain Eukaryota; kingdom Metazoa; phylum Chordata; class Mammalia; order Rodentia; family Cricetidae; genus Cricetiscus; species Cricetiscus sungorus. The sequence goes on along the minus strand of JANBXA010000398.1, from coordinate 54,593,558 downwards.
CTGTTTGCCCTGACTTTCCCCTCTTATCATTCAGAAGTAACCTGCCCACCTGTCCTCCATCCCCATCCCCAGATGATGTCCCTCTGGCTTGGCTTGGTGCTGACAGTATTCACCAGAAACCCAGTACATTGAGGAGGAGAGTGTGTGGAAGAGGTTGGGTTTGTGAGTCTCTGAGGCAGGAAAAAGATACAGTGATAGTGACTTGAAGAAACAACTTGGAAAAAGCCCAGGTGGGGATTTGGCATATCCACGGACATTGACATCATTGCCCTGCCATTAGCTGACTACCCATACAGCTCTTGAGCTGTTGATGAATGTTAACAGCTGACTTGGAGAATGAACAGTCAATATGGAAGTTTTCCAGACTCCCCATTGTTAGCCTCCTGCTGTGGCTGAGCTGCAGGCCACCATACAGAGCCAATGGGCACAAATAACTTCAAGTGCATCCATATGAGGAAGTACAGGGAAACAATCAGGATGTGATGAGGTTTAAATATTGATTGCTTTTGCCTTTTATGTAGTTGTTTATTTGTATGCCTACTGGATAATTCAGTGTAGCTGTATTATTTATCTAATGTAATGAATACTGACAGAGATTAATCACATCTTGTAAAATTCCCCAAATTTGACACTGAGTTCCCATGTACCAATACAAGCCAATTCTAGCTCCAAAGAAAGACAAAATGCTGAGTGTCATTTAGGGAGGCATATCCAATTTCTCAGGAGGGCACAAGGCTCTTGGCTCCTGCTCTATCCATTTTCTAGCAGAAAAAACGTCTCTAAAACAGGTCTACAGCAAACAATAGGGTTTCTTTAACAAGCAACAACAAACCACACAAAAATAAAACTCTCTTCCAGGCATAAATTCCCCATCTTACTTCATGAGCTCAAGTACAACATAGTATAGCTATGCTAGCAAGCATTATACAAGAAGACATGGGTTCAAACACAACATGCTGTAGCTATGCTAGCAAGGGTTATATAAGAAGTCATGGGTTCAAACACAATACACTGCACCTGTGCCAGAAAGGGTTACATAAGAAGACATAGGTTCAGCAATACGCTACAGCTGTGTTAGCAAGGGTTATACAAGAAGAGTTTGCTTTGGAATCTAAGGAATAAGGAAGCTTAAAGGGAGTCGAATTAGAACCTCCTAGAAGGTTCTAGAAGCCAGTTGTGGTATTCAAGTGTAGGACACTTGGGTTTGGGAAGAGAAGCAGGAGATAAAATGGACAAAAGCATCTCTTTGCACTTCACAGTGCTGCCTCAAGCTGGTCCCGGCACAGTTCTCGAAGAAGAATATTCTTATGAGAGTGTTTTGATAAAGGAAAAAAAATTCTCCCAGAAATATGTCTTACAAAATGGGTCTCTTAGAATTCAGGCTAGAGCATCATCCGTGGTGCCATAATGGGACACAAAGTGAGAAGGACTTGAAATTTAGGCGCTGCTAAGTAAGTCCTGTCCCACTGAGTTCACACAGAGAGGAAAATGGCCAAATGCCATTTCATCCATTGTCAATCCAATCTGCCTTTTCTGGTTGGGAACAGTTAGAAATGTAGTTCTAAAAATAACAGTGAAATGTGTGCCTTCAAATAATTACATGTATGTAAAGCTAGCTTATAGCTTCATTTGTGTGCATGTGTGTACACATATATGTGTATGTGTACATTTGTGTGTGTGTGTATGTACTCATAGGGCAGGGTAAGAACCTGGATACTACCTGATATGTATATGAAGCATTTATTTTCTCCCATCCAAGCACTAACCAGGCCCGACCCTGCTTAGCTTCAGAGACCAGACGAGATGGGGCGCATTCAGGGTGGTAATGGCCATAGACAAAGCAGTTATTTTCTTTGCCATTTTTGTGTTTTTTGTTTTTGTTTTTCTAGGCAGCAGATGCACTTCCAGTGCACAGACAGGGAAGAAAGAAAGCTTCAAGGCTCCCTCAGCACATGTGAAGACCTATGGGACCTAGGTACTGTGCATAGCACTTTCCATTGAGTATTTCTGGTATCACTTGCAGACCTGGGAGTGCCGGCTGTTCTCACAGAGAAACGCCAGAGTCAGACAGCCAGAAAGAGATACTGTGACTTTAACTTATCTATGGGTCACCCAAGGCCATTCTTTTCCACACTGTACATTGTGGCTGTGATTAAACTCCTCCTTCCCCGGTCAGCACAGAAGTGATCAGAGGGCACTGTCACCTCCATCTGCCATGACCAGGACCATCCCCATGGAAAAACGAACTCACTGATGTCTCTTGAATGCAGTGGTTTCAAAGCAGAGACCTAATGTCTGAATTTGGGTACTGAAATCAGTGGTGTGGACTTAAGAAACAAAACACTCATGGGGACTTGAACTAACGGTTCTAGTATAGTCATACATTTTCCATTCTTTTAGCTTCGGAGCACAAAAGCTACTTAGTACTCAGAAAACCCCAGTAAACTTATTTACTATGGGTTTTCAGATGGTTGTCTGCCAGAGTATGTTTAAAACGTGCACCAACACCCCTAGAATTACTTACGCATGGCTTTCCAACCATACATTAAAATTGAACTTTCTTGTGCAGATGTACCCTTGGGTTCCCCTCCTCTGTCCACCTTTTTCATCTCTGGGAAGAGATGTCATCTCCATCAGATTCCTGGGACAGATTCTGGTAAAGTCTGGCTGCCTCTGAGAAGAGAGATGTTTTGTTTTATTTCATTATGTTTTGAGACAGGACCTTGCCGTGGCTAGGATAGCTTTAAACTTGCAATTCTCCTACCCCAGCTTCCTAAGGATTGGGACTGTAGATATCCACAACCATGCCTTGCTGAAATGGAAATTGGGCTATGTGCTGGCTATTTTTATATCATCTATCTATCTATCTATCTATCTATCTATCTATCTATCTATCTATCTCGTTTTTGTCAACTTGACCCAAGATGGAGTCATTTGGGCATTTGGAAAGAGGGAACCTTAATTCCATCCACTTGGCCTATAGACAAATCTATGGGACATTTGCTTGATTAGTAATTGAGGTGGAAGGTTCCAGTCTACTCTACACATGGTGCCACTCTTGGGCAGGTTATGTTAAAAAAAGCCAAGTCATGAGAAGTGAGCTAGTAAGTAGATCATCTCCATGGTCCATGGTCTCTTCTTCATGAGTTTGCTCAGTGGAGGACCGTGGCCTGGGATGTGTAAGCCAAATAAACTCTTTCCTCCCCAAGCTGCTTTTGGTCAGTGTTTACCATCACAATAGGAAGTTAACCAAAATAGAGAGAATGTAGACTGGAGGACACGAGGAGTTAGTAGGAATACTTATGGCCTCTTCTAGAAATGTCTTCTTCAGCCCAGCAAATAATCCACTCCAGGAGGTGATACCCACCCCATGGGGCCCTGGGAGAACCATGGTCCCCATGATCCGAGCCCCACCTGTTTACACTGACAGCTCCCACCATCTGAGGGGGTGACATGAGGAGAAAATATCAGTCGATGAGAAAGTAGGGTGGAATGTGAGACTCCTCACTGCTGACGTCAAGCTTGCCTTTCATTTTATTTATACCCACGACATTGCGACACAGGCTCTAACTTTCCATTGTATTTTTTTCTCTCTCTGTTAGGAGTCAAGTGATGACAAGTGAATTTATGTCTGAGGCTAGAAAAAATATTTTCAATTTGAATCCAAGGGTTGTAGGGGATTCTGTGTCTAACACCTCAGAGCCTCTCTCTTTGAAGTGTTAAAACAACACAAAGATGAAGGAACTGTACTCTCACTCCTTCTGGGCATGACTGCCCGACAATCCATAGTGGGAAAGCGCTCAGATGCCCACTCCTCACAGCCGCAGCTCATGGCCTGTGCCAGGACTGTCATATAGCCTCGCTGCTCCCTGGTACCTCAAGTGTCCGTATCGGAAAGACACACCTGTGGCCGGGTGAAGGCGCTCGGGACCAGGAGTGGGGTTGCAACTCCCTGAGCCGGAACTACTGTTGTGGGGCTGCCCCATGCTCTGTGGGGACTCGGGGCTTTTGCCAATCCATGGCAGGGCAGATTCCAGAGCAAAGATGAACCCAGAAGGTAGGAAGGGTTAGGAGACGCTGTGGGTAAATCAAATTATTTCCCATGTACAGAAACCACCTTTGGGGACATGCCTACAGGGAAGAGAATGGCATGTGTGTCCCACTAGTAGACAGCCAGTGTTCCTCAAATCCTTGCTCTGCTGATGGAGGAGGCTACTCCATCCTGTCCACAAGTGTCCCTCTCACCTCTTCCGGGGGCCTAAAGCCCAGGGGTTGTTCTCTAACCCAGCCTGTGTCCCCGTTCTGACCCGGAAATGAAGCTCCAGGTGGGTCTCCATGCACCCTCCACTCTGTCAGCAAGGCCTCCAAGGCCAGATTGCTAACGGTGTTTTTTGACCTCTGACCCTGGGAAAATCGGACTTCCTTGTACCCAGTTTCGAAGATGTTTGTTGTTCTGGATTCCAAGGCAGGGATCTGATAAAGCTGGGGGCCTTCCCAGTCAGAGAGGCAACAGGATCTGAGAACTTAAATCCAGGAGACAAGGGCACCCCACCATGTGAGGTGGCACAGTCAATCTCCTGTCACCCCAAGTCTTCCTGGGTGTTTAGAAGGGAGTATCAGTGATTTTCACCGCCCTGACCTTGGGATGCCCTTGCTTTTGATTTTTGTCATTGGGTTTCAAGGTCTCCGGTAACACTAACAAAACAGCCTGTGTTTTATCAAGGGCATACGCACTTGGCTTGAGGTTGCCTTAGACTTCTCTCTTTTCTTCAAAAGCTGAAGTAAAACTGTCATACAGTAGCCAGGGTTGGTATATATGCCTACATCGGGAAGATGAAGGCAAGAGGAATGCAAATATGAGACCAACCTAGACCACATAGTGAGTTCTAGGCCAGCTAGGGTTACCTGGTGCTACTCTGCTTTAAAATAGGCAGAAATGGCGTGGTGTTAAGAAACACAGACAGTGTCTTTTTGAAAAGGAAGTAAGGAAGGAAGGAAAGAAAGGAAGAAAAATGTCATGGTATAGGCTGTTACTTAGCAATAGAGCTGGGGGCAGAAAAATTCTTCAGGCAGCACCTAACATCAGACCCACTTCTGAATTCCCCCGTGAGTCCCATGAGGTCCTCCCAAATGTTCCCCACAGGCAAAAATGCTACATGCTTCCTACTAGGTGTTGGGGTCAGACATGGCCATTTCTCTTCCACAGTCCTTTTGGGTATTGTCTAGGAGCTTCTGTGCCGTCCTATGAGAGACACTGTTGTTGAGGGTGATCTTACAGTACAGTTCCCTTGGCCACAAGAAAGAACATGTCTACCAGAAATGTTTTTTTCTAGGACTAGGGTGGTATTCAGCAGTTAAGAGCTTGAATTTCCTTCCAGGGGTCCCAAATTCAGTTCCCAGCAACCACAATAGGCAGCTCTCAATTGTCTGTAACTTTAGCTCCATGGGGATCTGATACCTCTGGCCTCCATGGCACAGACAGACAGACAGACAAAAAATAAATCTTTAAAAAATATTTTTTTTCCCAGTAAATTGAATTCTAGCTATCTTGACCTATGTAACCAAGCTAAGACAAGGCAAAGAGTGACATTGATTCCATATCACACAGACTATGCCAGAAGGGAAAGAGAGACACTGGGTTATCTGGAACAATGACTACACAGCCTGGCTTGGTCCAGTCCATGCTCTGGGTCATGACAAGCAAGAGTAGCCAGATTAAAATCTGTTAGGGCCAAGGGTGCCATTGTTGCCCCACTTGATGGAGTTATTACCTCTGTTTGCCAGTACACAACAAATGGCCTGAATCCTCCAGTTTTTCCACCCTTCGCTTATGTGTGTGGTTCCCCAGTAAACCAAAACAAAACAAGGGAAGCTGTGGCACGGAGGCCCTGGGCGGAGTCCCACAGCTTCACCGTGGATGGAAGAACGGGACTTAGCTATCTTCATGTTCTGTGACACAGTGGCCTCAGCAAATACTCCAGCATCTCGTGGGCAGGCAGATTCACATGAAAACTGTGGATAGGAGAAACTTACAAAGAGCTGAGCGTCTATTGAGTGCTGAGAGACGGCCAGGCACAGGGTAAACTTCAGATACACATAATCTTTCCTTCATCAAGAACTCAGTCTGCTAAGGAAGATATACTTCAAGGTGGTTCTCAACCTTCCTAATGCTGTGACCCTTCCTTGTGCTCAGGTGACCCCCAAGCGTAAAATCACTTCGTTGATAACTGTAATTCTGCCACTGTCATGGATTGTAATGTAAATGCCTGTGTTTTCTGATGGTCAGTCTGAGGTGTCCCCTGAGAGCTGCTGCTTTAAACAAATGCATTGATGATCCTACAGTTTATAGATTGTGAGATTACTACATGGAAGAGGGTACAAGCAGGGATCTGGTACGGACTGGGGAAATGGCCAAGGAAGGCCTGTCTGAAGTGATGCTGTTAAGACAAAGCTTATAGCAGTGGTGCTTGAACTTCAGTGTACATCAGAACAGCCCAGTACTTTTCTATGATGCGGGATCCTGGTCCACGCCCCACAGAGGTTTTGATCAAGGATCTGACCCCAAGAATGTACTTTTCCAAGCTCCTGGATGATGCCGAGGCTGCCAGTTTGGAAACTACAATTTGAGAATTACTTGTCCAGAGGACCAATCTGATTAGCCAGAAAGGGAAGCGGAGAAGGATCAAATGGGTAGGGGGAATAGCATCTGCAGACTCCCAGAAGGAGGAGCACAGTGTATGAGGAAGTCACGGCCCTGCGGCTTTATGGGCATGGTCCATCCCCATGCTGGACCCCAGTGCAACACAGCCACCTCTAGTTGTTTTAAGAATGGTCCCACCGACCCTGGGATGTCCTGCTGCAACACAGGCCTGCAGATGTCCTGAGCATTTGGAGCAGTAAGGCAGGGGAAGGACTGAGCATGGAGTAGACACACTGGCCTGGCTAGTTTCCCCTCCTCCCTCTACTCTGTGACTTGAAATACGGTCCCTGTCTCAAGCTCTCTCCTTTAGCTCTTAGAGTGTGTGTTCCTCCAATTGGTGGGGAGACTCTAATCTCACCAGTAAGAAGCACTGATGTGGAGGTCCTTCACTCCCCTAAAGTGGGTGCCAGGGGATTTTAAACCAATGAGAGCTCTGGTTACATTTTAGGCTCCAAAGTACACCCGCCATGAGGTAAATCCAATTCCGTCCATGTTTACTGTGTGTATGCTCTGCTAGGAGCAATGGCAAGCACAGGGCAGACTGAGGTAGTTGTGCCTGTGAGGAACATACCATCTTGCTATAAGATGGACGTGTAAATTCCACTGAGCAGTAGCATGAAAAGCCACAACAAAGCTCTGTACACAGATCAGGGAAACTCATGGGAGGAAGCAGTTCTGCCGGGAGAAGTCAGAGGTCACAGGTCACGGAGGACTAGTGATGGAGCCTCACCTAGACAAGAAACTTCTAGAAAATGAACAGAACTGGAGAATAAATGAAACGAATCTCCTTTCACAACCTTCTTGTTATTGTTTTAAGCTCTGACCTAAATCGTCATCACAGACTTCTAGAAGATACCTACCCACACGGTGTTGAATTTGATTTAAAATATTACATAACCCTTTATATATAGCAACACATATGGAAACAATCTGAAAATATTTCTTGTCAAATATAGTGGCATTTGCTTTGTGGATTTTCTATTTCTAGGTGAATTATGTGAAATATGGCTTGGTCCTCAGAGACTCGGAGGAAATTGTATCACCACCCCAAGTGCAAATGACTTTGGTTGCTCATCGTCCATTCATTTAATTCATCAGTCAGCCAGCGAAGACTTAGCTAGAAATGCCAACTTTTGAGGGTCTGCCACGTGCCAGTCGGAGGCAACAAAGCTGCATAAGATGCCCTGCCCTCAAAACCTTTCAAAACCTAGGAGTTAGAACAATAACTGAGTGTAAATAATTCTGGCACAAGCAGGTGGTGACGCGTATAACTACAAACAATATGGTCCAAGAAAGCAAGTTATTGTCTGCGAGAATTATTGGAACTGTTGGAAGCTTGGTCGTTTATGGAGAATAAGCCACTCGCATAGGAGGTGTAAAGGGATGGAGCCCACAAAAACAAGGGTCTGGGTTTGCTAACTAACATACAGAAAACATGAGACCATGTGGGAATGGTGCTTTGCTCTGTTAGGAACATGGCCTGGGGAAATGGCTGGCATGGGTGCATACTTCACGGTGAAGTCTGAACACGATTCCTCTGGCTGTGACTTACTAGAACTTACTAGAAATGGCAAGCATTTGCCACCAGCTTCGCTGGGTATGTGTTTCACTTGATGTCTTAGGCCTGGCCTTCATCTTGGCATGCTTTTGTTTTTAAAATCTCTTTGCTGGCAGTAGTGAGATCATGATGCACTTCCAAATACTTCCACAGGTCAGACAGAAGTAATATTTTTTTCCTTGAATAATTCATGATTCTGTATCTATAGGTTGAAAGCCATGGGGTGTGAACCAAGTTCACTCTGGAAGGGAATGAGTGGCTATGAAGCAGGTGTGGGAAGGGTTAAGGGGGGCTAGTACCCATGGGAAGCTCCTCCTACCCCCGGGCAAGTAAAGCATGGAAGATGCCACTGAAGGGTTGGGTTTGGGACACAACTACATCCAGTGTTCTGGGCCTGGGCATGGTGCTTCTGGGTAGTAGAACCTGACCTTGGATACACCTGCCTAAGTGGAAGTCAGAAAGCCAGGGTCCCATGATGTACCATCTGTATGTCAACTTCCTAGAACACACAACTAGTGAAGGAGATGTAAGCTGATCATAAGGGGCATTTAGATATTAAACCACAAACCCATCCTCACCATCCTTAGCATCAGTATGTCTATGATCCCAAAGGGAACACAAATTAATATAAGCCTTCCTTTGACAAATATCTTTCAAATACACATGTCGTCCTGAGATCTTTATAAAAGTAAGAAACTCAGGGAGTCAACTGGACCTTGAAGGATGTCTGAGATGGAAGGATGTCTGAGATGGGAGGAAGGATGTCTGAGATGGGAGGCAGGATGTCTGAGATGGGAGGCAGGATGTCTGAGATGGGAGGCAGGATGTCTGAGATGGAAGGAAGGATGTCTGAGATGGAAGTAGATTACAAGCTTGTCCAATATAGCAGCGGGGCCAGGTTGACCATTGTTAAACCCTTAATGTCCAGCACTGTGCCTGGAACCAAGCTGGCCATTGACAAACATTTCTCTGAACAACTCTAGTGAAACATTAGGAGCCCAAGCCATGTAAAAACATTCATTCTGAACCTTCGGGACAGAGGAGTTTAAAGGTACCATCAGGAGCCAACAGTCTAGAACCCGGGAGGAGGAGGTGGATGGCTGTTGGCTTTTGTAATTCTGAAAAGGCTCTATCTTTTCCAGTCACCTAGAAGAACAATGTTCTAACCCATGTAGTTTTGCCTCGATTAATTCCTCCACCCATTCATGCAGTGAAGATGGCTGGGTTTACTTTGCACCTGAAAACCCTCAGCTGAGACAGAAGAGCCAGTGCAGTGGAAGGGTGAGCAGAGGATGTGGGAAATGGCAGCCTGCCTGGTTAGGTGGGGAGTAGACCAGCATGGGGGAATCGGGACATTGCACCAGCTATAGGTATCAACAGGTGTCAGTGAGGACAGATGGAGCTCCCTCTTGTTCATTTTGCCATGACAGACAGCGTCATGGTAGAGACACGTGTGCCAGTGACAGGTCACATGGCAAGACAGGAAGCCAAAGAACTTTAGGAGTGGCAGAGCTTATTGCTTTATAACAGCCCTCTTTCAGGAACTAACTGGGCTCCCATGAGAATTTTATCTGTTCTTTCGGAGGTCAATGGCATTATTAATGACGTCACATGCTCTCCCTAGGCCCCACCTCTTAAAGGAGCACAGAGTCCTCCTTCATCACACTGAGGGTGGGGGGTAGGGGTTCCACACACTCAAAGCACACATGCACCAGTTTTAGGTAAACGGGGAATGAAGAGATCTGTCAGGTGGGTACAAAGTGAATACCTGAGTTGGAACTGACAGGTACACAGGTATAGACAGGTGTAGAACCCTTGTTAACTACTTTGTTCTTAGAAAACCAACACCTCTGGCCTCTAACCCTACAGATAAATGGAAGGTATATGGGAAGGGCGCTTTGTGTTCATTTGTTAGTTGGGGTTTTAGCCTCTAGTGACTGGAGACAGGCCCCTGAGCTGTTACTACTGGCCTGAATAACCACATAAACACCCGGTACCCAACACATGAAGGTGACTGGGTGGTTTTAAAACATGATCTTTGTTTCCCTAAAATTGCTTTGTTTTCAGAAGTCTTTGTTAAGTGGGGTACTTATGAATCAGAGGATGATGACTTGTGTATTAGTCAGGATGCTCTGTGTAACAGAAGGAAAACCAATTTGGGGAGCAGGAACAGAGGAAGCAGGGAAAGAGGAGTCTATCACAACCTAAGGGGTAACATTTTCTTAATTTGCCTGCATGGTCTTCTTTCAAAAAAAAAAAACAAAAACAACTATTTAGAGTTGTGGGGATTTGATGAAAATGTATTTCTATTTTTAGTAGTAAAATTTGGGAAATAGAACTATTTTATAATTGACCTCCCCAATCACCCACACCTCATCTTTTAAAGAACAAAATAACCCTTCCATCTAGAATGTGTTGCTTAGAACGGGGCCTGCTGGCATGTCTGTGATCTCAGCTACTCAGGAGATGGAGGCAGGAGGGTCATAAGTCTGGAGACTCCCTGGGCCACACAGGAGTTCAAGACCAGCCTGAGACACTTAGCAAGAAAGGGCTTGGAGTATAACTCTGTGTTGGAGTTCCCGTCTCACATGTGGGAGGCTCTGCACTCCATGCCTTCCCCCTACATACTGTCAAAAGTAGACTGGATGAAATGTCTTTATTCTCAATAGTCTTTGCTCTGCAAGAAGTTATTCTGAGATCAGCTGGTGGCCCAGAGGTGGATTCTCTCCCTGCACCCATCTGTCCCATCTCTTTGAAAGCTGGAAGTCACTTTTGGGATCGACCCTTGGGTCCATTCCTCGGAGCCTTCTCTGACCTGTTGTGGGCACCTGACTTCCCGGTCCTAATCCAAACATTTTCCCTCACCCACTTGCCTACTGCACCTCTCTCTAGGGTGACAGATGGGTGCCTCAAACCCACACACCGAAAACCTCTCAGCATTCATGCTTGCTTATATACAGCTGTCTTGGTTAGAGAAATCACACACAACCATGGGCTCCCCAAGTCACCCACACAACAACCATGGACTCCCAAGTCCTAATTTACCCCAGAGCTTCTTTCCTCTTCTTCCTTTCTTCCTTGTGAGCTCTTTCTGGGTTTGTTATTAACGATCACCACGTCTTTGTGGGTCCTCTCTACTCCAAGATTACCCCATCCTTCATTTACAGATATATACAAATCACCATCTCTTTCTTGAATTGACTCTTTCTGGGGCTCCTCAGTTCCTAGTTGCTCCCGTTAGTGGACAAATCCTCCAGCAAATCTCACTATCTGTACGTGCTTTCCTCCCGTCTTGCAGGCCCCAGCTCCTTCATCTCGATTGGCACTCCCTTTGCTACTCACCCTCTAAAAGTTGGCAGACCCAAGGTGTAATTCTCTGCCCTTTGCTCCTTTCTGGTGACTCCTCCTCCTTAGGTGATGTCATCAGGTCTTAGCTCATAGTGACATTTATACACAGATAACTCCCAAGTTTATGGCTACAACTAGCTAGCTATTGTTTTAAGCTATAGGTTCAGAGATCTAACTGACTCCCAGACATCTTCCCTTGGATTTTGTTCTAGTTTCCTTTCTGTTGCTATGGCAACCACCATGACCAAAAGCAACTTAGAGAAGAAAAGGGTTTATTGTATCTTGCATTTCCAGGTTGTAGCCCATCATTGAGGGAAGTGAGCCACCACCTTTGCTAAAGTTAATCTTTGCAAAGTTGTACCTGCAAGCTATGTTGCTAATGCTCATTCACAAGACATTCACGAATATTCTCTGAACTTTCCATTCCTTTCTTTTTGACTTGAGCCATCCCAAGGAAAGGGATACAGGCTGGAAATATTTGGTATACAATTCTGTCGGAAGCTTGTTTTATTCTAGTGCCTTTGCATGATTATGCCTAATATTTCAAGATGATTATGAGAAACTGGGGTTAATATCCTGGGTGTACAGTTTTAGAGTGAAGTGGCCAGAGGTGACACCAAGTGGTTTCTCAAAGTCAGATGATGTCTGGTGTCAGATGATGGTGTTGTTTAGTCCTTTGGTTCAGGGCATGGATGATGATTATAGGGCAGTCTGTGACAACAAATGGATGAATTGTTCCAGGTGGGGATTTAATGCTGATACTGATAGTAGTTTCTATAGTCATAGAAGGTCATTTTTCATCTTCTCTAGAAACTGTCAGTCCCCAGAAACACTCACCAACACTGGCCAGATGGTGTGCCTTCCTTCCCTTCCCCCTTCTCCTTTCTTTGCCTTCCTTTCTTTCTATCCTTCCTTCCTTCCTTCCTTCCTTCCCTGCTTCCTTCATTCCCTTTCTTCCACCCTTCTTTCATTCCTTCTTTCCTTCCCTCCTCCCTCTCCCCCCCCAAGCTCTTGCTACATAGCCAAGGCCAGCTTAGGACTGCCATTCTTTTATGTTAGTTTCCCAAGTGCTGGGATTACAGGCACTGTATCTAGCATTTACTGGTCTTTCATATTGTGTGAAACACTAGCGTGTCAGGAAGTACTTTCAACATTCTTGATCTTTGAGGAAGAGTGCTCAATGACCCCCTCAATGGAACCTAAATGTTGTGCCCCCCATTTACTGTAATTTTCTTCATAGAACCAGAACTGTGCCACCAATCACTGCTGTGGCAATCCTAGGTGAGTGGGAACCTTGTTTCCTACGAGGAAAACACTTCCTTCTTCCCTTACATCTGGCTGAATTATAGACTTGCACAGCATGTCTGAAGTCAGAAAGCCCACTAACCCACAGCTAACCAGAAGTCACTGGACTCTGGCTCATATGCCACAAGGTAGACACAGGGCCTTTAGCAAGGCTGTGAGCTGCTCGCCGCTCATTGCACTCAACTTCCCAGCAGTAAGCATCTTCCTAAAGGGAGAAGACTAAGAACAGAATGCCGGGTGAATGGCCTTTAAAAACATTTTATTCTGTTTTTATGTGTTTATTTTGTGAGCATGGCCCTATATGAGAGTGTGTGTATAATAGTGCATAAGCCATGACACGCATGGAGGTCAGGAGACATCGATCACAGGACTCAACTTCTCTCCTTTTACCATGTGGGTCCCCAGATTCAAACTCAAGTCCTCAGGCTTGGCATCAGGTACCATTACCCAATAAGCCATCTTCTGACCCTCATGAACATGTTCTGGAGGTTTTAGAGGATACAGAGTATCTAGTTCAGTGCTGAACCAACGGAAAGAAGATGACATTGAGAAAAGGTCAAGCTCTGAAAGGAAAGAAATGGATAGGCATGAATAGGGAGAGTGAAAGGTTTGGTGCATCCAAGTTGAATTTGTTGTATTGGCTTTGCTGTGCACCCAGTTTTGTCAGAGGAAGAGCCTGGGGCCCAAAGAGATTGTTTCATTCTTGGCATTATGGTGCCCAAGGAGGGACACTATAGTGCAAAGTGGCAACTGGTTGATGTAGACAAGGAAGGGGAAGGTGGGAGGCTGGAGCTTGATTTTTGGGGTCTTTACTCATTTTGGACACCTGGCTTTGACAGGGAAGCTTTGGTGTGAGCCACTGGTGAGTCTCACAATTGACACCAGGTCAGTTACAATAAGGAGTGAGAGTCTAGCTTTACTGCGCAATCACACACACTTCCGCACCCTGCCCCACCACACTGGGAATTCTATGCCTTTAGCTCTGGGTGTCTCTCCCTCTTCTCCTTCCTCAGCTTTGCTTCAGTTACTGCCTCTCTTTCTATTCCTTTCCTCTCTTCTTTCCTCTTCCTTCTCCCATGACTCCCTTTTAGAGTCATGCACCATTCGGCAGTGCCTTCAGAGATACACAGTGGCTAATAAATATTCAGGATTGGTCTCTATTTCACCACAGCCCAACAGGAATGCAATAGAAAAATGTAAATGTTAGGCATCCAGAGATACTTAAAGTCTAACAATTCTTGCCAACTGTCAGAACTCGGTCTAAGGATGTTGAGACACTGTCTGGTTTTATGCAGTATCTCAGGAACAATGGATCATTTGCAGCATGTATTGCAAATAGACATCCTTCTAGCCAGCATCTCTTGAGAGCTCTCTGGAAAACCCCACACTCTAAGAAGACTCAGCTTGCCTTTGTCTTTTATAGATCATTAGAAAAGGGATTTGGAGACCTTTCTGTTTGCTACATTTTTTTTCTATTCTCTTACCTGGTTTTCTCAATTGATTACTCTTCTTTCTAGAAACATTTCTACTCTTTCCACCTTTGGATCCAGTTTGGCAAACTGTCCTGTTGGGAATATTATTTTAACTGGGCAAAGATGTGTTACATTTGTTTCTGCTGTGGAATATTACTTTAACTGTGTAAAGGTGTGTTACATTTGTTTCTGCTGCATTTGTTTAACAGTGTAAGGATGTGTTACACTTGTTTGTGCTGCATCTGTTTAAGAATGTAAAGATGTGTTGCTTTTGTTCCCCCTTGCCTGCATAAGGCACCTGATTGGTCTTATAAAGCACTGAATGGCCAGTAGCTAGGCTCAGAAAAGCTAGGTGGGGCTGACAGGCAGAGCCTGGGGAAGAGGGAGAACAAGGGAGAAAGAGACACATCTGGAGCAGGAAGTCAGGCAGCTGCCAGCCAGATGCAAGAAGCAGTGGAAGTAAGCTGTGCAGAAGAAAGAAAAGTAAAAAGGTAAGAGAGAGACAGGCTAACTTACGCTAAAAGAGCTAGCCAGGAATGAGCCTAAGCTAGGCTGAGCACTCAAAACAAGGTGTTCCCATGTCATGATCTGGGATCTGGTTGGTGGCTCTGGTACACTGTCCCCCTTGCCTGCTGCAGTTTGCATTTCTCTCCACCCTCCACCCAATCTCAGCCTTGGCTCTTCACTGTCTGATGGTTTGACCTGGTCTGTTTCTTCTTGGCAGTAGAGGTCTACAAAGGCTTTGAGCATGACATAATAATACATTATGCTGCTACCTTAAATTGTCTTGGCCCTTTAAATTCACTTTTTCTTGTCTTTTTTTCCCCCCATCTGTAAAAGGGAGATTTATGTTCATTTGTCTATCACTATACAACAAAACACTACAAATTAAGTAGTTTTAAAAAAGAGAAGGTAGTTCAATGGGTAAAGTTCTTCCTGTACAAGCATGAGGACCTGGGTTCAATCCCTGGTACCCACATAAAAACTAGTGCTAATACAATTATAAGTACCTGTGATTCCAGCTCTGGGGAGGCGGAGACAGGAGGCTCCCTGGGGCTTGTTTTCCAGACAGAATTAACTGGATTTGTGAGCTATAGGTTCAGTAGCAGACTCTGTCTCAAAATTAAACCTGGGCAGGATAAAGATACTGAATGCCACCTTCTGGCCTCCCAAATGCACGCATGCACACTCACATTCACACACACACACACACACACACACACACTCACACACACACACACTCACACACACACACACTCACACACACACACACTCACACACACACACACACACACTAGCACATACACACACACACACACACACTCACACACACACACACACACACACACACACTAGCACATACACATGAAGACTCTACTTTTTAATTATAGTCACTGTGCATCTGATGTGTAGCTTTTTGGAGTCCTCTGTTTTAGGATCTTGTTTGAAAACTGCATTCAATTCATCAACCGGGGCTGTAGTCTCAGCTTGAGGTATGCCTGTAGACAGTTTTCCCAACCTAAGAGCCACTTCCAAATGACCACACAGAAGCTTGTATTAATTACAAATGCTTGGTTGATAGCTAAGGCTTATTACTAACTAGCTCTTACATTGTAAGTTAACCCATATTCCTTATTTATGTTCTGCCACATGACGGTACCTTTATTAGCATGGCATGTTCATCTCCTGCTCCCTCTGTGACAGGCTGGCAACTCCTCTGACTCCTCCCTCTTTCTTCCCATCATTCTCCATTTGGCATTTCTGCATAACCTCTTAACCCTGCTACTGGCCTTTCGGCTTTTTATTAACTAATGAGAGTAATACATATTCACAGTGTACAGAAGGATTATTCCACAGTATGTGCCCAGGGAATGCTCACGTTCAAGTCTCCCTACTTGTTAGCAGAATTCAGCTCCCTTGCATCTTGGGGGGGGGTGTCTCAGTTTCTAGCTAGATCTTGGCTAGAGGCATCCTTAGCTCTTTGTCACATGAGCCATCTGATTTAACTTTTTAGTTTCTCAACCCCAGCTAGCTGCCAAGTCTCCCCGAAAGACTATAAAACCCACTCTCTGCAGCAACATCCCCACTGTGAGTGCCACACTCCATCAGTAGGCAGCAAGTCACAGGTGCCGCCCACACCCAAGGAGGGACCGACACAGGACATGAACACAGGCGGGAGGGACAATTGGGGGCTATCTTAGACTCTGTTACTCAGAGGAACTGCTTTGTGGGAAAGGTTCCACAAAACCCATAAAAGCTACATTACATGGTTCTTGAGTCTTATGGGAGGACTCTGTGTATAGTAGCTTAACACCAAGATAATCTTTTTCTTTGTCTCTCTCCACATCCTATGAAGAAGGTGTTACTTCTAAAAATGTCCCGTTTCCCTATCCTGCCATTAGACTTCTTGTCAGCTTCTCTGGATGAGAAAGTCAGCAGGAACAGATTGTTTGGTCCTCTCTTTTGGCTGCACTGACTCAGCCCTGTGGGTAGCTCTCTAGGTCATTATTAGAAATCTCTTCACCACAGAGGAGCCAGATATATGCATCCTCTGGGATGACATCTATGGACAAGATGCCCCCAAGCCTTCTTGAGGCTGCTGAGATGTTTGCAAAGGTGTAACGGGTTACTTTTTAGAAGGGCTCCCAGTGTGTGCTCAGACCAGTGTGAGTCCAGCTCCCTAAACAGATTGGTGGGGGCAGCTGTGGGTGAGGGGGAGAGTTCAAAGAGTGTGGTGTGCTTTTGGCTTGATCTATATGTGACTCGTGTTTAAACATTGTCGGTACACACACAACACACACAAAATAGTGTGCTGCTTACATATTCAAAAGAATATGAAGAAGACCCTTTACTGTATATAATATTACTAATGTGGATATCCATATATATTATGTGTATAGGTATAGATATTCATACATTTATTATATACATATTTGAGCAGTATAAAATTTTTTAAAATATATAAGCACGCCTGAGAATATAGTTTATATCACTTTGGGGATAGATATTTCAGAGTACATGTATAGCATGAACCAACCCTTCACAGTACCCAAAATATAAACAAATGGGGGGAACATGCAAACAAATTTGAGTTGAGGAATGTTGGCAAACTCGATCAGCTGTTTCCTGGGAATAGAGCCCCAGGGAGGGGATTGTGGAGAATCCTAGCTAAGGTTAGCAGATGTTTAGAACCGAATCCTGAGTCCCAGGAAAGGTACCAGGTTCCGGAACGCCAGTGAGATTTGACTTCCTAGGATTTCCAGCAAGCATTGCTCAGAGTCCAGTAACTAGGAAGCCACTAAGCGACTCAAAGTCGGGGATCAACATCCTCGGAGGGGCGCTAGGACCCAGGCACTCGCTGGCCTTGGGACCTTTGGAGGAGTGAAGGCAGTAGAGGTTCAGATTGGCAGGCAGAGTGCCTTGGAGCGACCAGACCCTTCCCGCTTGCGCGCTAGCAAGCAAGGCGCATGGTGCAAAGGCAGGACAGCCGGCAGTCGGGTGCGCTCTATGAGTGACTGCAACCAGGGGCACAGACACCCGCATATCGGGACAGCAGCAGGGAATCGCAGCAGGCATGGACCAGGAGCAGAGCACACGCCAGGTGAGCCCCACAGGGCTGTCCCAGGGCACAGGCTCAAGCTTGGAAGCCCTCCCCGGACCTGACTTTAAACCCCAGGTGCTGAAATGGCCCTTTCCTCCAGTCGTTCCACGTTTTGTACCTGGCTCTCGTCTTCCTCCCTATGGATGTACCTGGAGCACCTAAGATGCTTGTGTTGCAATTTCTAATACGTAGTAATAGTCTCTGCACAGGGGTCTATGCCGGCTCTGCCAGCGATTGATGATTGCTTTCCTGCAATGGCCTGGCTGTTGCCTCCTGTTGCACAAACTGTTCCCACGCTCCCTCATCTCCAGGGTGCCCCCACCCTGTTCCACTACCCCCCCCCCCAGCTGTCTGAATGTTTCCAGTGGCTGCAAGATTAGCTTCTTTTCTAGGCAGTGAGGCATGGCAGCTTTAGTCCCGGGCTACAGGGTAAGTGCGGGTAAGTGCCTTACAGTTGCAAGTGCCGGTACAGGTAGAAGCACCAGTGTGGGTGCATGCATGTGTGCTTGGCGCCTCCTGCTGTCATGCACCCAGTGCAATTTCTTGCATAGGTGCTCCTGGAGGAAGGATTCCCATTGCGTCCAGTGTGAGAAGCTACTTGTGAGGGTCTCACATCCTGGGGTCACAGGAAAGTGACCATGAGCAAAAGGAAGGGGGGTTTGGTCCAAGTCTAAGTGAGAATTGCTGCAATGAACTTGGGAGTGTTTCGAGAAGGAGTTGCCAGCTAATTGAAACACAGTTGTCATCGTGAGAGGTGAGGGTTTTGCCAGACTTAAAATAAATAAATAAATAAGCAAATAAATAAGCAAATAAATAAATAAATAAATAAATAAATAAATAAATAAATAAAGTCTTACTAAAGTCTAAAGTGTCTTTAACCTTCTACAGTCTTCTAATGCCGGTAGGAGTTTCTGTGCCGGTCTATAAAGTTTCTGGCACCAACTATACACTGGCTTACCTGTTCCAGGTTGAGAGCCCCAGGCAAACACCCCTCAGGGTTATTGCTGTGAGCTGCTGGGACCAAGGAGCTTAATAGTGGTTGAGTTTGAACTCTGGGTCTCCCTCCAGTGTTCAGGCGTTGGTTTTGGCATGCCTGCTTTGAAGGTTCTTTGACCACCAGAAAGCTTCAACCTTCAGGGCCTCCCTGTGACCATCTTCCACCAACCTGTGTTGGGAGTACAGTCAACAAAAACATTTACCCAGGGTGCCAGGGAGGTGAGAGGCAGAGGACCCGCCCCTGAGGATTTTATAATCTGCCAGTGTGCCATGGATAGTTCTTGCTTGACTGCTCTCCTGACCTTGAATGGGCTATTTTCATTTTGCAGAGGCTGGGTTTTCCAAGAAGTAGAAACTGAAGGATGATAATTTTGCTGTGGTGGGAAGAGCGGGATGGGAGCTCTGTGGGACTAATCAGCTGTGGAGTAAAAAAAATAAAAGCCTCAGGCCACATGTGCTGCCACCAAGGCTGGCAGAGAGCCCTCAGTCCCTGGGGTCCTTTCTGCCAAGTTTGCCGAGTTTGGAGACAGCTTATCTGTGGCTTCTGGTCTTTGCAGTGTTGCTACAGCTCGTGCTAAGTTCTGAAAAAGCATTTATAGTCTGAAGGGACACTGGATCAGAAGTGTGGAGGAGGAGCTGAATTTTGATTCCAGGCTGTAAAGTGACAGAAGTCTTTCGTGCTTAAGGTCCAGGGGAATAAACCCAAGTGGTGTCATTAGTAGTCAGAATGACTGGGTTAGACCTTCCAGAAAGGCCTGACTGAGCTTGACTCTGAAAAGATCTATTCTGCACTGTAAGACCCTTGCCTGGCCAGCCTGGTACAGCTGAGGAGAGAGGTCCACACTTGGCTCCTGGGTGGAAGACTGCACAGTGTGCTGTGTGTGTGCCTCACAGGGTGTGTGTGTGTGTGTGAGCCTTCAGTTACATCTGATAAATACAATTTACTTCCCTGGGAATGACTCAGTTAATATTAACTTCTCAGAAAAGCCTTTTATCAGTTCAGCAACGAAATAATAAAACTCTCTTTACCAAAGCTTAGTGCGGTAAGCACTACTTTGAAAAAAACCAAAAAACGAAAAAGAAAAACAGACTAGTTTTATTTTATTTCAGGGTGAGAAATGAACAGAATGATTATAGTTTTTTTTTTTAACTAGACAATTTTGAAAGAAATAACAGAGCCAAAGTAAATACAAGTTAAACCGCAAGAAATCTTCCTCCTCCAGGTGTTCAGAGCTGGGTATCATGGGATGTGAGTGTTGGCTGTGTACCTGCACTGTGTCCTGTCCCCAACACCTTCAGCAGGGTCTCAGGGAGTGGGCGCACTTAGCTAAGAAACAAGGCTCTTTGAGAGACACCAAGTTTTTTGGCTTCCCCCTCTAGAATCACTCAGCTAGTGTTGAACTAGGCCAGCTAGCAGGCTTTGTTTGCGATGATCTATCCAAGCACAATGAAAAAAGGAATCTGAGCCAAGGGTAGGAACCATCATTTATTTAATCAATTCCCAGTGAATTGGGCACTTCGATTACTTAAACATATATTATTACAACTGTGGACTTTGCTCTCTCTCTCTCTCTCTCTCTCTCTCTCTCTCTCTCTCTCTCTCTCTCTCTCTCTCCCTCTCCCTCTCCTTCTCTCTCTCTCTCTCTCTCTCTCTCTCTCTCTCTCTCTCTCTCCCTCTCTCCTCTCCTCTCTCTCTCTCTCTCTCTCTCTCTCTCTCTCTCTCTCTCTCTCTCTCTCTCTGTGTGTGTGTGTTCAGCTATTTCTAGTAAATCAGTTTGGATTGTGGTGGGTCATTTGAACTGAAGGGGTCTCGGGTGTATTATCTGTGACCTATGGGAAGTAGGACTCATTAGTTGTCAAGGACTTTTCTAACTCTAAGATTATAGAAATGTACACAATTGGAGGTTGAACAAATGCAATAGTCCATATATGATCATATTTTACTCACAGAAATGAAACTTCATTGTTTAATTTTTTAGCCTCAGTAGCTGTTAAGAGAAGCCTTTTGGTAAGGAGAGCTGCACTTTCCTATAGATATAAGGCTAGGTATTTAGAATGTAGTTGTTGGAGGATGTATCAGTTTAGGAAAATGGCAGTAGTATGTCCTCCTCTGGGATCTCTGCCCTCCCTACCATGTGTTCTTGGCTAGGTTTACAGAACCAGGAATGAGTTTCCACCCATTGAGCAGAGCCTACATCCAACCAGACAGCTGTTGGTTGCTGCTTTTAAGATATAAGCAGCACTATTGTACCACTGGTGATATTTTGCTTAAATAATAATTCAACATGGACTCACTCGATATGACATGAACTCCAAGCACTCTGGTGCCCTGGCTTTTGTGAGGTAGATTTGTGTGTTAGAAGTGGCTATGCTGTAGCTATAAATCAACCCTGCAATTTCAGTGGATTAAATAAATTAGATAAATACTTCTCACATTTTATGTTCAAAGTAGGTTAGCAAAGTGCTGGATCTGCAGTCTCTCAGGATACCAGGCTGGCAGAAGCTCTGTCACCTTGTAATTCTACTACCTGGAACATGTGGTCTTGGTGGTCCCAAGGCAGGGAAGAAGACAGACATGGTAGAAAATGAACAACTGCTTTTAAATGTCTCAGCTGAAGAATGAAGCTAAGCTCTATTTTGTTTTCTCCTTTGGTCAGAACTAATTGCATAGACCTACTCAGATGCATGGAAGTAGGGAAGTGTTGTTCCTACACTATGGAGAAAAGGAGAAGAAAGGGCACATACACAATAGTCTAGATCAGTATGTGAGGCAGGTGTCACTAAGTGTCAAAGGTTTTCAAAGGAGAAATCTGATCCCTCACAGAAAGACAAGAAACCCAAGATCCAGGTCCCACCAAGACTGGCTTCTCTGACGCCTCACCTTTTGGCTTCCAGACAACCATCCTCTGAGTGTGTGTTTATCTGGTCTCTCTACATGTCTGTGTTCTGATCTCTTCTCACGAAGACACCAATCACATTGGATTAAGGTCCATGCTGATAACTTTATTTAACACTAACTCTTTTCGAAAGACCCTGACTCCAAACACAGTCACTGTGTGAAGTACTTATGTGTTAGGACTTCTGTAAACTTGGAGCATTTCAGTTCAGATTACAGTGCATCGTTTCCCTTAAGTAACATGTCAAAAGATGTAGCAGTGCTGTTTTTATTGGAGGAGTCATGTAAATTTCTAAAACATTATAGAATCGTTTTCCTCTTTACATCTCACCCGTCTATCTGATCTCATACCCTCACATTTTGCAACAACAACAAAAAAATGTAGTTTTCTCAATTTCCTGGGTATCATTGAAAAGGACTTGATGTTAATAGGGCCATCAAATATCCTTTATTAATGATGGTAGCAACTGTGTACATGCATGGTAAAGGGAGACAGACCTAAGCTGAGATTTTGGACAGTCTGAGAGTCTTCCTGGAAGACCACAGATACTGTGAACACTGTATTAGTGGGCATGGATCCTGCTGGAAAGCTAAGCAAGGACAGTGGTGAAGCTTGCTGTGTCCTGTCAATTGATGACCAACATGAATCTGACCATGGTGCTGGCTGGCAGGGTCTGATAAATGGCTACTAGCCAGGCAGTAGCTGTAATGAATTTGTCATTGTCTGTGAATGCGTAGATAGTTTTAGCTTTTTTGTTTTCAAATTTTCTATCAAGGGGGTGCACTGTTGATTAATTGCTGATGAGGAATATTTCAAAATGTTCTGCTGTAGTTTGACATTCAAACTAAAAGTCATTGTTTATACAGAGAGTAAGGAAATAGAGCATGGGATATGAATTTGATATTGATGAAATAAATATTTGTCAGTGAAGGAATGATGCAATTTCAGCTTTGCTTTCTTAGACTATTTTGCAAAGTACAAGGTTTTAAGAAAGGCTATCCCCAAGCACATATGGCTAGATTTATATTTTGCTATTGAGGATTATCTATTAAATGCCAAGTAATCAAGAAATGAAAATAATCAAGAAATGAGAAACCAGTGCGATTGGTTATTATATCCTGTAGGATTGTCCTTAGACTGTCAAAGTGCTTAATGGACAGCAAGGGTCTTTCTTAGCTATACAAAAGTGGTGGTATTTTGTATATCCGTGTGCCTTAGGTGTGATGAAATCTAACAACAGTGGCAAGACTTAGAACCAGAGCTTCTGTCTTACAAGCTGTGTACCTTCCCTCCACACACCAATGTGTGTGTTCTCTGGCATGGCATTGTCTTGCTCCAGCTTTCTGCCTTGTGACAAAGTCGCTAACATGACCCAGAACGAAGTGTCTTTTTAGGAGTCAGGTATATAATGTACTGTAATATCCAAGGTTGGAAAATTTATAAACATCAAAATTATATTTCCCATACTTCTGTAAGGTTAGAAAATCTAAGATCAAAAGATCCACAGGTTGAACTTTCTGATGAGGACACTGCCTTCTTCCAAGATGGCATTTTGTTGCCATGCCCTCTTGAGGAGGGACTGTCATGTCCTCACACAGTAGAAGGGACAAAAATGGTGAAAAGTGACACAATTCCTTCAGTGAACCCTTTTATAATTGCAATCAGTCCATTGAGAGTGGAACCTCACGAAGGACTTACCTCCCTATATGGTGACTTTGGGAATTAAATTTATAACATTTTGAGGGACAGATTTAAGACTATACCATCTTCCCTTTGGTCTCCAAAATTCTTGTTGTTCTCATGTAGAAAATATACTTCTTCCTCTCCAATAACCCATGAGTCAATTCATCTAGCACCAACTCAAAGGTCCAAAGTCCAGAGTCTTATCTGAATCGCTTCTGAATGACACTTTAAGTAAGATTAATCCTAAAGCAAATGACCCTCCAGCCCTGGGCTTGTGAAATCAAACAAGTCACACAGTATATAGACTTTCCCATTGTGTGTCTATGTATTGGACTTCTTTCTGTTGCTGTCACTGGATAGCCAAGATTAGGTAATTTACAAAGAAAATAGATTCATTTCTTTTTGAAGAAATGTATTCAGTTTTATGTGTATGAAAGTTTGTCTGCAGTTTGATGTGTCCTTCCTGCAGGCCTGGTACCCACAGAGGCTGGATTTCCTGGAACTGGAGTTTCAGGCATGTGGGTGCTGGGAACCAAGATCTGGTCCTCTGCAAGGGCAGCAAGTGCTTGCTACTGCTGAGCCATCTCTCCAGCCCCAGGAATACATCTCTTATAGCCTAGCAGAGAGTACTGTTATTAGTCTTACCCCCATGGCTCCACCAAGCATTTTCATGGCTGGGGACTCTGCAGATGCTCCAACCCCACCTCTCTGCTCTGCATCCCCTGGGTAAGGGACTCTGTTTCTGCAACAAGTCTTTAGCAGGGCCCTGCCTGTTGGATGCAGACTTTGAAATAAAGGTCTAGGAAGCCTTCCTACATGGTTTGCCTTCTGAATGTATGTAGCATAACACCCCTGAACATTACCAAGGCTTTCTGTCTGTGCCCCTGAGCAGTGACCATTGCCCATTGCTTTGTCTGGACCTGCTTCGTCTGGACCTCATGACAGAGAGACCTTGGGTGGACCCCAGGCACCAGCCTCCCTGGTGACAGCTCTCTCTGTCTTTGTGGGGCTCTGGTCTCCTATGACGGAATTGTGGCTTTATAAAGAGAAGAAGAGAGGTAGCTCCTGGCATTGTTGCTCTGTCTTGCCCTTTGCCATGCTATGATATAGCACAGAGGCCCTCACCAGAAGCCAAGCAGGTGCCAGCACCATGCTTTCAGATTTCCTGGCCTCCAAGGGCCATGGACCAGCAGCAAACCTTGGTAGCAGCCACAGGATGCTAAGCCTGCAAGGGAATGGGGATTGGGAAGTATAAAACGTCTAGTTCTCTAGCACACACGTCTATGGCAGGTCTTTGGAAACCTTCTCTAGAAGGAAGGTGGCTTGCTCAATAGCTGAGCATTCATGAGTTGCTTACTTTGCACACTCTGCAGGAGGCCATGTGGATCATAAATAAGAAATGATTTCTCTACATTTTTAGCACCTGTTTTCTACTTCTACTTAGAATTCTGTTCTAAACAGAGCCTATACTATTTTTTGCTTGTTTGCAATGCAGCACTTTGGGAAGTTGGTGAGTTGTCTGGACCCTGTCCCTGCTGGTGATGGAGACTTGAGGGAGACTTGAGATGAAACATATTGACACAGAACTCTTTGTCAAGGGGCTTAGGATTTCTGTCCAAAGGGAACCACTTGTGATACCCATTTTCAAGTCTCCAAGAAAAAAAATCCATTTTATTATAAAAAAGCACTTTCGTGGGGACAGTGCTCTAGTGAGAGCATGTTCACCGCCTGTCTTTCATTGAGCAGATTTTGTCATCTAAGGCAGGGTACTGGGGATCTTGTGATGGGTATGCACTTAGAGTTCTCATGGTCCTGTTACTCACTCCTGTTGGTGGCTATAACTTCCATCAGAAAGGCCACGGTTCACCACTGATCTTTGCAAAGGCAGGAAGGACCTCATGGCTATGAGAAATGCATGAGGGGTAGGGATAAGCAGGACAGCGACAGTAGGGGAAGACAGTAGAAGGATTGGAAGGGAACTGTGTGTGGAGGAAGGGTGAAGCAGTGTGACACAGCATGTGGGGTCAGTAGAGACACTGTCCCACTACCACATGCAGGGACAAGGCTCTGTGCCTGTTCCAGGCACTGTCTGGTAACCCGAGAGCTGAGGGTTGTCACTCCTATCCCAGTTTAGTTGGGACATTGGTAAGGGAGCTTTGGAGTAAAACAAAGTCCCCAGAAGAAGGATGGAGGGGGAGAGGCCAGGGACACTGTTATCTGATCCCACTTGTCTCCGTGGACCCTCTTGCCTCATTCCAGGTGTAGTTGTGCCACCCTGTCCTTCCCAGCCCCTTCCACTCCCGCTGGAGGGACTCAGCCAGACCTGGGGTCTCTTTTGCCTCCTCCACTGCCCATGCAGGTTGAAATCTGCAGACCCTGTGGGAGTGTGCATAGTAGGAAAGAACAAGGGAAGCTATTTCCCACTCCATCTTCTCATCAGGAAAGGCTCGCAGATAGATAACTAGGAAGCATCCCTTTAGATGGGACCTTAAAGTGAGGAGAGAGGGTTGAGAGAGAGAGAGAGCCGGGTGATGGCAAGGGCTAGATATCCCTTCAGGAGCAGGCTGGGAAGAAGAGGTGCAACAGTGTGGAGCTGCTGGATGAAGGAAGGGAAGGCCTCCTCTGTCCTGTATCAGTTGAGGTCAGACCTGAAGGGAGCAGGGAGTGAGCTATGTGAGTGTTTGGGGGAAATATTCCAAGCAGGCGTGAGAGCAGGTGTGGAGATGCTGGAGGAACTGATCTTGTTTGAAGCAGAGTTGTAAGGCCTGTGGGGTCACAGCAGGGGAAGGCAGCGGGGGCTGATGGGTCTTAGTGAGCCAAACTGTTGAGACCTTGTGGACTCAAATGGGAAATGATGGCTTCTGGCTCAGATCGCGGGTCTGAAACTTCCAGAAACTTCTGGAAAAAATGAAGGGGCCGGTTTGGAAAAGTTAAGAGATGAGCTAAGCGATCACAGCCAAACCCGGGCTGGAAGGTGCCGGTGTCTTCAGCCAGGACGGTAGCAGTGGGTTCTGAACCAGTTTCCTAAATGGAGCAAACAGTGTTTGCAGGTGAGTAGACTATAGGGCGTGACAAAGGTCAAAGGAGACGGATTCTCTCCAAAGTCCTCCCCACAGCCAGCATGCGGTTGGCTTTAACCCTCAATGCATTGCCCAGAGTTGTCGGTGTACATCTTCTTTTGCTCATACCCTCCCTCACAAATTCTTCTCCATGAGTTGCCTTGGATAAGCTGGGCTGACATTAAGAATGGCCATTGATTGAAAGGCAGACCTTGAGTGCAACAGTTCACCATGCAATGGTTAAACGAAAGGACTCCTTCCCCTGGGGTTCTCAAAACTTAAGAGTCTATCTCAAGTGATAGGAGATAGACTTTGTGGACTAGAAAGAAGAGACCCAATGCATCGCCAAGATTGTTTTGTAAAGATGTATCTTTATTTGTATGGGTGAATGCTTGCTTGTATATATGCATACCGTGTGTGCGTGGTGTGCGTGGTGTGTGTGTGTGTGGTGTGCGTGTGGTATGGTGTGGTATGTGTGGTGTGGTGTGTGTGGTGTGGTATGTGTGGTGTGGTGTGTGTGGTGTGGTGTGTGTGTGTCGTGTCTGGTGTGTGTGTGGTGTGTGGTGTGGTATGTGTGGTGTGGTATGTGTGGTGTGTGTGTGTCGTGTCTGGTGTGTGTGTGGTGTGTGTGTGGTGTGTGTGTGGTGTGTGTGTGGTGTGTGTGTGGTGTGTGTGTGGTGTGTATGTGGTGTGTATGTGGTGTGTGTGGTGTGTGTGTGTGGTGTGTGTGTGGTGTGTGTTGCTCTGTAGACTGATAGAACACATCAGGTCCCAGGAACTGGAGTTGTGTGGTTGTGAGCTGCTATGTGAATGCTGAAGACTGAATCTGGGTCCTCTGTGAGAGCAGTAAACACTCTTGACTGCTGAGTAACCTTTCTAGCCCCCAGAAGTCGTTTCTAGTACAAGGAATGAAAGGTAGAGAGGAAGGTACAATGTTCTAGTTTCATTGTGTTTCTGTGACAAATACTGATCAAAAGTAACATGGGTGAGGGAAAAAACTTATTTTTTTTTTTTTTTATTACAAGTAAAGTCACAGCT
The DNA here is from genome assembly GCA_030556225.1 of Cricetiscus sungorus. NCBI lineage: Eukaryota > Metazoa > Chordata > Mammalia > Rodentia > Cricetidae > Cricetiscus > Cricetiscus sungorus. The sequence goes on along the minus strand of JANBXA010000398.1, from coordinate 54,565,901 downwards.
CATTATTGAGCGACATCAAGGTAGGAACTTGAAGACGACTTGCTTGCTATTCTATCCAGAATTATTTCTAACTGGGAATTTACTCACTGCTAAGAAAGTATGTCAAACATCACAGACAGATGCTACTTTATAACCTTTGTCACAAGCTCATGTTCAGGTAGCTTCCTTACAGTGTCCAGGACCACCTGTCCTGACTGGTACCACCTGCCATGGGGTGGGCTCTGAGATATCAATTGACAACCCACTCCTGATACTCCCATAGGCTCATCTGATTCAGCAGCTGAGGCTCCACTGTCAGATGACTCTAGGCTGTGCTAAGTAAGTTAGTACTGACTAGGACACACACATTAATAGTTTAGTGGCCAGTGCCAATGGGACCCACCAGAAGGCAAGAGCAAAGTGTCACTAAAGTCTGGTCTGATTCATAGTGAGGGTGACACAGAGGTGCTGTTGGGACTTTACTGTCACTTGGTTCCAGGGAGTCTGTCTGGTGTGCATGATTGCCTTTTCAAGATGTTCCCATCATCCTTTTGGGTCTAACATGCGATCAATCTATCTGACCTATTGTTTAGACCATCCGCAGAAGTGCAACTAGGAAGTCTGGAAACATAGATACTAGAAAATCTCACGAGGCTAGAGATTCTGCAGCTCTGAGAATATATTGGCAAGAGTTATTTTCTTACGGTCAGGAGCTGAGATGTATTAGTCTGCCCATAGGATGCTATAACAAAATATCACATGCCATGGTGACCCAAGTCATTGAAATTCATTTCTCACAGTCTGAAAGCTGAAAGTCTAAAAACAGGATGCTGGTTTCTTCTGGGAAAATGTTTCTTTCTGACTTGTGCATACCATGTTGGATGACTGCATCTTGACAAGACTCCCCTCCCCCCCCCCCCCGTGTGTGTGTGTGTGTGTGTGTGTGTGTGTGTGTGTGTGTGTGTGTGTGTATACTTTACAGTGTGTCTTCTTATAAAGACACCAGTGTTATTGGATTAGGGCTCCGTATCCTCATTTGACCTTACCTACCCTTCTGAAGTCTCTCCTCTAAGTATAATCCCATTAGGCTTTATGGCTTCAACTGGGAAATTGATTGATAGTTTTCTTTGTAACAGTTAATTGCTGCATATTAAAAATAACAATAATAAACTTGCTTGAACTCTATATGTCTACAATAGATTAAGCCACACATCTTATAAAGTAAGAAATTCATAAGTTTATTTTTCTGAAATAAGATCTTACTATGTAGCCCTGGCTGTCCTGGAACGAGGCTGGCTCCAAACTCGACAGAGATCCACCTGCTTCTGCTCCTGAGTACTAGGATTAGAGCTATGTGCCACCATACTTGTTATCAATTCATACATTTTGATGAAAAATTTCATCATGTAGTGTGCATTCACTATCACAATGGGATGTGATCCAATTCCACCAACCCAGCCCATGCTTCTAGATGTGGCCCCATGTTTCTGCTGCACAGCCAAGGACCATTTCTGCCACTATGCCTCCCTCACCATGATGGCCTGTATCTCCCCTCCACACCACAAGCAAACAAGATTTTCCTCTTCCATTTATTTCTTATCAGGTCTTTAGTAGTGAGGAAAGTCACACATATGTGTGAACTTTTGTAGCTGCTCTCTTTCACTCACTGTGATATTGGGCTTCATATCTGAAATTTGTCATTTTATAGCTTTTAGTTTTTCATTTTATGGGAATTTATTTATTCCTTGGCTAATGGACCTTTGAGTTGTTTCCAGTTTGGGGCTAGTATTTAAAGCTCTGCTGTGAACAGCCAGAGGGAAGCCTTTGAACATAAATGACTAGAATAAATACCATGATTCTATGGTGAGTGTGCAGTATATTTAATAAGAAAAATTACAAAGTTTACCAACATACGTAGCCATATATGAGAGTATGGGACAAGTGCAGTGTAGCCCCACTCGTGGGTACGTAGTGAGATATCTTCATGGTTCATTTGCATTTCACTGACAGATGGTGAGCATTTTCCCATGTGTTCACTGTCCATTTTTATTTCTGATATTGTGAAGTTATTCAAGTACTTTGCCTTATTTTTAACTTGGTTGTTTATCTTCTGATTATCAACTTGCAGGTATATGTGTTTATATGTGTGTGTGCATGTCCATGTGTGCCTGTGTGTCTGCATGTGCATGTTTGTGTGCATGTGTGTGTGTGTGTATCCGTGTGTGTGTGTGTGTGTGTGTGTGTGTGTGGTATTGGAGATTGAACCCAGGATCTTGCTTCTGATAGGCAACCACTGTCCCAATACCTGGCTCCCATCCTGTGAGGTGAATATATTCTGGATGTATTTTTCTCCCAGCTAGTGACTCCCCCCCACTTTTTTTTTTATGACACTTTACAGGAACAGACTGCTAAGTTTCTGTTGAAACTCCAATACACCCTTTTTTCCATTTTGTGGCACATTCCTTTTACACTTTTTTTCTAAGCAATCTTTGCCTCCTCCACATTTGCAAACATCTATGTTTACTGGTAAATGTTTTTAAGCCTTGGATTCTTTGCTTAATTCTGTGACCCATATGGTTAATATTTGTGAATGGTGTAAAGTAGGGGTCAGGGTTTGTTTTTATGAGTTTATTCTGTTTCAACATTTTGTGTGCACAGTCATCCTAGCGCCATTGCTGAAAAGACTGTACATTACCAGCTGACTCCATTACCAGCTGACTTCCACGGAACTGTTATTGAAACCGCATTGATGCACGGTCTGACCCTGAGCAGGGTAGTGTTCCATTTTTTCACCTGTCTATCATCACACCAGCACCTCTGTTTTGTTCTCTGTGCTGTTCTAGTCAGTCTTAAAAGCAGGCGTAATCTTCCAGTTTTGTTTGCAGAATTCACTGAGCTGTTGTAGACCTTTTGTATTTCTACATGGATCTGAGAACATTTGGTCAACTTTAAATGGAAATGGTATTGAATAGACCCAACGGTTTTTGGAGAACTGATGTCCCAGCAACAAATCCGCTGCCAAGAAGCCGAATGGATCTGGATGAGCTTGGGTTTCTCACACCTTTCTTTGGTGTTTTAGGTTTTACTTTTAGCAAAGAGAAATGTTTATGTTTCTCCATATCATCACAAACGGCACTCAAAATGTCAACTTCCCAATTTCCTCGGTAATAGTATATAGAAAATGGGTGACCTGTTCTGAGATGTGATGAACTCACTTGTTGGTTCTAGCGGTTTAGGGTTTTCTGGTACACACGTGCCTGTGAATAGAGCCCTTCTTTTCCAGCGTGTGTCACTCTCTGTGCTTGCTTTAGTGCTCTAGTATAGGCATGGGGTTAGACACTTCTGTGCTTTATTCCTGTATGACAGGCACCAAATAATTCTGCTCCAAGAATGATACTGAGTGTCTCTCTTCTTTCTTTTCGATGCAGTGGATTGAACCCAGGGCCTTTCATAAATGGTTTATTAAGACTTCTTCTCCAGAAAGCATGTGTAGGGAATTATCGGGATTCTCTCTGCCTTTATTCCATGCTGATGTGTGTTTTTTTCTGTTATTCTAGTAAAGTGGTGAGCTACGTTGTTTTTTGGTGATAAAACATGCACAGTTTAAAAAAATCACCATTTCAAAGTGTCAGATGAAGCACAGGTAACTTCACAGCACAGTGCCACCACAGCCCCCATCTATCTAGTTCCAGCTCTTTGAAAAACAAATCTCTCTGAGAGGGAGCCCCATGTCTCTGGGGCAGCCATTCTCCATGTTCCAGTTTTCCAAATCCTGGCACCTACCTGATTTATATGTCAGAACTTAGACAGCCTGGATGCCTCAGGCACATGAACCTTCTGTCTGACTCCTTTCACTTAGTATGTCTACAACGGCCATCTGTACTTCTGTTCATTATTTTGTATAGTTAACTTTACCAAGTACTCTACTGGGGATGCACTGATATTGTGTATATTAATATCATATTGACTTCGGTGAGTAATTTATTTTTATTTTATGTGCATTGTGTTTTGCCTGCACATATGTCTGTGTGAGGGTGTCAGATCCCCTGGAACTGGAGTTACAGACAGGCATGGGCTGCTGGGAATTGACTCAGAATCCTCTGGAAGTTCAGCCAGTGTCTTTAAACACTGAGCCGTCTCTCCAGCCCTTGACTTCTGTGAGTAAACCAGTCCTCTTCAGACACACTTCCAGAGGTCAGGAAGGGTGATTGTAGACACCCCAAATCGACCATCTTCTCACCCTTGGGCTTATACTGTTCTATAGCAATCCTCTGGAAGGGAGCTTCAGCTTTGAGCACAAGTTGTGTTTTAGAAAGTCAAACATCGCGAGTGAGGATTTTTGCTACAGCCACTGCTTTTGTTTGTAACATCTTACTTTGAGTACAGAAGTGCTTTTTTCAAATGTGACCTTGAGTAAGCGGCAGACCTATCACTCAGGAGGGGGTCAGAAAGGCCTACATTTCTCTGGCCTTGCAATCTGTGTTTTAGCAGATCACCCACTCTGGTGTCTGCTAAAGTTTGGTTGTCACTGGTTTGGAGAACCCGGAAAGCTCTTTTCTATGTGACTTAATCTATTTCTGTCCATGATATGAAGAAGTTATCAGTCATGCCCCAGCTCCTGTTGCCTTGGAGACATTTAGTGATTTAACACCGGAAGTGCCGTGCAGCAGAACAAATGTCAAATTCCAAAAGAAAGACACTTCCTGTCGGAAGGAAGGCTGCTATGGCTGCCTGGCCGCCCCAGCCACCAAAGAGGATTAGGATATGGGATCCACAGGACGTGCTAATGCAAGGCCCCTGGGCTGAGCTGCAGCCTTGAGGCCCCTGGACTGGTGATGAGGCGAAATTCCAAGGGCTTAAACGCAGTTCTTGCGTTTCTGAAAGTCTCCAAGGCTTACCTTAGCGATCCAAACAGGAAGCAAGAAACTAACATCCCTGGGTGTGCCTGCTTGTAGGGAAGCCCTGTCTGTCTTAGTCTCCCAGGGAAAGGGTGGGCCATGCACGTGTCCGTTGACAAGGAGTACCTGGAGAGCTACATGCCTGTCTATCTGTCCTCTTCTGGTCTTTAAAACAGGGCTGAGTGTTGCTCCTTCCTAGTGGTTAACTTCTCCAGACCCAGAAGTAACCACAAAAGGCCTTCTTGATGGCTTGTCTCATCATCTAGTCCTGTTCTGGGGACACATGTCAGCTCTGGTGTTGAGTAGATACTTTGTGGTTTCTAGACTCAAACTTCTGGGTCCCCCAAAATTGCAGATGCAGAGGAAGTGTCCACTGTGTGTACAGGTGTCATTTCTTAGGGGAGCACTTGCCATTCTCACATGCACGTTATCCTAGCTACCTCAGGGGGGAATCCTGCAGTTGCTTCTGAGAACACAGGCTCCTTGGTCCCTCGTCTAATCAGACACCAGATTCCAGGGATCTGGTCACAATAAGATCTGTCAAATCTCTTTTCCTCTTTATTTTTAGTCTCACAAATCCATCCTTTCCATACTATTATATTAGCTCAGTATGCTAAGACTATTGCAACAAGATGCCACAGACTGGGTGGTTTATACAAGACTACTTTTTCACACATCAGGAGTCTAGAACTCCAGGTCAGCTGTTGGCCTTACACTCTGCCTTCCCTGAGTAAACTGACAGGCTCCTTCCACAGTGTGCACCAGCGGTGCTGGGGTCTCCTTTCATAAAAGGACAGCAGTCCTAGTGGGCTAGACCCCCACTTTTCTGGCCTCTTTTAACCTTATTAACCCCTAAAGGTAATGAGTCCAGCCATTATCACCTTGTGGGTAGGGGTTTAGCATGTGGATCTGGGAGGACACAATTTGGCCTGTAAAGATCTCTGCTACCCCATGTCAGGATTAGTCTAACTCCTCGTTGACCTCACTCCCAACTCCCTTCAGGCCAGCCAGCGAACAATTTTCATCTTGTTCAAATCGCCCTTTAGTTTTATTAAAAACCAGAGTGATTCTCATGTCTAGAATGTAGCCCAGCTCTGTGGTCTGGCGTTTGGTTCCTTGCTAACAATAGTGTAACTGGTCAGCTACAATAACACCAACTAAGACACATAAACACATGAAACACAAAGTAACACCAAACATCACCATAACACATTTTAGAAGTCCGGTGTGCAGTCCTCCGTGCTGCTTAGTGGTTTTATCACATGGTCTTTCTTTTTTAAACATAATTCTTTATTGAGTCTTTGGAAATGCCACATCATGAACCTAATCCTACTCACCTCCCAGCCTCTCCACATCTGCCCCTCTCCCCTGCAGAATGCCTCTCTAAAGAACCCCCAAAATTAACTATAAAAAATATTCACCTCACTCCTCCATCTTTGCAAAGTGTCTTTGTTCATCCTAGTGGTAATGGGAGCTGAGGTGTGTCACACAGTATACCCTTTTATCCTATTAGCCCCAAACATAAAATGTTCATTGCAATGAGTCATTAGTTTGGTTCAAAGTCTCTGGCATACCATCAGTACTGGCCCCTTTTTGAAATTCTCCCCAGATATCCTGCTGTTGCCCTAGTCATTGGGGCTTCTATGGCTATCTTTCACAGGACCAGTCCCTTCTCACACTCCAGCAGGTCATAGATGGGGTAGAGGTTAGGCTGGGTCAACCCAAGGGCCAGGATATGGGTCTAGGTAGTAGCTGAGCTGATTGTTCCAGGCCATTGGGAATACCCCCTCAGTCAAGGGGCAGAGCCAGCTAAGCCTATGCTTTCAGGGGCCAGCTCTCTATTGCCCTTGGTGATGAATAGGGTCATCTCTACAGAGGGGGGGGGAGCCAGCTTTCCCATGGGGAGCAGGGCCAGCTGTCCTGCTGCAGTGACCAGCTATCCCAGGATCAGCAAGACCCTCGGATTTCAACAGGCATGGTTCCTATGACCCCCTACCACAAGGCATTTAAAGCACCTCTTTCATTTTTCTTCAAGTATTTAGCAAATGTTCCGACCTCTAGGTCTTCTGTAATGCCCTCTTTTTCTAGTTCTTCAAATCCTGCCCTTTCTTTGAGGAACCACACCCTTGCCTTTCTCTGTGTCCTCATGTATGTACATGGGAAGATGGAAAAGAAATGAAGGAAGATCATATTTGATAAAGTTCTCTGATAACTGTAGCCTAAATGTCCTCTCTGCTGAGAAAATGTCTATAACCCCACCCCAGAATCCATCACATCAACTTTATTTATTCGTTGAGTTGTTTCTAGCCAGAGTCTTACTGTATAGCTCTAGCTGGTCTGCAGCTCACCGTGGAGGCCAAATTTGCAGCAATTTTCTTGCCTTTGCCTAAACGATGGGATTTTAGGTATGTGCCCAGCATGCCAAGCCTCTTTAACGTATTTCAGTGCTCCTAAATACCTTCATCACCCCCAGAGAATTCATTGCTTATCTTATTAACCTTCTACCCCAAGTGATCTAAATTTATGGAAATTGTGACTATTGCCTTTTTATTCTGTGATGCGGACTTAGCATCTGATACATAGTAGGTTCTCAGTAAGTGCTTACTGGATGAATGAATGATGGTTTGTTTTGGAGTAAATGGTGTACCTATCAAGAAGTGCATCCTGGCAGGGGAGGGCTTACTTAGAAACCTGGACCTGTTTTCTGCTTGTTTGTTTTCAGAGTCTCACTCTGTAGCCCAGGATGGCAGGCCTGGAACTCACTATGTAGCCTTGGCTGGCCTTGAATTTATACCACCTCTCCTGCCTCACAGCCTCCTCCAGGGCTGGGATGAAGCCACAATACCTGGTGCACTGATCAGTTCTTGTCAACCTGATGTAAGCTAGAGTTATCTGGAAAGAAGGAAGCTCAATTGAGAAAATGCCTCCATCAGTAAGGCCTGTAGGCAAGCGTATGGGACATTTTCTTGATTGATGATTGATGTAGGAGGGTCCAGCCCACTGTGGGTGGTACTATCACTAATAGGTGGTCCTGAGTTGTTTTCAGAAAGCAGCCTGAGCAAGCCATGGGAAGTAAGTGGTGTTTCCCCGTCTCTGCTTCAGATCCTATCTCCAGGTTCCTGTCTTGAGGTCCTGCCCTGCTCTGGCAGTAATTAGGGTGGGTAAGAGGAGATAAACCCTTTCCTCTCCAAGATGGTTTTGATCATGATGTTTAACACACCAACAGAAAACAAACTAGGACATCTGAACAGACTTTTAAATCTTACCCATGAGGTATTTAGGAAATCTTACGCTCATGTGCATTGCACATACACAAATATGCATTGTCCCTTGCTTTATATATTATATATTCCAAAAACTTTCATGTGAATTAAAAATATGTACCTGGGTTCAGAAAGTATAAAAACTCAAGGACTCTTTATGAATATTTAAGGAGCCATGTTGAGTGAAATCCAACACTCAGTCACTTGGCAAACGGTATGTTTAGCTAGACAATAGATTTGTTTTTCTCTATAGATTTTCACATAGAGTGGGTCTGTAAAGGAAGCAAATCCTCCATAGAAGGGCAGTCTCAGCATCTCAGGAGTCACTGTCTCACTGTCCTGTGCGTTCATGGCCTCTAGCTCCTTCAAGATTAGATGTGCCTCTGTGCCTCTGTTCACACCCATTTCCTCTGATTGGTAAGTCGCTCTAGTCAGGGTTCAGCTAGCATTCGTCTTTCTGTAGAAAGCCTTTCCAGTCACCTTAATGATGGTACCGTCAATTTTGTTGCTCTTGTACCTCATGCATTTCTGTGTCTTGTAAGTCCTAAATCCATGGCTACTCTGGCAGCTCCTTTGTGGAGTGGGCTATACCCTGCGTTTCATTTAAATATCTTTTTATGTCTTGGACATTTCTGTGAAATATATTTACAAGACATTTGGAAATGAATGTTCCATCCTTCATAGCCAGATTGCTTGGGCCCAAGAGAACCTGAAAACAAAGAGCTAAGGGATTCTAGAATTCTTCCTGGGAGCTGGTCCAGCCCTTTCCTTGTGGTTTTCTTGTGACTGGGAAGAGCAGGTTACTTTTGTACCATGAAGATCAGGGCCTGGGACTCAGTGCCCTGCAGGTTTGCTTGTGTTGACCTAGGGAAGTCAGAAATGTTAGCTGATTTTCTGCCTACATCATCTCTGTCTTCATTTTCTACAACTGGCAAGAAAGATCTATCCTATGGGCCAAATCCTTTCCTTAATTTCATATGGTCTTTGGCAAAAAAAAAAAAAAAAAAAAATTAAAAAGTGATGCAAGCATAATTAAAAATACAACTTATTTTTTCATTCTCTTTGCAAAGCTGCATCTATAAATGCACCAGCTAGGAATATTCCACCTAAAAATGTCTGTGTAAGTCTTTCTTTGTCTCTCACTCTGAGTATTTGTGGTTCTGTGTTTCCCCTGTAAGTGTGTATCCATTCATTTCTCCATCTCTATTTCTTATTCCTTACAGTTTTCTCCTATCATCTTTCTCCTTATGTGATGGAAAACAATTACTAATGAAAGCCCAAAAAAGGTAAATTCTCATTTTTTGTTTTTGTTTTTTTTTTAGAAGACAATTAGGTAAAAACGACACTAACTCATTAGATTATCTTAATGCAAATTTAGGTCACATTTGACATTAACTTACCAACCTCAGTAATAAGTATATTTTTTTCCATATTTGTAATTGAGATATGTATTTTCATTTAAACATATTGAAATAGTTATAGTCAGACACAGTAGTACAGTTATTCCTTAAGTGTTTGATATATGGATTTTTTCACACTTCATTACTATAAATAGCACTGACATAAAAATCTATACAGATGATTTTTATTTCTAAAAGGAGAACTTTTCAAGTTAAATGCTTTCATTGACTTTAAAAACTAAAGTCACAGAACATGAAGTTTCTTACTTAAAACAATAGCTCGATTAATTATTGAGCTGTGACAGTTAAGAGATCAGAAGGCAAAAAATTTAACTCATTCTTCATTGAACAAATATTTGGGTGCCCAGCTGTACGTTAGGCACTGATACAACAAATGAAGGCATTCCAAAAAATAAATAAGAAACTAGAAAAAATCCTGCCTATGGAGAACCTGGATCTTAGTGAGAGGAGACGGATAGTAAATACTACAAATGAGCTAATTATATAGCAAAATGAAAGGTGACATGCTGAGAGACAAGAAAAATTTCTGGCCAAAGGGATTCAGGATGGTCGCGGTGACTGTGGGTAAATGTCCACTGGAGGTTTAAATAGGGGTTGAGGGTGGAAAACATGGAGTGGGGACATTTCATGAGAGAGTTAAGGGAGGGCGGAAGTTAGTCATGCAAATATGGAGGTGAGTGCATGACTGGCAGAGAAGACAGGCCCCTAATGAGTGTTAGCTCTTCTGGGGAAACCCTATGAAGCCTGGCTGGGTGTGTTAGGAGGGAAGACGGCCAGTTGAGACCTCTGCCCAGTGTTTCCAGGTTCTTATCTCCATCAAAGAAAGACTTGGAAGATACATTAGAAACTGGAAGAAAAATTTTACAAAATTTACAAAGGCACAACTCAAAGGGTTAGCACAGTAAAAGAGAATGGCATTGTGGTATTCGGGATGGTGACTTTGACGCCAAACTGGTGGACGGGTAGATTATCATGAGTTGCCTGAAAAAGGCAGCAGGGGATTCTAGGAATGGGTATGAATTCCCCCCACAGTACTGCTTACTTCCTTTTTGTACTCACGAGAGTCTCCTAATGTGGCATCGGATACTTGATGGGACAGGTACTTTTGAAGGTTACAGACATAGTGTTATCACAGAACACTTCATAGCCATCCACATCAGCCATGTTGGGCCGAGTTGGTGTGGAGTATCGTATATCTTTACTGGTTTAAGGGTCTGGTATCCTGCTCTAGAAAGCTCTGAGATCACCAGCCTGTAGCTATCATGTGTTTTGGCTCTTTCTTTTGCAATGTCTGTCTAACCAACTTTAGTTGGAGCAGAAAGAGTGAGGGTAGAAAGCTCAGCCTGAAATGGGGAGCAGCCTCATTGTGTGGGTATTATAGGTACTTATAAAGACTTCAGCCATTTGCCTTGTATGGTCTGCAAAGTAGGCTGAGGACAGCTACACTAGATTTGCTTTCTTAGAAGTGGCAGGTGCTGGATCAGCCCTGAACACCTGCAATGGGGAATTATTGTATTTTTGACAAATTATTCTGGGCGAATCTGAATTGCCCTCCGGCTTGTGACTCTTCTTTCAGCTTGAAGAAGAAGAAAAAGCCCATGATTTTAAATTAAAAATCATTTCATAAGAAGATGAGAAGTTCTTAGCGTCCCAAATGTCAGTGATTTAGAGAGGTCAGAGGTTTTGCAGGAATTGTAGCTCAGAGGTTAAATGACTTACACAAGGTTACACAGAGTCGAGTTTCAGAGTGACCCTTCTGAATTCAGTGAACCTTCTGCCTGACTGGGTTGCCTAATAAACGGTGTCGTTTGACCTGTCAGGTATTTAAGTTCCCAAGGCTCTCTCATGAGGAACATTGTCTGAACCCAGAAGTTCTGTATGGTTGATAGGTTGATTAAATGTTTAGTTACCTGAAGATCAACTAGCTGTGGTTTTTTTAACCTTTGTGGTTAAAAATGACTCAAAATGTATTAATCACATTTTCTGCTCCTTGAGAGGAATTCTGGGAGATTCATTCCATCTTAGAAGTGGAATGGGCCTTTAATTCTTCAGGATCTTGCAGTGCTCTGGGCATTAACCCGGCAGCAAGTTCTTACTTAATATCATTATAAAATATAAATGCCACTAAGCTGACCTTGAACATGAGTTAAATTTCTGCTTTCTTTTTAAGTTCATTTTTTTTAAAAAAAATTATGCTAGCTTTCTTTAGACTTGTTTCTGAACATTGCTGCTAAAATTTCTCACTTTAATTAATTTCTTTTTATAATGTTGGGTTTTCTTGACCTTATTTTACAACTTGGGCCTGAATGATAGCTGCAGTGTCTGAGCATGCAGACACTGTTGTCGCCCTGGGTTGCAATATGTCCTTGTAGGGGAATCAGTTCAGAAATCACTTCCTGAGGTCAGTGTTCAGGTTTTAGAACTCAGCTGGGGATATGATTTCAGCTTATGTCTTCTCCATTTACATTCTCCCATAAGTTTCAGCCATCAGATTAGGTCTGTCCCTGTCATGGGGGCAGGTCATACATCCCCACCGAGAACACACACACACACACACACACACACACACACACACACACACACACACACACACACACACACACAGCCACAGCCACACACACACACACACACACACACCACAGCCACACACCCACACACACACACACACACACACACACATTTATTTTTCCAAGCCAGAATTGGAAGTTGTGTCTGGGTTGCTGGCTGCTTTGGAGATGGGATGTACATGGATACCTAAAGTACTTTTCCCTCCGACTCCTGTCCCATGGAGGAGTCACATTCAACCACAGGACGTGGTGCCCATATGAAATGTTCAGTGAATCTACTAAAGTTGTCTGGTCCTATTCACTAGCTGCATTGAGGTCATCCCTCTCGAGGCTTACTCATCTTGTACAATGTGTAAGTTCAACCTAAATTTGTTTCTGGATGTCTGTGCCGTCATGATTCACTTCCTAATGCTCTCCACCACAAGACCGGGTATAATTTGTGTTTTTAATCACAGTTTGGCCTCCCAAATTGTCACAGGCACTTTTCTTTTCAATGGGTAGTTTCATTGAGCAATTCCTTGAGAAAACTCTGAACATGGGTGGCATGTATATGATGCTCAGTTTCATGAAGGATGATGATGGAGATGGGTGTATAGGAAATCCCGAGGAATAATTAACATTACACCAGGGGCTGGGATGGAGATTTGGAGGGGAGGTCTTGTAATATAACTTGGCTTTTGTTTGCTCATTCCTGAGTGATCCATTAGATGGAAGGCAGATGATTACTGTAGAGTATTATTTTAACTAGGCAAAGATATGCTACATTTGGTTATACTGCAGAATATCACTTTAACTGTGTAAAGGTGTGTTACTTTTGGTTATGCTGCATTTGTTTATGTAAAGATGTGTTTCGTTTGTTTCACCTTGACTGCCTAAGATACCTGACTGGTCTAATAAAAAGTTGAATGGCCAATAGCTATGCAGGAGAAAGGATAGGTAGGGCTGGCATGCCTAGCCTATGGAGGTTTCTGTCCCATCTGGCTCCGCAGCGGTTTAGTTCCAAATAAACCCACAGAGGCTTATATTAATTATAAACTGTTTGGCCAATGGCTTAGGCTTCTTACTGGCTAGCTCTCTCTTAATTATTAACCTATAACTATTAATCTATGTATTTCTACATTGGACTTCTCTTAACAGAGCTTACCCGGTGTCTTATCTTTCCAGTAGCTACATGCCATCTCCCTGGAGGCTCCTCTTTGCCTTCCTCTTCCTAGCCTTCCCTTAGTCTGGTAGCCTTGCCTATGCTTCCTGCCTGGCTACACCCTGCCTGTCCATTGGCCGAAACAGCTTTATTCATCAAGCAATAACAGAAACATTATATTCACAGCATACAAAAGGATACCCCCATCACTAGCAGGCATATAGAATAAATAGGAGAAGAAATCTAGGCTTGGGAAGAGAGAAACAAAACATGAAGAAGAATGAGAGGAAGAGGAGGAGAGAAAGGGGACACACCCAAGACAAGAAGCCATGCAGATGCCAGCCACCCAGCCAGACACAGAGAAGCCATGAAAGATACACAGAAAGAGAGGAAGAAGGTACAACGTTCTAAGGCAAAAGGTAGATAAAGAGAAACAGGTTAATTTAAGTGAAGAGAGCTGGTCAGAAACATGTCTAAACTAGGCCAAGCACTCAAAATTAATAGTAAGTATCCATGCCATGATTTGGGAGCTGGTTAGTGGCCTGAACAAAAGGAAGGAAAGAAAGACAGACAGACAGAAAGACAACCTGTTACAGATGGTAGCTATCAGATTTAGCTTTAAGGGAATGATTGCCTCCCTGTAATGTGGCATTCTTATCTGTCACATCAATGTGCAGGGGAACTGTGGGGAAGCTGTGATGTCAGGAAAGAAGGACTCTGACTTACTCCCCCAGCTGCTGGGAATGCTGCCAGCAGGAAACCTAGGTTCTGTTGTCCTTTTGTAAGGGGCGTGTGTTGGGGGGTGCCTTGTCCAAGGTCACTGACATGGTTGGTATGAATGACTGGTCTGCATGGATGTATACTGGCCCGTCTTTGCAGCCCCACCTCAGAACCTCTCAGAAGCATCATTCTAGCATCAAAATCATCCTTGCAGGATGCCCAAGGCTAGGTCAGTTTCTCCCTCAGTTCAGAAGTCACTTCCCTTTCTGTCATTCCCCACATGTTTCTCCCAAGACACCTAATTAACTAATTACTTGCCAAACACTACCTCAGAGTTTGCTGCGAAGCTCAGGCCACTGGGAAATCTCTGAGCTATTTCCCTGTCCATTAGAAAACACAACAGAGATTTTCCCCAAATTAACTGGAGAAGGACTTTTTCTTTTATTATTATTATTATTATTATTATTATTATTATTATTATTATGTCATTAAGATGAAAAGAGTGACAGCTAAACTGAGATGCAAAGCAAAAGTAGAACAAGGTTGACTCCCTCTGTGAACATGGGATGTGGTGGTGTTTCTTTTTGTTTGGAGATGGGAGTCTCACCCTGTAGAGCAACTGGCCTAGAACTCATCAGACTGCCTTGACCTGATGTGGAATCCTCTTGCCTCGGCCTCCCAATGTGTAGACGTATAGGTGTAAATTCACTACCATACTGGGCTTAGGCTTCAGATGTGGAGGGCTGTCTATCTGGTTTCTCTTTGACAGTGAGAAGACATCCGCTGACATCTCCCTCCAATAACTGTAAGAGTTGATGGTATGAGGGAAAGAATGTTTTGAACTGGATACTTCTTTGTATTTTGCATTGAAATTTGTCCTTGCAGAGGTCTAAATTAAGTCCTTGCTCAGACCATTTCTCTGCCCCCCTTGTGCCACTATGGTGGTGGCAATGATTACTGAAGGGGCCCATGGGTAAGTGGGCAAGTGGTGCCTGGAGGCTGTGACACGGATTTCCACCAGACTTGCATAGCATAGTTGCTTCTAAAAACATTCTCCTCCTCTACAGTGGGGTTCAACCAGTGTGGACCTCTGTGAGGGGACTGAAGGCAGCCATTTTGGATTGCCCAATCTGGGGTGGAAGAACAGTATAAGGCTGGGTGAGGTAGAAGTCAGGGTGAACCTTTAGCAACACCCAGAGAACAGCTGAGAACTAGGGGAGAGAGCAGAATACAAACAACAAAAACAAAGAATCCCCAACAAAACACAAATAAAAACAAAACAAACAACTGAACAACAACAAAACCCCAAAACAAACAAACAAACAAACAAAAAAACCACATGCAGACAGCTTTCTGTCCTTTCCTTGGCTCTTCACGGAAATGAGGATGTATTCCCCAATGGGACAGCCCATCTCTTGGCATGAACTTCTGAGGATATACAGACTTTTCTCTGTAGGCTGGGCCACCACCCAGCTGAATCCTAGGATTAGTATGTGGGCCCGGGGGCCCTGGTGGGGTTGAAGCGAAAGAAGATACAACTATTCAAGAATTGGGTCTCTTTAACTCCTCAAGTTGTGTTGGCAAGCCAATCAGTGGGCTTGGTGGGCCTGAGCTTCATGTTCCTGTCTATTTGGCAAGGGCATCCAAACTTGTCTATTTGACAAGTTAGGGACAGGGTTGAAAATGTGTTTTTGAGACTTACCCCGAAGGTCTACCCAGCCATTCTGGGCCTGGCAGGGGGCTTGTGCAGACTAGGGGGAGAGTGGTTGGAGCACTAAAGGGCCATGTAGACATGGGATCCCCAAGGGACAAGGTCTCTGGGCAGTTAGGAGCTGAGGAAGGCTCCAAGGCATGGTGCCAGGCACTGTGCGACAGGGAGCAGAGTGCAGTGGGGTGGCCCTTGGGGACCCCGAGGAGGACCGAGACAGGAAGGGGACATGCGAAGACTGAAAGTGGGGGAGGCAGAGCCGGCGGGCAGGCCGGCGGGTGCCCCAGCCCCGGCGTGGGGAGCTGGGCGGTGGCCGGGCCGAGGCGCGGGCGGAGCGGAGGGCGGAGGCGCGGGGCGCGCGTTTGGGGCGCTGCGGCGGGGAGGGTGGTGGCCGCTGGGGCGCGCGGGCCGTGTGTGCGCGCTCTGCCTCTCCAGGAGGAAGATGGCCCAGGAGGGAAAGTTGGGGTGACGCGTGCTGCCCCGAACGCTTGCCAGGGGGCACGAAAGCGAGCCCGACGGAGCGGTGGCCACCCAGGCTGGGGGGCGCGCAGTCTGGGCGACGCCACCGTCACCGCGCCCGCCCCCTCACTGCAGGTGGCCGCGGGAGCTCCGAGTCTGGGTGGCCCGGGGGCGCGGGCGGGCGCGCGCTGGGGATCCCGGCTGAGGGATGGGCTGCGCCCCCAGCATCCATGTCTCACAGAGCGGCGTGATATACTGCCGGGACTCAGATGAGTCCAACTCGCCCCGCCAGACCAGCAGCCTGTCGCAGGGCCCCACGGCGCCCCTGCACGGCCTCTTCGTGCAGACCGACGCCGCCGACGCCATGCCCCCGAGCCGCGCGGCGGGACCCCCGGGCGCTGTCCGAGTCCGTAGGTCCCGGGCTGAGCTGGGCAGTGGCAGTAGCACGGGGTCCTCGGGGCCAGCTGTGACCACCTGCCGGGGCCGGAGGCGACACTGCTGCAGCGGCGCTGAGGCCGAGACCCAGACCAGCTACACCAGTGTCAAGGTAAATGCTAGCTGTTGTGGTGCTGCCCGTCGGGGTCAGCACCGGGCAGGGGGGGCTGGTGGCGAAGTTGGGAGATCGATGCGGGGGGGGGGGACAGTGTTGCTGAGGAGGAGTTTACTTTTCATATTTGTGGGTGGTAAAGGCCCAGGGAATTGGGGAGAAAACGATTCTGGAAGGTGCCTGGGACCAACCCTAGCTGGTCCTGGGGTGGGGACAGGTGGAGTACAGCACAGAGGAAAGCAGTCGGGGCGGCCTGTTTCTTGCTGAGGGAGGGCAGCCTGTAGTTCAATGGATGTAGCTGGAGGGATGGGTATGCATCACCAAGAAATGCGAGTTTCTCTGAATGAAATCCGAGCGTTGAGCTGGATCTGCATGTTGTGCAGACTAAGCACCAGGATGTTAGAGTGCCTCGGGTTCAGATTTTCACCTGCAAGTCAGCTAGGCTGGATGGAGTTCTCAGTGCAGCGGCCCGGTGCAGGGATTTGTGAATGAATAGGCTGTTTATATTTGAAGAGCTATAGAAAGGGACTAGGGGAGAGCTGAGAGGAACCTGTTGTCGCTATAGTGTTTCTCTGGGATAACTGTATCTTGGACAAAATTGAGATAACCCAGCCAGAGTTTGGAATAGCAGCAGAGCCACTGCGGAGAGAAGTGGTTGTCAGTTCAGGGCAGCTACCTCAGGATGATGGTTATGTACACACAATGTCCGGGGGGAGGGGGGGGGAAGATTGTGAGGGTGTAGAAAGGTTAAAGCAGTCTCCAGATAGTTCTTGGTGAAAATTTATTTCAACAGTGCCTATCTATATGTCTTCAAAGCACTTTTACATCCAAGAGGGATTCATTGTGTCAGATGGATTCGCTTTATAACAAATCAAAGAGCAATGACACATCTAATTGTGCACAGGAGAACAAACACGCCCCTAAACTCTTAATGTGAGATAGACACAGCTCTTATGTAGCCAGTAGATTACCAGGGACCATTCCATGATTCCTTGACAAAGACACAATTGTATATCTAGTAGTTAAAAATATGCTCAACAGTTGGCCCAGTGTGAGGAGGCTCCGCGTTGTCCCTGGATGAAGTGCACCCACACTGGAGGAAAGGGAGGGAGGGATAGTGGGCTGCTTTTGGACAAATTTCATTTTTGTCAAATGCAATCTCATTTTGCTGCATAAAATTTAACCAGAGTTTACTAGTAGCTGTGATGTTTCTCTGGTAATAACTGTGAACACCATTAATATAAACCTACCATTTAATATGTAGCTGCTACATGCCAGGAATAAGTTACCTACTTTTGAATATTAACAGTCTATCTAAAGAGTAGAGACCTGGAATTTATATATATATATATATATATATATATATATATATATATATATATATATATCTCTTTTTTTTACAGAGGCGCATGTGGTGGACCAAATTTGCTTTTGTTTGTTGCTTTCTGGGTCTCCTGCCATCAGTAACATAAAGTTAGCATGAGAAGAAATTTCAAGGTGTTGAAAAGGTTATTTTTAGCAGCATCCTTAACTTGGGGTTTTAAAAGGGAACTTGAAGGCCTGAGGCAGTACTTGGGAGCAGTGACTGCTCATGAACTCTGTGGTATTTTGTTTTGGTTGCTCAAGAGAAACTTATGTATTTTTGCCTTTCATAGTAGCAAGGAACTCATTTTTAGTACCTGGCAACCCTGGCTACTCAATGTTTGTTTAGTGAAAGAAAAAGCATATGAATGAGACCATTTTTCTGTGTCTTAGTGCTTTCCTCAAGAGGCTACCTAGGAAATCAAATGCAGTGAAGGCTGATGGAGAAAATGAGCCCTGATTATTAGCATTACTATAAACTCAAATAAATCTCATGCTACTTGGCTTAAGTGTTAAAAGGCTTGACCTGGGAAGGAATTTAACTCACTCTACTATCATTAAGATGGCCAAATAAGAGCTTAATTTATTCCAAGCCATTGCTAGGAATGCTGGGGGGTATTCCTTCAGTGATTCAACATGAATTTGCATTTCACAAGCCTCAGAAATTATACATTTGAAATTAGAGCAGGTATATTTATGCAAATGCTTTAGGACAAGTTCTCAGAGAATTTCCCAAAATGTTTAGTAGTAACCTTTAGCCTCCAGCTAATATTCTACAGTCTTTTGCAGTCTAAAAGATCACATGTTCTGTGCCCTTACATGGATGAGATGATTCTGTCAAAAAATTTTCCTTTTCCTTTTTAGAATGAGATTTTCCCCCCCTATGAGTGTGTGATAGTTGGCAGCCATGTGGCTCCGCCTCCTTTCTGACTGCTTGGGTAGAAAAAGAAAGTCTTTGCCATTTGGTCCTATTTCCAGCAGCAGTGGGTTTCAATAGTTTTTTTCCTTCCTCTTTTTACATCAATTATAAACACTATCTTTATTATCTAGTTGGCTTCTGGTATTCCCCTGAGTGCAAAAAAAAATGTGTGTTTGATCTCTTTCTTTTTCTAGCAATCATTTATTTCATTAAGCTTTTAGAATGATGAAGCATTATGATGTCAAACATGATGTCAACAGGAACCTTCTTGAATATCTAATTGGCAAAAAAGATTATGAACATTAATAATTCATATGCAGCGCAACGATATCGCATGAGTTTCCATTTCTGGTAAGGAGTTTGTCTCCCAATTGCTGTAAAAATGCAGCTTCCTAGCAATTTGTCTCTCTCTTGCTTGCCTTTTTAAAATAGTACTCTAACAGGAGACTCCTGCAGGATGCTCACTCCTGGTGTGTGCCAGTTCTTTGATTCTTGTTTAGAAATCCTTGGAGGAGACGATTGAACTTCTCTTGGGGAGGAACTAGAAATCCTTACCAGTCTTTTCCCATACCAGCTGTTGCCACTTGGAGCATCCAGGACTGAGCAGCCAGTCCTCACAGCCTTTACTGATGTGCTGTCTTTCTCCATCCTCAGCATAGGTGAGCTGTACTGTGGATACAGATGTAGATGCGGTTGGTGTCATCTGTGCTGATGGCTAGCATCATCACCATCTTCCCTTTACCACTCCCTTCATCATGCTCATTTGTTCCTTCAGAGGAAAATGACAACCTCTACTGTAGATGCTGGGAATTTGAGATCATCTGTAATACTGAGTGAACAAAGCCTACATAGGAGGCTAAATCTCTTCCAAAAGGTGTGTGTTTAAACCCATTATTGATGACTTTCACAACATTGTTCTGTGGCATTCTAGAGTCAGTGAGGATAATGTTAAATTGACTCTACTTAAAGGAAAGTGAATGTTTATGTGACCTTGTAGCAAATAATGAGACTTTATTAGGGAGAAGGGATTAGAGCTACTTTTTATAGCATTTCTTCTCTTTCTAGTCACGATTCCCAAACCAGAGTCACCTGGAGAGATTGTTAAAGTGCACAGTTAGTCTGGACCCCACCCTGAGGTGTCTGATTTACTAGGTCTTGGGATAGGAACCCGAGAACTTGAAATTTCAGGGATTTTGTTTTTGTTTTTTAAAGAGATATGGTGTTTTGCTGATCTTGGGGCCACACTTGGAGATCCCATGCTTTAAATGAATTAAGTTGTTTTACAGCCCAGATAAATTATGTGTGGCCTATAAATTATGTACTACCTATTGCTGTGGACACCGCTCTCTTCATTTATGGAGTTAGGTTCTGGGTCTTCACAGCTGTCTGGAAAAGTCTAAGTGGGGAGAAAACTGGACCATGCAGCCCACTCAGGTTTTTTTGAGGTCAGTGCCCTGCAGGATCATCTTGGGTTTCCATGGATCCTGATGGTTTGCTTTCCCATCGCAATCCCTTTAGCTGCCTCTGCCTTGGAGGGACCATGCTCCACACAATGGGCATTTGCAAGGTCAGGGAAGATGCTGAAATGGGGTTGAATGTCAGGCAGGACACTTACATAGTCTATTCTTTATTCTTGGGGTTCTTGCTACTTCTTTTATAGTTTGGTTGTTGTTTTTGTTTTTATTTCAAAGTAGAGCATAGAGATAGAGTTTAGTAAGCTCTGGTGAGCCCTATATTAGTCAAACCCAGGTTATTTTCTGCTGTTATGTATTTTATCAAAATTTGCCTCCTCGCTCCCAACACACAAAATTAGAGCCAGCGGTTGAATTGAACTGACAATATCTTGTATGTGAGGCAAGCTCTGTCAGTGGTCTGTGTTTCCAGACCAAGTGATCCTGTTCATATTACTTTTCCTGCTTTGTACTGTAGTTACACTAATTGAGAACAACTAGATAATCCTTCTTTTGAACACCTTCCAGTAAGACTTCAGATCAGAGGCTGGTAGGAGTGGCACTCACCTTTATTTACAGCATTCAGGAGGCAGAGGCTGGCAGATCTCTGTGAGGTCCAGGCCAGCCTGGTCTACAGAGTTAGTTTCAGGACCGCCAAGGCTACACAGAGAAACTGTCTCGAAAAACCAAACCAAACCAACAACAAAAGGACTTCAAATTAGATAGTGACACTGTGCGTTTAGTGTGGGACAGTTTCTTCACACAGGGACTTCACAGAGGTGCCAGCTGTTGAGTCAGGCTGACGGTTCTAATGGAGGAATACAAGTATTCACTTTCTGCTTTTGTGGGATCTCTGTTGGGTAGGAAGAGCTCATGAATTGCTGCAGCCAGCCAGAGGCTACAGGGAACCATTTCACTTGGATGAGGCAAGATGAGCCAGTCACATCTTCCTTGCTCCCTGATTCAACATTGTCTGGGCAGCAAGCAGAACTCACACGAGATAATAATGCCATAATAAGCTACTTCTAAGTTGCTGGTAGAAGGAAAGAAAGTTCATGAGTGAGGCTACAGGACCCTCAGACTTGAAAAAGAGAACTACTACCTCTTTAGGATGATTATAGGGGTGGGAGTGGTTATGGAAACCCAAGGAATCCAGTCTATAGAAGCTTCCAGAAGCTGTGACCTTAAGGAAGCATGTGAGAGATGCATCCAGTGGATGTATTGACAGTCTTAGCTGGCTGTGAACACATGTGTGTGTGCACATGCACACACAGCCACAGAGATAAAGCCACAGAGACAGAGAGACACACAGAGAGACAAGTAGGCAAATAGCATCATGTAATTGACCTCCATCTTCCAGATCTCCCATCTGTAACTGCTCTTCACCAAACACATCTGCAGCCAGAGAGAATAGGAATACATTGGGTGGGGAGTGCTGGTTACAGGGCAGGGTGGCGAGTGGGCCTGGAGAACTAAATCCTGAACATATCCCAAAGGCACTGAAAAGTGAGGACCGCTCATCAGAGCTACAGAGGGAAACTCAAAGTGTGGACAGTGCAGAAAGCTTGTCTCCGAAGGAAGTGGTTGTGTGTGTGAGTGTGTGTGTGTGAGCATGTGTGTGAGTATGTGTGTGAGTGTGTGTGTTAGTGTGTGTGAGTGTGTGTGAGTGAGTGTGTGAGTGAGTGTGTGTGAGTGTGTGTGAGTATGTGTGTGAGTGTGTATGTGAGTGAGTGTATGTGAGTGAGTGTGTGTGAGTGAGTGTGTGAGTGTGTGTGTGAGTGAGTGTGTGGAGTGAGTGTGTGAGTGTGTGTGAGTGTAGTGAGTGTGTGAGTGAGTGTGTGTGAGTGTGTGTGAGTGTGTGTGTGTGTGTGTGTGTGTGTGTGTGTGTGTGTGTGTGTGTGTGTGTGTGAGATTCATTGCTTATATTTCCGGCTTAGTGACTGGTACTAAAATCTCTCTGGCGACCCTGGCTAGAGTCCTCTGGGTGCTGCACACCCCCTCCTCTTCTGTTTCATTCTCTCTGTCCCTGCTGATTTCGGCTTCTCTGCCCTGGCTTGTTTCCCTCCTTCAGGGCTCAGGGTGGGTAGAGAACTCACAACACTGCCTCAGTAGGCATTGCAGACCCAGCCTGGCCACTTCATGCAGTGGTCTCTTGTAAGACCATCAACGTCACCATGCCCCGGCCCCGTTTCTACTTTCCTGCACTCTCCATGCTTCTTTTCTCAGTCCCCGAAAGTGAGAGAGATGATTTTTAAATATGTGCGTGTAAGGTGATATTTGCAATAAAGAATGTGTACATTTTGGCTTTGTTTTAAAATATTAAGATGTGTATTGTAGTCTTTATTAATTACTTATTTGGGGGGCTTGCGAATGAACCCAGGACTCTGGTCACATACTAACCAAATGCTCTGCCATGGAGCCCCACCCCCAGCCTTCTGGAGTTTGTGTTAGATGTGAGGGGCAGGGTTGCTTTTATACTACAGTGGGAGCCTTGGCGGGTGTCAGGTCTAACAGACAATACCACAGCTTGAGGCCTTGTAGTCTAGTCCGCTTTTCTTACTTGAGCATTGGCAATGGACAGGTTCTCCTCTGCCCACCCCCCCCATTGACTTTTACTTAGGATTTTCTGACTCCCCTGGTTTCCATTCATCTCCCTTTTCCTGCTTCCTTAGGGGTGACCCACAGAAAAATAACTCCCATGGTGGGATGCCACTATTGTGCTCACAGTATGTTCTGAGAAACTGGAGATTGCTGTGATGAAAGTCAGGAGTGATTTTATTCTCAGCTAATCCATCAGTGAAAAAAGGCATATTTTGAGGTGTGTCTTGTTTCCAAGGCAATAGTGTAGATTTTTACTTGGTAAACAAGGTGGATATAAAGACATTAGCTGTTACATCCCCACAGTTCTCTGATCCTCACATCTACACTGTTCACCCTTACTCTACTCCAAACTACACATCCTTGTTTCCATTCTTAAAATGAGGGAAATGGGACCATGGTGAGGGCTTGGTGGTTAAAGCTCTTACTGCTTTTGCAGAAGACCCAGGCTTGGTTCCCAGCACTCATATGTCAACTCACAATATCTATGGCTGCCAGATACTCTAGTATGTACTTACAGGCAGTCAAAAACACTCAATACACACTAAATGAGAAAATAAGTCTTTAAGAATGTGAGAAATTAAGCTGTTATAAATGGAATAAGCTACTCAGGGTAAGACTGAACCCAATCCCAAGCACTTCAGTCTACCCCTAAGGTGATGACATGGAACCTGTGGTCAAGACCCCTGGGAGTTGGTGCTGGAGTACAGCTATCTGTAGCAGGGCAGAGGGGCCATAGGAGGGCAGGGAAGCAAGTGCCCCAAGAGTGGAGTTTTTCTTCATACACATGTACAGTCACCCCGTCTATCTGTGGCCTAGAGTGCTGTTTTGATGTTAGCAGAGGATGTGCAAGGTATGTAGAATTCATGTCATCAACACATAAAATGTTTTCATTGATCACGGTGACATGCTCCACCACGGTTCAGGGCTAATATTCTTGTGGTTGCCATCATTATCTTGGTAACTAGAATGAGATTAAAATCGAGATTTGGGTTATGTGGATTTTTAAAAAACATGGTATTGTCTTCTGTTGGAACATGAAAACCTCACTTGCTAGTGGATTGACTTGGCCAGTGTAGACTAACTGTACTTACAGAGACGTGCTAGCCGGGACCTGAAAATCAGCACGTCTCATGGCCTTGGTCTGCTTCCTGGAATTCCAAAAGGGAAAGGCACAGAAGAACCCTTCTGGGTGAGAACCCATGCTGGAGTGGGGCTCATGGGTCTGCACAGGGCAGAGGGTGACGACCAGCACCTTGCTTCTGCCCTGAGATGGTCCAGCATGGGATTCTCTGGTGTCAACTTCTAACCAGAAGCCTCGTTCTAGAACGGCTTTGAAAGGCTTCTGGATGTTGTTTTGTTGGTGATCTAGGATGATGTGTGCTACACCTGGGAAGATGAACTGTAGGTCCAAAACCTGTCTTCTTTCAGACAGGAAGAGAAAAATAACTGGCCTCAGGGGTGCAGTTGTCTGTGGGAGTCACAGAGCTGAGAGAAGACCCTGAATTCTGGAAGAAGTTACAGAAAGACAAAAGAGACTTACAAGCAACCTATTACACAGAATAGCATATAGTAACTTAATTTTTTTGCACTAGAACCACACAAACATGATGCTCAGGAGCCTCTAAGAGCCTCGACCCAGATCAAAGTCAAATGGAAAGAAAAGCTGGATATATATATATATATATATATATATATATATATATATATATATATTGTAAATATTGAGATCCAGCTGGCCTGGATCTTGCTGTTGTAGTGCAGGCTGGCCCCAGGTTCTGGGCCTCCCTGTTTCAGCTTTCCTTCCGAAGTGTTGTGCTGGTATTACAGGTGTGTGCTGCCACACCCACCAGTAAAGAGAGGCAGGGTTATAAAAGCCAATGGCCTGGCAGCCCTGACCTCACCCTCTAGTGGTCTTTGGAGCATGTGAGAGACAGTCTTGCCTAAGACACTGGGTGGCTCTGAGGAAAGCAGAAGTCACTAATTGCAATATGAGGTGAGCCTCAGTTAAAACTAGAAGCTTTTGTATATAACCAGTGGAGGGTAATACTTAGAAGAATGGTAATAAATAAAAGAACCAACTTCTACGAGCATGTTTGGATGGAGATACACACATGTGTGCATGCATCCACACACTTGCGTAAAAGCATGCTGATGCACACACACATGAACACATACATGCACATCCTCACATGCACTCACAGGCACATTCACACACGTATGCACAAACATATACACTCGCACACATGCACACACATATGCACACACACATACTCATGCAATGTGCACACACACACAATGCACACATACATGCACACACATGTATACACGTACACACCATCTCCTGTGGGACACGTGATAGGGAGAGAATACTTAGGTGAACACATTTGCACGTGGTTTCTGGCTCTCTCCATCCAAAATGTGAAATGGCATCTGCAAAGCCATTTGCGGCTCCCTCACCCTTTGGCATCACAGAGGTCTCCCTGTCCCTGGAATGGTGGCTTAGAGCCCTATGGAGCCCAGTGTCTTTCTCTAACGTGGTCTGACCCATGGGGACCTCAAAACCTTGAGGTGTGCTGCATCCAAAAAAGCCTTCTTATTGCTGGATGAGCTGGTGAGACCAGAGTCTGACCTCCTGAAGGGCACCGGCAGGAGCGCCACAGTATGCTCCCTCCTGCTTGTCCAGAGTTTTCATGAAAGGAAGAAGGGATACTCCCAAAGGCTAGAACATCTGTGTATCCACGTGAGAACGTGAAATCCTGAAGAGCAATCAGGACATGGTTCAGATTGGTGTAAAAGGCAACCTTCACTTTTCTGCGTGGTTTATAAGCAAACAAGTCTCAAACCACTTGTAAGTCCCGTTGCTGATCTCAGGAGTGAGATCATATAGAAGCAATGTCCTATGTGGCATTTAGGTTTCCAGGTCAGCACAAAAAGGGTATTTAACCTGTCCTGTGGCTGTACTGTTGAAATGATGCTGCCGTGAGAGACATAAAATTGAATTAGGGCTTGTTTCTTTTCTGTGGTTGTCTTTTGGGAGAAGTGGGTTTAATTAGAGGGTGACACAGGGGAGAGAGCCTTTAGGAGTTCTTCAGGGAGCAGCTACAGGGAGGAGTCATGGGACTTGGTCCCCAAGTGTGGGCAAGCAGAGGCTCGGTGGCATTACTAATTCACAGAGCTAGGAAAGACACTGAGGCGTGTGCTTGGATGACTTGATCACTCTCAGGCCCAGCACGGCCAGGAGTCTAGAGTAGTGTCTGTCAGATTGTCCTCTATTCATTGTGCTGTTTTACTGGCAGATAAATAGAAGTCTGCCTAAGTTCCATATTTTTCTCTTTTACCCACACAATATTTCAGTATGTATTTGTTTTCTTTTTATTTATTCTTCTCTCATACAATATACCCCGATGGCAGCCTCCCATCCCAGCTCCCCCAATCTCTCCTCTCCCCCAGATCCTCCCATCAGAAAAGAGCAGGTCTCCCAGGGATATCAACCTAACACCGTATAACAAGATGAGTAAGACTAGATGTACACTTTCATGTCAGGCTGCGCAAGGCAACCAAGTAGGAGGAAAAGAGTCCCAAACTCAGGCAAACGAGTCAGAGTCACCCCACTCCCACTGTTAGGAGTCCCACAATAACCCCAAGCTAAAGAACCATACGTATATGCAGAGGACCTGGTGCAGACCCGTGCAGGCTCTGTGGTCGCCTCTTTAGTCTCTGAGCCCCTATGAGCCCTGATTAGTTGATTCTGTGGGCTGTGCTCTCCTGGTGTTCATGACCCCTCTGGATCCTACAGCCCCTCCCCTACCTGACTCTTCTGTGGCGTTCCCTAGTGTTTGGGGGTGGGTCTCTGCATCTGCTCCTATCACCTCAGTATTTGTTAAGCCATAAGAACCTTTTACAAATCTGAAAGTCATGGTGTACCAGTGGTTTCAGGATTCCTTGGTTTAGACACTCCTAATCATCTTGTTCTCTATGTGTGTTGCTATCCACATAAAATCTACTGATTGCAAATGGCTGGTCTCTTGTCTGTTTCCTTTATTTTTCTCTTTCCCCACTTTGTGACCCATTTGTTGAGAGACTGGGGTTCTTTGTCCTAAAGACTTTGCCTCAACCTATTTTACTTGTTACATGCCAGAGGGGCAGCTAGTGTGCCTTCTGTATTTGCTAGGAAATGACAGTTGGATTGACTATGCTCCATTTTGGTCATGGAGGTTGGATAAATTCACATTTTGTTTTTTTGAAATAATCATTTCTCCCTTCCATTTTCTCTCTCCTACCCCTCCTCTTTCTCCCTTTCAAATTCATGGCCTCCTTTTTTTTCATTAATTGTTACATGTATATTTGTATCCACACACATATATGTCTAAACATAATTCACTCAGCCTGTATAATGTTATTTGTGTGTATGTTTTCAGGGCTGACCAGTTAGTACTGGATAACCAATTGGTGTGATGTTCTGTGTCTCCCACTCTTAGCTTTCCTTAGTTGTTTATATTCTTTGGCATGTATATTGCTGTTGTCTTGTTCAGCTCATGTTTGGGTAGTCATGTTAGTGAGACTTCATGAGTGTAGTTTCTGATGTTACTTGGAGTTACGGTATCTCATCAAACTCCCTTATCCTCTGGCTCCTCGATCTTTCTGACCTCTCTTCTGCAATGTTCTGCAAGCCCTCGGTTCAGGAGTTGCTTTGTAGACGCATTAAATACACATTTTCTGTGGTATTGTATCCTCTCATCAGCAAGCAACAACAGTGGTCTCTTCTTGGACGCCAACCCTCACGAGTGACCTCTCTTGGGTGTACTAGCTGGTAGGGGCTGGGAGATGATAATGATCCTGCTCTATCGTTTCTGCTTCATTCATCAGCTCGAGTAATTCCACAAAGATCACCCTCCTTTCACAAACTATTCAGTTTCCCTGGGATACAGTTTCTATAGAAAAGACATGAAAAGCCCCCCTATCTCCAGTTTCTCCAATAATGAGTTGGTTCTACAGCTCTCGTCTAAGGTGAGGGGGACTTTTTGAGTGTTTATTTGTTTGCTTGGTTAGTATCATTTTGAATCCTTATGTGTTTAACACAACATATTGTATATTAAAGCATTGTAGTGATTAGACTTATCGCTGCCAAGACTTATCGTTGCCATTTTTGTTTAGAGCAGTTTATTCAAGATGGTGAGCTTTTTTTCCTTTTTTTTCTTTTTTTTTTTTTTTGCAATTGTTCCAGCTAGGTTGGTTACATTTTCTTCTTTAGTTCTAACACATTTCCTATAGATGAGGCTTCAGTGACCATACCAGAGGAATATCTTGGTGACCACCCTGGCCATCTTCTGCTGTCTGAAGGCTCCAACTATTACAGAATCTTTCTTTCTGTTTTGTTTTATATTGTAAGACTAAGTCTCCAGGATAGTTTTTAATTGAATATGTAGCCCAGAATAGGCTTGGACTCATGGTGAGCCTCCTGCCTCAAACTTCTGCAACCAGACTCCTATTGTTATTTGTAGTACTTTTCCTATAATGTATTTTGTGGTACCCAAAGGGCAGCCTGGGGTGATGGAATGGTTTCCACTGTTCTAGCTTGAGATCCATCCCTGCCTGCATTAGTTACATTGTATTGTTGTGATAAAAATACCATGACCAAATAAACTTTTAGAAGAAATGCGTTACTTGGCGTATGGTTCCAGAGGAATGAGAATTCATCATGGTGGTGAGGTACGGCAGAAGCAGCAGGCATGGCGGCAGGAGCTCATATCCCCTATGGTCATACAAAGCAGAGAGTGTGGACTGGAAATAGCGTGAGTCTTTAAACTCTCAAAGCCAGCCCTTCAGTGACACAGTTCCTCCAGCAAAGCCACACCCACTTTCTTTTCAAACAGCACCAACTGGGGGATTAACTATTCAATCATATGAGCCTGTAGGGGACAATCTCATTCAAATCATCATGTCATCCTACACATGTCTTGTGACCCTAAAGGATCTGCATAACTCATCCTTGTAAACTCTGAGTCATGTATTGGTACAAGTGTACAGAGGTACAGTTCCTATATATAAACAGGCTCCCAAGAGTGGGTGTATGGTACAGGAGAGGGTGGGACACAGAAATGAGCCAAACATAGCTCTGGATATTGGAAGCTTTCATTGTTTGTGCCCCATGGTGTGTGTGCGTGCACATGCGCATGTGTGTCTGTGTGTAGTGTGTGTACATGACACAAGGTGGTGTATTGGTTGGTTGGCAGGAGTTGAGAGTTAGAGACTAAATTCTGTGAAATGAATGAGCAACTGTGAGCTGAGGGGTGAAGTTACCAAGGAGCAGGCGAGTGAGTGCAACCACAGGCTCTGCAACACCCAGGGTCCAGAAGCAGAATTAAGATTCATGTTCTCAGCCAACAGCTCACGGCTGCCAGATGCATATGCCAGAGTCCAAGAGGACCTATTAAGGCTGAGAATGAGGTCTGGTGGCATTGCCAGCAGGGAACATGCTTAGGTTACATGGTTTGCAGGCTACCAGATAAGGTTTGTCTTGTATGGATGCTTTAGAGCAGCATCCTCCCATGCATGTGTAACGTCAGACACAAATGAAACCCACATGGAAGATGTTGACTTTCCTATAACTAGAATTTTTAAAATATAAAAGCAAATATATTAATGTGACTGATATGTTAAGAATATTATCGTATCAATACAACATAGAAATTGAGATAATAACTGACATTCATTTTTAGAAAATTGGAACTAAGTCTTTGAAATCTGGAATCTATTTTGCAATTATAATGCATCTCTATATGGACTAGCTACCTTTATAGCGTTCAATGGGCACACAAGTAGCTGCCACCATGGAAAAGGGAGCAAAAACGTGGAACTTCACTATCAGGATTATCAATCAAAGAATTATAGTTTGGCTTGGTAACTTGACAAGAAATAGAAAACAAAATTTTGTTGGTTATTCCTTTCCCCCATTCTTTTTTTTGCATTGTTCGTACTGGGAGTCTCCACACACTGTCTCCTTGATGCCTTTGCAGGGTGGGCTCCTCTTAGATTCTGCGGGGAGATACACAAGAAACTAGAATGTAGGAGAAAGGATGAGATGAGAGCAGAGGCGCCTGCTAGGGGGTAGTGGCAGCCCACGGAGGGTGACAGTACCATCCCTCCTGATAATCAGTACCAGTGGGGGCTTTTAGGCTCCCACCCAAGGTGTGAGCAGTTTTGTGCCTATGTATGCTACCTCTGTATCTCTTTAGTGCCTCCAGTCCCACTCGATGTTTTATTTATCAACTCTGCCCCCCATCACCTTTGCCAACAGTTCTCTATGAGAACCATTATTTTTCCCTCTTAGTGTGGGATGAATGCATTCTTGGTTTCCTACCAGACACCCAGGGCCTGAAGTCAGAGAGAATTAGACTATCATCTCCTGTATACTACCTACTTAGTTCTCTGACTTGACTGCCTTTCTCTCCCTTCCTCTAAGGAAGATAGGATGGTCAAGCTCACAGAATTACTGTGTGGACCATATGGTGCTGTTAGCTCGGAGTATAGCTCTACTTGTTAATAGTTAAGAGATAACAACATGGGAGTCAAATTTGAAAGCTCATCAATCTATATATTTTTTTTTTTGGTCATGGAAAAATCCAGACAAGAGCACAATGACACCCCATGTTCACACCAGCTGGCTTCAACAGCTTCAACATCAAGCCTTCTTGCACTGATACCACCCACCTCCCCCCACCCAGCGCTGTGATTATTTTAAAACTAAAACACAAAACTCTGAAAAAATATACCCATCCTTCTATTAGCAAGCCACCAAGATAAAGTAATACCTTAATGTTATTAAATACCAAGACAGTGTTCAGATGTCCCTAGCCACCTCATCAACATTTTCATTTTCAACATTTTTGTGTTGCTGGTTCTTTAGAATGAGACCCACCCGTTAGAATTACTTGACCTGTTTCTTGAGTATCTTTTCAATTTTACCCTCCCTCTTTCCTCTTCCCCGCTCAGTTTATTTGTTTGAAGGAACTGGGTCATTCATCCAGCCAAGTTTCCCACATCCAGCAGAGTTTCCCACAGTCTTTTTTCCCCTCAGATTACATTCCTGTGTGTCATCTGCCACGTTCTTCTGACCCTGGGTTCCCTGTGTAGTCATGGTCACCTTCAGAGGATTCATAAGATCTGAGTTTCCTTCCTTCCTTTTGGAGAGCTTTGTGTTACAGGCTATGTTTGCCTTTATGAGGAGGCACACCATGTCTGGTTGGCTCTCTGGCATGTGGACAGCCATTGCTGCTTGTTATACCCATCCATTAAATCCTTGAGGTTTGCAAGGTGCCTCCTTCTGTCTAGAGCACTTCTGGGATGATTCCATAAAGAGAAATGAAACTTCATTTCACTCACCCATTGGTTTCCTTCAGGAACAGATCATGTAAGAAAGGGAAGTTTTTGCTCCAAGATAATCAGTGACACATTCCATCTGGTATAAACTTGATAGTTTATAGGCATAAGGGGGTCCTAGGTCAACTGCAGTTCCTGTCCTAACTGATGCTTAGTTGTCCTCTTTGTCCACATGGATGCCTGTGTCCTTTTCATCCTGCTCTGGTGACATTTAATGTGTCCCTGTTCTTTGGTCTGACAAGATGTTTCAGGCTCAGGGTGTTCATTCCCTGTTTGTAATCTAGACTCAGTCACTTCTCCTGGACCTTTTTTTTTTTTTCTTCCATAAAGTAAGATTTAGAGGCATGAGCTGGACAGCTAGCTGCCCTTGATTAGTGAATTGGTCTTTGTTTTTGAACTTTCCAGGTAGACATAGCCAGAAATTGAGTATTTTTAAAGAGAAAAATGTACCATGGGTTTTAACTTTCTATTCAAGTTTAAGAACTAAGACATTTTTCCTACACTCACCATGGCACACTCATTCTGACCAGCTTCATCCAAGTCGGTTTTTTTTTTTTGTTTTTTTTTTTTGTTATGTTTTGTTTTGTTTTCTATTCCGAAAGACAGAAGCACATGAGTCTCAGAAGGGCAGTGACCAACATTGTGATCAATATGACTATGGGAAGGAGCTTGATATTTTGAATAATTTAATGTCAGGGTCATATTTTCTTGTGGAGATCCAGATAAAACATTGTGTTTTTGAATAATTTTAATAAATTCCTTTTGTGTTTCTTATAGTTCTTTGTTTCATTTTACTTCTGATCATTTTTTAAAAGACTTGACTTTGTGCTATAAAACCCAAAATGATTTACATGTCCCAAAGAAAAATAAAGAAAATATATTTAGAGAAGTATAGTTTCTGTGTTCATTTCTTAGATTCTACTTTCTAGATAGCTATATTCAATTTTATGAGTTTTATAGCATTTTAAAAATGAGCATGTTTATGACCTCCGTGGTTATATTCATGTTATAGTAGTAACTCACTATTCTGTTTTCACTTAGCATTATATTCTGGAAGAAACATCAATGAAATTTGTAAAGATAGTTTGTGTCCTTTTTTTATAGCTGCATAGTATATGGATAAATTGATTTATTCAGTAAGTTTCACTGATCTTTATTTTTGGGACTTTCATACATGCATACATTTAGAACAAGAAAGAGGAAATTTCCCAGAAATTTCCCACTCACAGCAATGTCTTCTGCTGGACCACAGGGACTTTGCCTGAGGTCTGCGTCTCCCCAGGAGTCATAAACTGTTAATGCAGCTTTAGTTCAAGCTCAAGCTTCATGTCTCCAGCAGGGAATTTTCTGATTCAGACGGATTCTTGTCTGTTTTCACCTAGCTACAAACCCGGTTTTCATGCATCTGGGGAGCCCCCGGGTCTTTTCCTAGGAAAGGTTGTATACCCCCACTTTTAAAAAAATATTTATTTTATTTTATGTGTATGAGGGTTTTTGCTTGCATGTATGTCTGTGTGCCATGTGTGTTCCTGGTAGCCGCAGAGGTCAAAAGAGGGTGTCAGATCCCCTGGAAATGGAGTGATGAAGAGTTGTGAGTTGCCATTTGGGTGTTGGGAATCCAACCCAGACGTTCAGTGAGTGCCCTTAACTGCCATCCCTCCAGCCCACATGCTTGCCCTGTGGATGGTAATGAAATTACATACGGAAATGTCCCTTCCTGTCATAGCAGTAAAGTGACTTGGGAGAAATGGGGACTGCCTTTTCATCCTTTCTTTGCCTCACTGCTTACCTCAGAAAACACAGACCCTGTCAGAGCACAGAGTGTCGGGGGCTCAGCACTTACCTGTTGTTGGCTTTATTAGATTTATTTTAAACGTGTGTACACCTGTGGGGTGTGGGTGTAGTTGTGTGTGCATGTGCACATGAGTGCAAATGTCTGAGGAGGTTGGAAGAAGGTCCTGGATCCCTTAGAGCTGGTGCTGGGACCCAAACTCAGGTTTCTTTGTAAGAACCATTTGTGCTCTTTTAATTAGTGTGTGTGTGTGTGTGTGTGTGTGTGTGTGTGTGTGTGTGTGTGTG
This sequence comes from Cricetiscus sungorus, assembly GCA_030556225.1. Classification (NCBI taxonomy): domain Eukaryota; kingdom Metazoa; phylum Chordata; class Mammalia; order Rodentia; family Cricetidae; genus Cricetiscus; species Cricetiscus sungorus. The sequence goes on along the minus strand of JANBXA010000398.1, from coordinate 54,532,407 downwards.
TGTGTGTGTGTGCGCGCCTGCATGGGTTTACATGCATTATGAACACACACTGGTGTGAGCCACCATTGGGGTGCTGGGAACTGAACCTGGTCCTCTGCAAGAGCAGCAAGTGCTCTTGACTACTGAGCTCACTATCTGCTATTTTAAAGAACTTCCTTCAGCACTCACAAAACTTAGAGCATGACTGATGCTTCATTATATTGATCACCAAGCCCTAAGTCAGGTTTTTGTCTCGTGTGTTAAAAATGGAAGGTCGATGAGATGGCTCCACTGATAGAAATACTTGCTGTGCAAGCTGGGCAACCCAACTTCAATCCCTGGGTCTCACTTAAAGATGGAAGGAAAGTATCATCCCCACAAATCTGCCCTCTGATCTCTACAGGCTATGACACACATGTCTACAAACACATCATGAATCCATGTGTGCATTCATACACAAAGACACAATAATAAAAATAAAAATTTAAGTGCTTAAAAATGTGTGTGTGTGTGTGTGTGTGTGTGTGTGTGTGTGTGTGTGTTCCTTTGTGTTTCAGAACTCTTAATTCTTGTGATAAAATCACAGATCTGATTTATGGTACATTTCCTAAAGAGATGTTTTATGTTCAGTAGCATCTGCAAACTGATTTTGTTTGTTTTCCTTCCACATACACATATCAACTTTATCAGCTAGCAATGTTCAAGGTGGTTTTCTCAGCTCACGACTGTGTGGATGAGTTGAGACACTGCAATAAAGTTGGGATGGAGGAACACAGAAAATATAAATTAGAATGAGAGGGAGAGTTGGGGTATGGGACAGAGACAGGCACTGAAGGATGCAAACATACCATGAAGAGTGATTATGGGGACAGTAAGGTGGCTCAGGGCTAAGGGTGCTAGCCCACTGAGCTAGATGACTCACGTTCAATCCCCAGGTAGGGAAGGAGAGAATCAACTCTCCGTGTTGTTTTCTGACGTCTACATACATGTTGCACGTGCATGCCTCTGCCACTGAATAAAACCTTAGAAGAACGTCTGAAAGAGTGAACATACATGTCCAAAAGAGGTAGTTTTGGAGGAGGAGTGACATAGTGTGGGTTGCTGAGACTGGAGGTGGTTCAAGCTGCCTCTATTTAGGAAGGGGAAGCAACATTGGGATTGTTTAAAAAAAATGCAGGAAATTTAAAGCAGGGGCAGTTCAGTCCTACAAACATTTATTCAGGGCCAAAATGAGTGTCAAACACTGAATATAAAGATGAATAAGATAGTTGTCTCCCTAAGGAGCTTCTATGCCAGTTGGTGTGTGAGGATGGCATACAAAATCACTTCTCTATAGCCTGGGACACACCACCGAAGATAAGGATGCTCCCAGGTTCTGTGATGAGGCATGCCTCTTCTGGATCATCTAACTCAGGGTGTTTTATCAGGCTCCAGTCAGGGTGGTATCTATCCTGGAGTCTCCTGAGAAGGCTCAAATAGTAAAGATCTTCCAAGCTCACATTTGTGCTTATTAGTAAGTAGGATTCAGTTCCTTGATGGCTATTAGGCAAAGGCTGGGGGCCACCCTCAGTGCTCAGACACATTGATGCCTCTAGCATGGCAGCTTGCCCTGCAAAAGCAGCAAAAGGAATAGTCAACCATTCATTAAGATGGTAGGGACAATCTTACGTAGCCCATGGTAGATGTGGAGACAGGGCTTACATAAGGATGCAAGGCCCAAGAGGCACCGTAGAGAAGCTCGCCAGCTATACAGGTGGTTAGCACAGTTCTGTAAGGTTTGAAGGAGGCATACTCCAGAGCAACCCGAAGAAAGGGCTCCAGCTCAGCCTAGTGTGGAAGTGGCTTCTCACACAGCACAGTGTCTAGTGTCTGAGTGTCACCCGGAAGGATGCATAAGGATTGATTTGTGTGCAGATGGTTTAATGGGAGAAGAGACAGGGTCCACGAAGGAAGAACAGCACGAGAAACACCAAGAAGTAAACTTGGGTGGCTTGTCAGAGCACTGTCCCGCAAGTAGTTCTGGGTAATGGTATACAGTGCAAGATAGGAACAGTCAAAAATGGAAGAGATGAAAGGGGAGGCCTTGTCAAGGGGGCAGGCCGTAGGCAGAGGTGTGGATGCAGTACTGTGAAAGACGGATGCTCGCAACTTTTATATTGACTCAGATGCCCGGGGAAGAGGGTCTGTGTTAAAATAGCAATGAAGAGGAGAATACTGTACTTTTATTTTTAAATTGTAGAGTTATTTGATAGTTGGAAAAGGCAGAGTGGAGAATAGACTAGTACACAGTGATATCCAGGGTGTTTTTCTTCTTCTTCTTCTTTTTTTTTTTTTTTTTTGGCTTAGTTTTCAAAGAACAGCCTTGTTGGAAATCAGGGAAAAGGAGACAGAAGGAAAGAAAAGCTTAGAAGGGAGAGGTCTGTCCAAGTTTGTGTACATTTATACATTCAGTGACTACAGGACATCTTAACTCAAAATATTCTTTACAGCATCATTTATATTCTCAATGTAATCAATGTAACTATGCAAATCTTCCTTGTTAAGCCATATGCTCTGCTGATGGGAGACAGAGTCAAATATTGAATTCATTTTCTCTCAAGCAGTTTGATCAAGGAAACTTGGTGACAGGATTCTAGTAAACATAGACCAAAGGTGGGAAGCCTGTCTTAGTGTGTTGTCTAGAGTTAGAAAATCCTAGCCTGCCCGTGTGTGCAAACGATGGCACAGAACGCTGCCTACATAGAACGAGATTTCATGTAACAGACGTCTTCCTGAAAGCATTAAGTTCTCATTTTAATTTTTATTACATTAATGTATCTTGTATATGTGTACTGGGGTGTGTATGATACAGCAATCTTGGTGGAGGTCAGAGGGTAACTTGTGGAAATCAGTTTCTCCTGCCATCATGTAGGCTCTGTGGATTGAAGTCATGTCCTCAAGTGTGTTAGCTGCTTTTGGGGGCTGTGATAAAATGCCGTGACCAAGGGAACTTGAAGGAAAGAGTTTATTTTGGCCTACAGTTACACACAGAGAAAGATTTCCATAATCAAAGAGGAGGCATGGCAAGAGACAGCTGGAGCAGGTAGATGAGAGGTCATCTCTCCTCCCCAGGCAGGAAGTAGAGGAAGGGAGTGATCTGGAAATGAGAAGGCGATAAACTCTCAAAGACCACCTGCAGTGATGTACTTCTTCCAGCCTAAAGATTTGCTTCCCTAAAGATTTCATACCTCCCCAAATAGTGCCACTGACTGGGACAAAGTGTCCAGATACCTGAGCCTGTGGGGACATTTCCCACTCAAACCGCCACTGAGACTTCTCAGTAAACGTTTGTCTTAGAGTTTCTGTTGCTACGAAGAGGCACCATGACCATAGCAGCTCGTATAAAGAAAACATTTAATTGAGGTGGCAGCTTATCATTTCAGAGGTTTAGTCCATGATCATCACAGCGGGACATGATGGCGTGCAGGCAGGCATGGTGCTGGAGAAGGAGCTGAGAGCCTTCTATCTTGCAGGCAACAGGAAGTGGTCCATTTTACTGGGTGTGACTTGAGCGTAGGGGACCTCAAAGCTTGCTTCCATAGTGACACACTTCCAACAAGTACACACCTAACTCCAACTAGTGCCACTCGCGCTCCCTTAGGGGTCCATTTTCTTTCAAACCACCGCAGCCTCTTTACCACAGTCCCAACGTCTCCATTTTAGAGTATACAGTTCTGCTTTTTGGTAGAGGTGGTCCTTCACTTAAGACAGAATTGTATCCCATCAAACCCATTGTAAAAATCCATGTTAAACACCCAACCTATTGAATATCGTGGCTTAGGTAGACTACGTCAAACACGATTAGGACACTAACATTAGCCAGCAGCTGGCCATCGTGTAAGACAAAGCCTTTTATTTACTTATTTTTCCAGTACTGGAGAGTGAACCTAAGGCCGCCTTCAGGGTAGACAATTGCTTTACCACTGGGCATATAGCTGGCCCTTAAAAATTTCCCAGGGGAAAATGTTTTCTACAGTTGTTTGTAATAAAGAACCTTCAGTATATGCTGTATACACAACTGAGAACAGAGGGAAGGGAAGACAAGCGGATGCCCTGACTGTATGAAGCCTTCAGCAGCCCTCATGCTGCTCGGGGCAGAATCCCTGGCAGCATGTTCTTGATGCTGGTGCTGTGTTCTTGATGGCATAAGCCAGTACGGGCGGCGTCTTTAGCAGACAGTGGGAATTAACGCAGGACCCCTCTCTCTTCTGTGCCTGGCTGATGCTGCATCTGAATGCCCTTGCAGTGTGTGCCCGGCCTCAGAGAAGGCTGGTGCAGGCTGCCAGTGTTAGCCTACAGAGGCCCCAGGCAGGGACAGCAGATGTGGACAGGCAGAGCGGATGAGGACAGGCATGGCAGATGTGGACAGGCATGGCGGTGTGAAGTTAGAGACCAGCTTGCACACTATGCAGCTCCTTTTCAGAAATCACTTTTTTTTTTTTTGTTAATTTTAGAATGTGATTGTTTTTAAAACTATGGAATGATAGAAAAACATCTGCTTTCTATGTTTTAAGAAATTCACTGCATTTCCTGTTTGTGCAGACTCTAATCTCTTATTATTTTCTTTTTTCTTATTTTTCCAATACATCTGCCGCTTTCCAGAGAGGCAGAGGAATCCTGGAAAGGTGGCTTGAGGCCTGTAATCTCCGCACTTGGGAGGTTGGGAGGGGGAGAACAGAAGCTCAGGGCCAGAAGGAACGACATGGGGGAGTTCAAAGCCAGCCTGAGCTATAGGAGAGGCAGGAACTAATGGGTGTGTGGGGAGGGGGAGAGAGAGAAAGGCGAGGACACTGGGAGCAGGGAGAGGGTGGTGGTGAGTGAACTTGGTTTGTGTACTTTCTCAGTTCCTGCTCTGTAGATGAAGGTGTAGGTGTCTGGGAAGTGCCCACAGGTGGCCATTTGTCTGCATGTTGGTCAAACCGAGGTTTACATCTTCGGTAGCTCGTATCTGAGATGGGTGTGGTAGAGACATCCACAGGGATGTGCAGGCCTTGCTGACACAGCTGGGAATTATTTTGCTCTGTACCGGAATGAAAAGCATCAGCTCGAAATGCCTGTTCTCGCGGAGTGCCCTGTTTTGCAAGCATCACGTGTGTATTCTCCTGGGTCTGTGCGAAGGGCCGAGGCAGAGGTCTGTATCTCCAGATGCCTATGGGGTTGCTAGGAAATGATTTTCAAAGTGTTCCGTGGTGATGCAGCAGGTTGAACTTTTTTTGTGCGGTGTTGTCATGGAAACCAAGTGCATCATTGCCTTGTCTGACTAATTTATGGTTTAATGATAAAATTTGTAATCCAGGGTTAACGGATACAAAACAACAACAACAAAAATGTAGCAAGCCCAATTACTTTAAGGGGAACTGCTGTGTGTCGAAATTTGGGAATTGGACAATTTGCCACACTGCTGGCAAGAATACTGTGAAGTCCACACTGGTATAAAGTGACAGTACCTCATGTTTGCTTTCTGTGTTCCTTGAGGAGGAGGTCCGTGTTTACCCTGAGGCTTATTGTGTTGGATTTGGTTACTGCTCCCAGGGCTAGCCCGTAGCAGTGAGGGAAGCTTGGCAGGCTGCTAGAGTTTGGTTCCTTGGTGGGTCGGTTGGCTGCCTTCACATGCCCATTATGGCAACTCCCCCTCCCCTTTGCCCTTCCTGTGGGTGACATTGCTAAGCCTGTCATCCATGAAAGCCTGTCACATGGACACTCCGCCCTGGGCTTCTTATTTCTGCCCTCTTTTACTCCCCTGCCCCTGACCTCCTTGTGATCTTAGGGGTCCTCAAGGGAGAGAGAACCTCTTTGAGTGTTGAGGACAAGACCTTCTACTACTTTAGATATTGAAGGATGTGGCTTTGTTTCATCAGTGGGTTACAATGCTGAACTTTCAGATGGAAGTAGGAGAGGAGACCTGAGCCTAAAGGAGATATTAATACCCTTTGAATAGCTCATTTGCTTCCCTGGGGCTTAGTTTGGTTCCTGGGGTTTCTTCCCGACTCACCCAACAGTTGACTTCTGTTCTGTTTCATTATATCTGCACTGTGCTTAGATATCCAAAAAAAAATTCTTTATTGTTTCTGTGTTTAACATGTGTGGTTTTGGCATTTTGATGGGAAAAGTCTGACTAGGTATGACTCCTATGACAGGTAATGGAATGAGTCAACTTGGATGAATATTTCACTGGATACTGTATAAGGGCCAAATAGATTTTCATTCTTTTATTTAGCATGCGTTTTCTGAGTATCTGCTTTGTGTTAGATACTTCTGGTTACTACTACTTTACACAACTTTGACCAGAGGCAGCAGTTACCTCTTGGGGACTGAGAGTCAAGGCCAGCTAGAACATGGGGAGGTGCCAGTGGACTGCTCTCCCTGTTCAGGTCCCTGAGTGCCATGGCTGAATGTTGGCTGGTTTTCCAATCACAGAGTCCTGTGTATAACTGCAATTGACAGCATTTTATATAGACCCAGCATTTCTCTTTGACCTTCTAATATTGTCCCTCTGTAGACAAAAAGAGCCCAGAACATAACACTAGAAGACCTGAGGTATACCTCAGTGTGGAAGTAGAGACCTTCCTCATCCCCAGGTTAGTACTCTGGCCAACTCTTACACATAAGATTGTGTCTATACTTGCCAGAGCAGGGACTCAGCGAGCCTATTGTGCTCAAGGACATCACTGAAGAGCTCTGGATGGCAAGGCTTGCTTCTGGGTACTGGCAGTCCCCATTCAGTCTTCTAAGGATGACAGCCTGGCCTTCTCTCCCTAGTGTTTTTTTCCATGGAAGTTTGACCATTGTCTCTTTCCCTTCAGCATCCTCCCCAAGTTACCTAGACATCTAAGATCCAAGCCAGGCAAAAGATAAGCCTCTCCCAGAATGTGCATCCTCTTTGAGAACACATTGTAGAATTCAAGCCCCCATCTCGGTAGATGGACAGTACTTAAGTCATTTCCTTGTTCAGTTACTATGTCTTGTCTGGAATTGGTGAGTATTAAAGGCATGTGACTTCAATGTGCTTGACACTTGCTATAAATATTTGTCATCATCCATTTTTTTTTTCTTTCGAGACCCTGCTTCTCTCTGTAGCTTTGGAGTCTGTCCTGGAACTTGCTCTGTAGACCAGGCTGGCCTTGAATTCAGAGATCCACCTGCCTTTGCCTCCCCAGTGCTTGGGTTAAAGGCGTGTGCCATCACTGCCCAGATGTTACCATCCTCTTATTTAGGAAGGCTTTTTTACTCTGACAGCCTCCTGGCCTAAGTATAACTTTATGACCTTTGTCCCCAGAGGTACTCCACAAAGGCATGTGATGTGTATGGTTCACCTTACACAGCAGCCAGGGCAAAGCTAACATGTCCTTACCTTCCTTTCAGGATTTACATGTGGGTAAACTCCAAATTGGAAAGTATGGAAGTGAGGGCATAGACTCAACACTGGTCTTTTAACTTGTCTGCCAGTGGATTAAGGATCCAGACTACCATTTGTTGAGATGTGTTTCCGTGTTACTCTTGTTTGCTGTGTGGACCTCAACACTCTTCCTTCTAGCATGGGAACAAGAATCTCTGAGCTATTCTTGGGTCTAATTGTCTAGTAGTTCAAAGAGACTTCAGGCAGAACATTCACTCACTCACTCACTCACTCACTCATTCATTCACTCACATTCATTCATTCATGCATCTAGTTTGTGTTGAATGAATTTTTGTCCTTAATTGTGGGGATGAAAACAGAGCCTTGTTCCTATAGGGCTTATGTTGAAGTTTGGTGACCATTTTCATTCCTTCAACACATCTTGAAGTTCTGTGTGTTCATCTTGAGTTCCCTTCATGTTTTTGTCTTTTTTTCATTTATGTTTTCATTCATTTATTTATTCAGTAAACATTGACTGGGGGCCTCATATGTGTTCGGCAGTGCTTGAGACACACAGGGTTACAATCATAAAAAGCAATCTCTTGTCTTCTTAGTTTACATGACAGTTGGAGGAGGCCACCAAGGAAGAGCATAATAGCTACAGTGGACACACAGTAAGTGGGCATGGGTGGGCAGCATAATGAAATTGATCAGGGACGACAGAAGGAAATGACCTTCTGAAACACCCACATATATTATAGTTCATTGTTTTTAAGATGCACTTTCTCAAAAATAATTTTCACATCCCTAAAATTAGGCTGCATTTCATAATTGATGACATTTACTATTTTAATTGGCAGTATTTCTTTAATAAGGGTGTATCTCCTAATAGCATCTTAGATGTAATAAATGGGAATTACTCATCATATGCTAGCCTTTGCTCTTAGCAGTTAATGTGCCAGGTCTTTCAACAGCCTTATCTGTTGGTACTTGCTGGAATTTGAATATGATCCCCCAAAGTTTACATGTTGGGACCCTGATCATGACACATGATGAAGATTTCATCTACATGTGGATGTGGCACTGGCTTAGTTGTTACGAGTGCTTTGTTACAACAGCAAGTTCCATGCCTGTCTCCTGCTCTCTGATGCCATGTACATGTATTTCCTTACCATGTGATGCAGTCTGCTGGAGCGGGATACAGCATGAAAGCTCACTAAATCCAGTCCCTTGATCCTGGGCTTCTCAGTCCTTAGAACCATGAGCAAATAAACTTCTGTTAATTCTACGTTACACAGTATTATTATGGTGTTAATACTATTACAGTAGGACAAATGGTGAAGAAATGGGAGAGGAAGTTAATTACTTCAGGTCATACAACATGCACCGGTATTGTTAGGGTTAGAATGTAGGCAGGTCAGCTGGGCTCATAACTGCTGAGCTGTGCTGCAAGGTCAATAGATGACTTTTGATATAAGAACTTGAAAGAGGTAATGGAGGAAGCCAAGTAGACATGTGAATGATGTATGTCCACAAAAATATGTGTGGCCCCAAGTCCGAGTCTGGAATGTGCACAACATTTTGAAGGAAGGCAATTTTGAGGAAGTGGAAGGAGCTGAGAGGGAAGTGAGATTATAGAGGTGATGGGGGAGGTTCTACCTGTGGACATACATTTGTGAGCCATCAGTGCACAGCTTCAAATATAGATTGGATTTCCAAGGGAGCAAGTGTGGAGAGAACAGAAAGGATGTAAGTGCTGGACTGTACTTTGTAATATTATAGAATGTAGAGATTGGCTTGGTGAATAGAACCTAGTTCTTGATAACGAGCGGCTACCGAGGAGGAGGAAAAGAATGTGGTGATCTGTGAGCCTGGTGAAAATTGTGTTTCAGAGAGGAGGGAGTTGTCATTATGTCACATGCTGCTGATGGGTCCAGCAAGACGAGGACCCATGTTCAACCAATGGATTTTAAAAAGCCAAGGGGCTAATGACGTTGAGCAGGAACAGTTCGTGGCAGTGCTATAGGCAAAACCTGGCCTGCATGGTATGAAGAGGAAATGAGGGGAAGTAAAGCTAAGCTCTGGCTTTGAGTTGGTACCTGCAGGGAAAGTGTTCTACAAATGCTAGTTTAGTTCAACAGATGGTAGTGGGTTTCCCCCCATGTCATGCCGATTGTCTATGTAGGACCTCTAATGGTCAGAGGGAGGGAGGTGTTGACGGGCCTGTAATAATTGCAGATTTGTCCATTTCTGTCAGGTTTTGCTCCACGAGTTTAAAGCTCTTTTGTTTGACATGATATCATGTTATGTCAATTGTCACTCATTGTCATGTGCACTTTATGAATCAACCCCTTTATGATTGTGTGATGTTCCATATATTCTTGATTTCCTTTGATCTGAAGTTGTCTTTGTCATATGTTAAGGTAGCATCACTTCTTTCCTTTCAATTGGTATTTAACATGGTATAGGTCTTGCCATTCTTTTACAGTTAAAACAACTATATTTCTGGAGTTCCTCACAGATAGTATTTAGTTGGGTCCTGTTTCTATCCCATCCTAAAATGGCTGGCTTTTAATCAACTCACTTAAACCATTTACATTTAATGTAATTGTCAACATGTTTAATTTAGATCTAACATTTAAAAATTGTTTTCTAGTTTTTCTTGATAATTTTTATTTTTTTCCTTCCTCTTTCCTGATTTTTCTGAGTTATTTGAACATCTTTTAGTATTTATTTTTGCTTTTTCTTCTGTGCTGTTCACTGTGTCTCCTTTGTACATTTTTAGTGGTTACTCTAGGGATGAATGTACATAAATACAAATATACACTAAACTATTTTTTCCCAGTCTACTAAGAAACAATGTTCTGCTGCTTCAAATGGTACAAAGAGCCCATTTGAAAAAAGGGTTCTCTTTCTGCTCTTTTTGTGATAGTTTGCGTATGTGCTGGATCTGTTTTCAACAAAAACACCACCAAACAATCTTAGAAAGCATTTTTTTTTTTCACCACTGAAGCATGGCCTAAAGAATTCATGAGGATAATTCACTATAAATGCCTAGGTATTTGTAATTTCTATTATTCATTTCCCATCTTCCAGATTCCTTCGTTGTCTCACTTCTGTCTCTCTGGAGGATTTCCTTTTATAATTCTTTTAGAACAGGCCCATTGACAACTAATTATTTTACTTTCCTTCATTTGAGAATGCCTTTAGTTCACTTTTATTCCATATAGATATTCTTCAGTAAATAAAGAACCCTGAGTTGACAAGCTTGCTTCCCCCAACACTTTGTCATTTCATTTTCTCCTACGTTCTGTGGTTCCAGGTGAGAATTCCCCAGATTTGATATATTGTCCTCCTATATCAATGCATTATTTTCTTCTGGCTGCTTTCAGGAAATTTTCCATGCCTTTGTTTTTTTTTAGTAATGGTGTGATTTGGTTGTAATGCTCCTAGACATAGATTTCTTCAGACTTCTTCAGTTTGGACTTTACTGAGCTTCTTGAATATGTATGGTTGTGACTTTCATCATAGCTGGAAAACTTTTAGCATTGTTTCTTCAATGCACAGAGTCTCTTCTCTCTGGAATTACCAAGGCAAAATATTGAACCTTCTGTTACATTCTACAGGTCCCCAAGGCCCTGTTCATTCTTATTCTGTCATTTTCACTGTGTTGTTCAGATTGGATATGTTCATCTTCAAGCTCACTGATGGTTTCCTCTCCATTCTAACCTTGAATCTTTTCAGTTATTCTATGCTACGGACCTAAAATGTCTACTTGGCTCTTCTTTATAGATTATGGTTTGTGCTTAGTCTTTATACTTTTCCATTCATCTTCAAATGCCTATCCTTACTTATTGGATATGCTTGTGATAACTACTTAAGTGCATTAGTCAGATAACTCTAGCATTTTTATGTTTGGAACTGGGCAAATATGGAGAGTGAGATGTCATTCACTGCTATCTCCAGCTAGAGATTTAATTCTAGGCCAAATGCAGGCCTTAGAGCGAATGAAGCAATAGATGTAAATCCTATTCTGAGTGTGACAGCCTAAGAGCTAGGAGTACTGATTCCAAGGGAGGAGAAAATAGACATGCTGAATCAAGAGGAAGTGGTAATTCCACCCTCCCTCCAATGAGGGACAGGCGTACACCACATCAGGGAGGGTCCATCTCCTTTGATCAGTCTACCCATCCAAAGGAAAATTTCTTCCAGAAATACCAACATCAAATAAAAACAAACCAACAAATACCCCACATTTTATAAGCTATGTGGCCATCTCTTAGTCCATAGCACACTAAATTTACCATCATAGTATTGATTGCCTTTCTAAGCAAGATGTGATTTTGTTGATTATCATGTCCAGAAGTTTTGGACTTCATTATATCAGGAGTGTTCACATCTTAATTAAATCTCATGGTAAATCTTGATTTATTTTTGTATGTTGAGTTCAGGTCACAAATTCCATTTATCCTTCTGGATATGGGAGTTTCATCATTACTTCCATTTCCAAGTCTAGGGTACTCTTTGCAGCTGTCTGGTGTATATGCTGCCTGGTGGCCTGGCTATGACCTGGGAAGTGATCTACACTATAGTTTAATTCTGATAATATATAGTTTGCTGCCCAACATGAGACTCATGAGTGTAACTTGGAGAAAAGCCCAGAAACACATAAACAACCCAAGCCTTTGCTTTCCTAAGCACTCCCTTCATTTTAATCACTTGTGTTTTCTAGTTTCCTGAGGCTACCATTTTGGGTCCCGTGGCAAGAAATATAGGACTTCTTGTTCCTGGTTCCTATGTGTGTGACTATGACCACATTTGGGGCCAAGAAATGCAAGGACACAGAAAGAAAAAGAAAGCATCAGGGATCTGCCTTCTTGTAGATCAGAGAAGCGAGTTCTTGCCCTGGACACTGACATGTTAATTTCCTATGACTTACTGCCATTGTTGCCATCACAGGGTAGAGGAAGATCTAGGGTAGGGGAGGATGACACAAAAGAACAAATAGGAATTTACTCCCCAAAAGAGAGCCCTTTACTATTCCTGAGCCAAA